>JADLZK010009988.1:0-242938 GCA_015847255.1 Hyparrhenia diplandra
GTTTCAAACAAAACAGGAAGTAAGTTGATTTTGATGTATATATGAACTGTCATGTTTTACTGATACAGTGAGTATTTACCATTAAAAACTTCGGCAAGTAGAAAGTCGATTGCAGAATTTGTCACAATACACAAATCTCACATGAATTTTATCTTCATCGAAGATTATCTGAAAAGTTGTGATGTTTTTAAAAAAACTGTTGTGCAGAAAGAATAAATTCCGCTGATTCAACACAATTCCACGGTGAATGGGGAGAAATCTAATTTTAGATCAATTCACATGGTTAATAATATTCACCCAATATTTGGATAGTTTTCCTTTTGGACAAGCTGATTAAATAAAAATAAGAAAAAAATGGTTTTCTATCTATTAGTTAGTGGCTGATTTAGGGTGTGTTTGGTTGAGGAATGAGGTGGTCAACCATTTTTCTTTTGATTTCTGGAATGAAATAGGTTGATGCATCATCATCTCATTCTCATTCCTCATAGGCTAATAATTAATATTAATATGAAAAGAGGAATGTAGTCATTTCACCAAATTGAGGAATAAACCCATGATGCATCGCTTTATTTAGGATGGAGTGACTCTGGTGACAAAGAATTGGTTTTGTTTAGTGAAATCTGGCTAATGGTTATGTTTTATTTTCATTTTCTCTATCCTCTTTAGTTTCTTTGCCTTAATAAAATGTTTATTTTATTTCTCAATAAAAAGGTTTTTCTTTTTCTAAAGAAGAGTATTTAATAAAAAAATCATATCTCTTTACAAAAGGCTTGTAACCTCGGTGATTTGATTTTTATTTTTGTACTCTCTCTGTCCCTTTTTCTAGCTCTTGTCGGTGATTTCTGATGTTTTAGTTTGTAGGTCCAAAATGAAGGATTAATGTATCATACTCCCTCCATCTCTAAAAACATGGAATTCAAAATTTGTCGTAAAAAGGTTTGATCCAGCTTTTTACATATATTTAAATGTACTTGTGTGGCTGATCATCCAAGTGTTAAACTCTGCACTCAACCAAGGGCACATGCTAGCTCTTTCACTAGTTTGACCTAGAAAACTGAGGTTTACAAGTTCTTAAGGACCGAGGGAGTATTTGTTTTAGTTTGAAATTCAAAAACCTTGATGCAATGCCATATCTGAGCCTTAAGTTGTTTAGCCTTAAAATGGACTTGAAAAAAAATTGGGAAGTGTTCGTTTAATTAGTTTGATTTTTAGCTAAAAAAGAAACTCCCAGCAGGAGTACTACTACTAGCAGGACGGCAAGCAACAACCAACACACGCTGAGGCGGAACAGTCTGTAAAGACAGAGGTCGAAGAGGGACAAGCATGCACAGTGGCGCAGAGAGCAGACTATGTTGGTGCTCGGTTGAACAAGACAGATTACAGATCCTGCATGCGGATGCGGTAGCTAGTAGAGGTGCGCGGAGCACGAAGCCTGCGATATGCTACCAGCAGGACGGTCTCCGTGTACGATGGAATCTTGGCCACCATGCATCCGCCATGGCTATCTTGCAGATTACTTGCCGATAGACACCCGGGGTAGAGTAGCTAGATAGCAATCCAATCAGATCCCCGGTAACGAAGGTGCTCCTTTCCATCCATCCAGGGTTCACTGCTTTTCCAGCACCTTGCATTATATTGGCCTTATTTCATCTTCTTGTTGCGATCTACTATCCAATCCAGGCAGCAGAGCGAGATTGCCTACCGAAGCGCCTGCAGCGGTGGTGGCTGCTCAAAGCGAACCGCGCGCATGGTGACTCGCGGTCGTGGGGAATCGGATCATCACAGCTCAGACGATTTATCAGATGCTATTGCATTTTATCCATGCCAATGCGGATCAGATCATCGATCGCCGCGCGCTGCAAAGGCAAAGCCAACCCAAGCAAAGCAAAAAGCCAACTCGATCGATCGGCCGATGCCATTGTAGCCTACAGTACTGAATTACTGATGGATGCATATGCATGGTCGACGTGGTCCCGTCGAGCCATGGCCATAGAGTAGACTAGAGTAGAGATCATGGTGACATGCATGGTCCTCTCCATGGATGGCGATGGCGATCGGGGGGGAGGATCCCCATGCGCGGCTCGGCTTTGATGCGTGCGTGCGTGCATTCGCCTTCATCATGCGTGTCGTGGGCGTTCGTGCGTGTGCAGCCACAGCCCACAGCCAGCGGCCGGCGACAGCCATCATTGCGCCTCCTGTGCCAACCGCGCGCCCGGTTGGTTGCCTGGCCGGCCGGCCGGAGAGCCAGCCAGCGACCGGGCCAGGCCAGTTAAGATTCCCGAGCATTATTATGTCCGGACGCAGAGGACGATGCCGCTGGCCGGCGGACCCCGCCGCCGGCGTCCATTGGAGTGCCGCGCCGATGTACAGTCTGCTCGCCTACGCGGCGTGCCGCCCGTCCCGTCGCCCACATACCCCGTCCGTACGCGGCATGCCCTGCCTGCCTGCGTCACGTCACCTGGTGTCCCTTCTGCTCTCCTGTCGCCCACATCTCTCGCTCCGCCGCACTACTGTACAGTGTGCAGTGCAACCCACCCAAAACTATACAAATGTAATTTCCATTGGAACTTTTGGTTGCAGTGTTCATACGCCCACTTTCATGGCAAATGGAAAACTTTGCCTTTAGTTTCTTTAACCTTTGTGATGATCTTGCTCTTGCAATTTCAAAATGAAGAGAGATTTTACCTCTTTTACGTGGTTTCCTTCAAAATGAAGAGGGATTTACGTCATGACAAGCGGGGGAAGGACGACACAAGCACCGCATGCCCACAACAACCGCGAGAGCGGTGAATTTTAGATAAAGTATGAACAACATCCAGCCTCTAAATACCTGGACGAGGAGGGGCTGATGTGGAGGGGATAGAATCGCCAAAAACAAAACCGCTATACGAGAGTTCCTAGCTAAGCTCGCACGGTTCCCCACGAAATACAATCTCTTCCGTTTCCACATTGGTTTAGCCATGCAGCTAGCGATTTTTTTTGTTTTTATTTTGCACACCTCAGCTGACGATTTGGAAGGGTTGTTGGGGATGTCCTAACAACCTTCTTACAAGCTTAGATTAATGAGTACACTTAGAGAGCTTAGGTAAGGCAGCCTGCAATTGTTTAGGTTAGTCTCAGTAATGAGTTTGATAGCACTTGTTTTCAAAATTGAAATGTCATGTGAAATAAAATGAACCTTGGATGAAACTCCCTACACTCAATGGAGAGTTTCATTCTAGTTTCATATGCATTTAATTTAATGACTCTAGATGAAACTCATTTCTTCTCTACGCTCTTAAATACACTGCCATGTCAGCACAAATGTCTACGTGGCAGCCTAATTAATGCAACTGAAACTCTTGTGACACCTTCACTGAGACTAGCCTTAATGTACATGGATATACTTATAGGAGGAAACGACGACCTAGGTCGAATCTCACGTTGGCCCGACTGTCCTAGATTAAAACCAAATCAAAGCGAGAGGCACATGATGCATGGGGCGTGAACTCCACGCTGTCTTGATGGACGTGTGGTTAATTATTGGCCCTAAGCCAAAAGCTTAGTGAGGAAATGATATGATGGCGGCCTGGTTACTTATTGGGAACCCTCTCCTATCCATCACTAATATAAACGCGCCGAGGGGCAAGAAAGTTGCATTTGCAATATGCATGGCAAACATAGGTATGGCGCACAAGCACGAATAGTACTACTCATAAGTTGAATGAATACTCTCGTCCACTTATCCCGGCCACGTCTTCAATGGCTATATAGCTAACGCTAAGCCATGCACAGCACAGAGTTTACTTGCATATAGCAGATGATGACATGGTCATATTTGTCTCGTTTTAGCAACATACTGTGGCACATGCATGTCTAATTGATTAGGCGTCAAAAATGAGGTGACAGAATGTTGCCTCTACTTTAAAAAATTGTCTCTCGGAAGCCTGCGAGCTAGAGGCGGATGATTCGTCCTTTACTAAAAAAAAAAAAAGATGAGTGGAGAGAAGAAATAATAATGTTTAATTGTCTCTCGGAAGCAAAAGAGAAGCTCACTATATTATTTAAAGAGCAGAACATATTATTCCAGCATATATGCATAAGAAGAGAATTGATCCAATTTATAAGGGGATACATGACCTAATATATAACAACCATACAACATACAACCTCAACTTCCAGAGGCTACTATGGCATACAAAAGCTTATATGGAAGTAGTTTGACTTTCGGAAAGTCCATAAGCTAATACTCTGAAGTTGGCCAAAAGCTTAAACAAGTCGATTTCTAGAGTTGTCATCCAAAGTTAAATTACAAATTGAACATATCATGTGCAACCAAGCTTTTGTGCAACATATGCAACCACCAATTAAGACCACGAGGATCTAGATCCAACGTCGAGGTTTTTCACTTAAACCCTCACACCCGGATACACACGGGTAGATTTAAACCCCACCAGGTGGAGGGATTTAAGTGAAAAAAACTGAAGACGTTGGATCCGCATCTTGTGGCCTTAATTGATGGTTGCATAGGTTGCACATTTAAACTTAGTTGCACATGATACGTTGCCAAATTACATATCTTTTATAACGATATCTATATATACTTGTTGGATGGTGTCATATATATGTATAGAGATCACACTAGTAGCTTAGCTAGTACACATATATATAATGAAAATGTTACTTATAATGGCGTTTGTGCATGCCAATGATAGTGCGCTATTTTATATATCATGCTCATGCATAATCATCCATTGAAGCAGGTAGCTGGGTGCTAATGATCAACATGGAGAGGTGGTGGTGGGGTGTCTCTTCATCTCATCTCCGGCCCGGCCCGGCCATCATCGATCGTCGTCAAAGACGACTCAAAGTCATGGTCATCATCATGCATGTGTGCGTGCACTCCATCTTAACCCTGCGCTGCTGTATGCATGTAATGTGATTTCAAGTGGCACGCACGCGCCAATTAGCACCTTCATGCGCCGCCCAGCTGCTCGATTGATCATGCATCATCGATCACTCCTTTATTTCTTCATGTGGGTTTGATTTGTTCGCCCCTGTTCGTTCGGCATATAGCTGAGCTTTACTAGTGAAGTTATAATTTAGGCCTTAGATAGCTTCATGAGCAATGTCGACGCGTCCAACCAGATTGAAGCTATAGACACGTATTTCATGACGTTCAACGCTTGGCAGCGGCCGAAGGTCTCCGGGATGTCGAGGTGTGGTCTCACAAGGGATGCCGCTTTATAGGTTGTAATGGCATTCCTTACATGGTCGCAATAGTCCTTTATGTAATATCGAACCTTTTTGTTTTTGCTAGGGTGGTCTTGCCCCCCCCTTTTTTTTTTTTTTGTTTTGAACTGTCATCGGAGGGGAAATTCCTCACCTGAATATATATTCAAAAGTGCCCAAAATGGCGTGGTCTTGCCTTGGCTGTGAGTCCTATGTTGACGCTTGTATTTAGCGCGCGTCGTTTGTAAGAGCACGATTTAAACAACACTTGATATGTGAAAGTGTTCATTTTCGAAAGGCTTGTGTGAAAAAGGGAAAGAAAAGAAGAACCTCTCTCAGAAACGGTTGGGTTCATGTGAAGCCAATGCATGCTGCTGGTGCCCATCAGACCGGCCGTACGTGCGTGCGTGTGTGCAAGTGCAACAACGGCCGGCGCAGGCAGTACCGTACCGTACCATCCAGTATAGTGCGGCACAGGTAGCAGTAGAGGAGGTATTGCAAGCGGCCGACCAGACGGCAGGTGCATCGCAACAGTGTACAGCTCTGCCTTGCATGCTGTCTGTTGGCATGCACCTGTTTACCGCATTGGGCTGGAGCTATAGAGCACCACACGCGCACGCAGGCTCTCTCTCTCTCAAATAGCAGTAAGTCCGGGGCTCAATCAAATTTTAAGAGAAATTTGTATCATCAATCAGCGGCTTGGTACAGTCAGTAGCTGGAAAGGACTCCATGGATCGATCCAGTAACTATAGCTAGCTAGTCTGGTGGCGCGCGCACGCACTCCACCATGAGGGCAATGGCAAGGTAGTACCCACGCGAAAACAAAAGCGAGCGTCACTATCACCGAACCATACTACACGTAGTACTAGTAAAGCAGAGACTATATGAAACAGAACCTTTTACTCCACGCACTCCAGCTGTTGACGCTTGCTTTAGGATTCAAATTTTGTCTCTTAACAATTTCCTTTTTCTCACTTGCTATGCATGGCAATTTTTTCTTTCCTCAAACTAAACCTCTACTCCTCCGTCCCAAATTGGTCCGAAAGCCGTTGGTTTGGAGACAACCCGTGGCTTTTGTTAAGTTTGTAAAAAATACGTGCAACATTTAAATATTCAAATAAATTTGAAAAAAAAACTAGACTTAAAAATCTTTCCGGTGATACTAATTACTTAGCATAAATGTTTTATATATTGAATATATAATTGTTTGGCAGTTTTTTCTATGGGAAGCGTAAAAAAATACATTTTTGGGTCGGAGGGTAAATCTATCTCTATGAGAGTGTAATTACAAAAACGGCCAAGTATTATGACATGGAGAGAGTTTTTTTATATATAATACTATAGGATTACCTGTTTGTCTATATATATATGTAATGTAGCTAGCTAGTTGGTGATGAGCTAGCGTACGCCTCCGCCCGCCGCGCATTCCTCCATTCATCACTTGCTGCACCAGCACCTACTACTATCCACAGATTAAACTTGCACTAGCAAAGAAGCATGACAGCAGCGAGGTAGCTAGCTTGCCACACCCCCGACCCCCACGCACCCCACCCCACCCCACCAGTGGCTGCTCACTGGATCCAAGACATTTTGCCGACCTTGTTCCATTTCTTCCTTATAATAGTGTAGCCAGTCGTCCGTCTTCTTCGTCCGCGGCGGGGGGCGGAGCCGGCCGGAGAGCGTGTGCTGCCTACGTACTAGGTCACACACGCCGCACAAACAGTAGCCAGTCAGCTGTACCGTGCGTCTCGACGCGCGAGTTGAAGGTGTACATACATACAAAGCCAGCCTTGGGTTTCTAGCTAGTGGTGGTGGTGATCCATCATCAAACAAGCTGGTAGCTAGAGGGCCGTGGGCTGGCATCGGAGGCGGAGGAAGCCAGCGAATAGAAGAAGATGCTGGCCTGCATCGCGTGCGTCAAGGAAGAAGGCGGCGGCCGGGAGAGGGACCGCGACCGCGACCGCTCGGCAGGCGGCGGCGGCGGCGGCGATACCCCGACGTGCAGAGACCCCGTCAAGTCGCTCACCTCCCAGGTGCGTCGTCCAGCTCCTATCCTTAATTGCCACCATTGCTTGTTTTGCACTTGTTCATTCAATTCCCTTCCCTGGCCGGCGCGGCGGCCTGTTACGTACGGTTATGTGTGCGTCGCGACACTGTAGCTACGCGCTGGCCTCTCCTAGGTAGCAGATCCGTAGCCGGCGATCGTAGCCGGCGATCGAGAGGAACAACTAGCTGATGACCGACCAGCCTCGCATCCGTAGCCGGCGATCGAGAGGAACAACTAGCTGATGATCGACACTGTAGCTACGCGCTGGCCTCTCCTAGGTAGCAGTAGCAGTAGCAGTACGTCATTCAATCCCAGGTACTGTTGTACGTATACGTACGTACGTCCTGCTGGTAGTGTTTGATCACGCCTAAGCGCGTTTTTGAAGATGATCAAGTTTGAAATAAAGCGATCGATGGAGGTACAGTTTGTACGTAGCGTTTGTATATGTTGTGGAAACACTAATGATGGATCGGACGGAAGAGGTTGTTGATTAAAGCTAGGCTTTTGGCGGCATGACGCATGATTATTATGCCTGGTGTGGTGAGGTAGGTAGTGCCGCCCCCGCCCGGCCTAGTGGAGAAGAAGCAGCAGCTACTATATCTTGTACTCTAGCTGATCCATCCATGTCTGAATCTGATGGAATGGTGGTCGAGCGAGGTGGAGGTGGCGTCGCTTTCAATGGTGGGCGGCGCCCCCGAAACGAGCCAACATGTCTTCCACCTTTGTCCGTCCTGCTCCTGCTCTCCTGCTCCTGCGTTGGCCCCCCTCCGTCCCCAGACTGAGAGACAGTCCGGCACCGGCAGTCCCCACCACCACGCGGCGATGGCCAGGCGCAGGCGCAGCCGTAGACGACGACGTACGTAATCTCTCCCCACCTAGGAATATAGTATCCCAGTAGTAGGAGTACTACGTACGGTGACTATGAGTAGCTCTGCCTCTGATCGAACACCGTATGCGTATAGTACTGGTACAGTGTGGTCGCAGGCAGCGCGCGGCGACGGCGACGGCGACGGCGACGGCCAGGCCCCATGGCCATGGGCCATGGCCCATGGGGAAGGAAGGATGAGCGCCGCGCCGCGCGTGTCGGCACACAGACTGAATCATATGCCCACCTCCTTTTTGCTTTCCATTCGTTCCCTAGCCTGATGGCCCAGTGGTAGCATAGCATGGGACCTCTAGTCCGCCATGGATGTTTCTCTACTCTCTATACTGCTCTATGCATGCGCATGCATCAAACTGTTGGCGTCGATCCCGATAATTCATGGAATGGAATGGGGCAACCATGCACCATTCAGCTCCGCTAGCTCCCTGACTCTACTGTACCTACTGCATCCTACCTTTGCCCAGCTTGTGTGTATACTATACGTTTTGGACAATATTTGAGCAGAAGATGTTTTGGACAATGTTTGAGTCAAACGATGAGAACATAAATCATTACCTAGCTAGGTTGCTCAACTTGGTCAGCTGTGATGCCCTCTCGCCATCAAGGCTGTGTCATTGTATCTGAGTTCATTTTCTCTTAATAAAAAACAGGTGAACGGCCCGATCGCGAAAAAAAAATATAAATCATAAATAACTTTAAAGTCATTAAGTTTGGAAATATGAATTCATAGTATATCTTCTAGTTGTCATATAGAAGTGTCTGTCACATTCTCATCCATTGGATTGCATTGGTTGCAGGTACAAAACCAGATATACTATGTTTAGTATAGATACTTGACCCCCTTTTTGCTTTGCCTTGCTTTCTTCTTTAATCGGATATGATGATCAAACAAGAAGAAATTAAAACAGAGATGAGATGCTACAGCCTTCTCCTCCTCCAGTAGGTCTGCTTCTGAACAACAGCAAGGCAGCTCTGCCTCTGACTCGATCAGCTAGCGCCACCAAGGAAAAGATTAAAGGGATGATGCCAAAGCCCAAAGATCGAGCGAGCAGCATCCGGCTCTATCTCTTTCTCGATCTTTCGGCAAAATTAAAGCCACACATCCACCGTGCTGCATCAGCCCTCTCTCTTTTTGTTAATATATACGAGTATACTCGTATCTATCTGCACTTGCTGCTAACCTGTGATCGCCAGCCTTTATGCTTAAAGCTAGGACACACATATACGGAGAGCTAGCGCGCCCTTTTCCCCCTTTTTCACGACAGTTGCTGCTCCAACCCCAACCGGGTTCATACACAAGTTCAAACTAGTAGCTACAATTTTTTAGCTATACTCTACATCTTCAGTTTAACAGTGCAAAACTTGATACAATTTTGACTGAAGAATTCAGTTACTGAAGCACAGTAGCTAAGCTACGTTTCAGTGAGTGGATACAGTTGCAAGATGTTCAAACTGAACCACACAGTCGTCCAAATCAAATGAAAGGCGCGCGGTCAAACATCCCTGGACCCTGGTAGATAGATATCACCTTTCGCTTTGTGTCATCTCCTTCCATTCTCTTGCATTGGGGGAAGAGAAGAGAAGACATGCATCCTGGAACAAAGGAAAGCACAAAGTGGACTTGTTCTTTTCTGATCCTGCCTATATAATCAATCATACTTCTTCATCTATATATATGTTGTAGTACATCTAAAGAAGCTTTCTTTCAGCTCCAACCTCCTAGCCTTCTTCTATATATAATGTGATGTGATGAAATCATCTTTGATTAGTTTCTACTATTATTACTATAGTATTTCTCTTCTTTTGGCTTTTGGGTCAGTAAAGCATGCATGCATGTCCAGATGAGATTGATACATGGCTTCTTGCATGCATTGCTTTCTCGAAAGCAGAGACGGATTGCATTTGCATTGGGGGTGCAAAGAAAATGCAAAAGAGATCCTCTGGATGGGTGGATCGGGATGCATCGCTGCTTTTTATTTACATTGCATTGTAGAGTACCGGGAAGCAAGGCAAGAATCCAAGCATTGGGATCAGGATCACCGGTCTATCTATTTTAATCCATGTACCTGCCTGTGTACATGTAAAAAAGAGCGCATGCCATTGCCAGCTGAGCAGGCCTGAAAAAGATGCATATGAATGGTAGGGTGATCACAAACAAAGGGGAAAACCTCAACTGTAGATGAAAACACACAATACAAGAGCGAAAGGGTAAAGTAAAGTGAAAGCATCGCCATTGCCAGAGAAGAGAATCCATCCTTGTTTTGAGTGGCCGGCCCCCTAACCAACCGCACCTCCAAACAAACCTGTCTTCTTTACTTTTGTTACCCCCATGGCCATGGTACAAGTAGAAGAGAGATTTACCGCACAAATATCTCAAGTCAAGTGTGAAAACAACCCTCACTTTTCTTTCTCCCCTAGTAGTCTAGCTAGTCATGTGCTCATGTGTGAGCGTGAGCAGCATGCCATTCTTCTAATAAGGTCTGAACTGAACAGAGATTAGTAGTAACTAGTAACTGATCGGTATAGGTCAAATGGTAGGCGCAGAAATGCAATACAAGCTTTGAAAACATGTCATTGCCTGACCCCCAAAGAGGTGACACTAGCATTCATAGTTTGACTGACCCTCCTTCAAAAGACACAGCAGCTCCACCGGCACAGTGATTGTCAAATGTCATTTTCAGTGGCAGTCAAAAGATTAGACTTAACCTAATGGCTAAAGCAGATAGTCCTAGGTGGGAAATGCTGTGTTTTTTTTTTCGAGACCACGCCGTTGCGTGTATTTCATTAAGCAGGAGAAATGCTGTGTTAACAGCAATGCGGATAGGTCAGATGTGTACTGGTTCTTCTACAACTACTATGTACGCAAGGTAGTCCCAGAAAGAGTGCAATTCTGGGTTTAGATTTGAGTCAAGCTTCCTTCATTTTGATTAGGTTCATAGAAAAAATGTTAATATCTATGACTTCAAATATGTATGCATTGAAAATAATATACTATCTAATTAATCTTGATCCTTATCTGTTAGTTATTATAAATGTTAGTATTTTTGTATAGATTTGATCAAACTTAAAATTGTTTGACTCATTGAAAAATGAGAATTAAACTTGTGGGATGGAGGGAGTAGATAATGATTTTAATCTGCAACAAGTACTGACCGGTGAAAACTCTGCTTCAGTAAGAGAATGAAGAACACTGAATCTGGATGGTAATTTCTGTTTCTCTGAATTCTGAAACCTGATCCTGAGATGAACACCGACTGAGGGAGGATCTGCGCAAAGCTTGGCAATACCGATCATTCTGCTTGAATGTAGTTTTGGGTGATGAGAAACTGTTGGTGTGCCGCTGATGCTGGATGTTTTGTTGGTGTGCAGCTCAAGGACATGGTGCTGAAGCTGTCCGGCACGCACCGGCAGCAGGGCGCCGCGCAGCACAGGCGCGGCGGGTCGCCGCCGCCTCGGGGCCGGGCCACCTCCCCTGTACCGCAGCGGCTACTACCGCCCCGGCGTTGTGCAGGACGACATGGCGGTGCCCCCGGCCACGTACCTGGGCGGCAGCGCCGGCGTCACCGGCGCGTCGAGCGCGAGCTCCACGCCGGCGTGGGACCTGCCCGTCCGCGCGGACGGCGAGGCCAGGGAGTGGGTGGCGCAGGTGGAGCCCGGCGTGCAGATCACCTTCGTGTCCCTCCCCGGCGGCGCCGGCAACGACCTCAAGCGCATCCGGTTCAGGTTCGTTCTGCTTGGTGCCGTGCATGCCATCAGCCCTGATTGGACTGATCACTGACGGCGGCCTGTGATCTGCAGCCGCGAGATGTACGACAAGTGGCAGGCGCAGAAGTGGTGGGGCGACAACAACGAGCGCATCATGGAGCTCTACAACGTCCGCCGCTTCAGCCGACAGGTGCTCCCCACGCCGCCGCGCGCTCCGACGACGGCGAGGTCAGTTTCCTGGGCCTGCCTGTCCCATGATGTGAACGTGTGTTGTGATACGGTGACGCTGACATGTCATGCCACGACACGTCATCGTCTCCCGCCGCCTTCCGCCGAACAAGACAAACAACGGACCAGTCGCTCTCCTCTGCTGCTCCCATCCAATTCCAATTCTTGGACTTGGAGCTGTCCGTCCTCTGCATGCATTGCATCCATCCATCCATGGCGCTTTCGTTTGCATCGAAAGACGCAAAGATCATCAGAGCTTTATTATCAGTATACTAACAAAAATTGTTTGTGTTTCGTAGAGGAGTCGTTCTACTCGCAGTCACAGGCGGGGTCGATGATCGGGAGCCCCGCGGCCACCCCATCGCCGGCGCCACTCACACCGGAGAGGATCAGCTGGGGCACATTCGCGCGGCAGGCGGCGGCGGCGCCAGCAGGCGCCACGGGCGGCGGAGCACGGCAGCACAGCTTCCGGCCGATGTCGCCGCCGCCGCCGTCCTCGTCCAACCCTTCAGAGCGGGCCTGGCAGCAGCAGCAGCAGCGACAGAACGGTAGTGGAGCGGCCGGCAAGAGCCCCGCCGCCTCCGAGGCCGCCACCGCCACGGAAGCGGCGAGGACGACCACGTCGTCCAGGGACGACGTGTCCGTGAGCAACGCCAGCGAGCTGGAGGTGACGGAGTGGATCATCCAGGACCAGCCCGGCGTGTACATCACCGTCAGGGAGCTCGCCGACGGCAGCCGGGAGCTGCGTCGCGTCAGGTTCAGGTCAAGTTCTACAGCTCTAATGATTAGTTCATTACTTGTTACTGAGATTTTGTCACCATGTCATTTGGTTACTGACAATGGATGATTTGATTTTGCACTTTGCAGCCGCGAGAGGTTTGCAGAGCTGAATGCCAAGCTGTGGTGGGAGGAGAACAAGGAGAGGATACAGGCTCAGTACCTTTGAAAACTCTGAACTGGGAGAAGACTGAAACTGAATTTTAATTCAGTCGAGCAGAAGAAGCTGGTGATAATTATGGTGTTGTGCAAGGGCTAGGAATCAGACATATAATTAATCTGGTATAAGTATATAGAGAGAGTTTATGTTTCAAGTTAGTTTGGAGATGGGGGGAGAGATAGGGGGATTCATTTGGAGCTGGGAAAGATAGGAGGGGATGAGAGGGGACAGCAGGGAAAATATGTTCATGCATGTTTAGGGCAACCTGACCTGCCAGTGGCAGCCCAGGTAACTTGTGATTGGTGTACCGTACTAAAGTTTTACCAATCCACCACTATTGTGTCTAATCTTCAGTTTCACTTTCTAACATGAGTGTCAACACGTCTTCTGATCTTATTATGTCACCCAGGCCTTGTTTGGACGCAGAGTGTATTTAGTATTTGTCTCAATCCACATGTGTGGGAGTGATTGGAGTGTAATTAAATTAAGTTCCACTCCAATCCACTTCAATACATGTGAATTGAGGTGAATACACTTGCATCCAAACAAGGCCTCAGGGTATAAGAAAAAGCATGAGTTTCTGTTTCTGCTTCTGCCCTCCCATGTACATGCATGCAGTGGACAACAGATGAATAATATGTGTAGCAGCAATCAATCGAAGAAAAACCACAACCAGGCATTGCCATGATAAAATTTTCCGACAGCTGAAATGAAACATACATACAAATCATTAATCATAAACTGACGATAATCCAGTTCAGCACATCCAAGGGCTCTGTTCTAGATACAGTTAGAGAATCCATCACAACCATAAGCATAGAGCTGTACAATCCTAACAAGATGGAGAACTGCAGAGAGACAGATAATGCGGTAATACTTACAAACATAACTATGCCTATGTTTTGTTCAAACTGATTTGAGGCTGAATTGAGGTTGCTGGAAAGGCCATCAACCTGCTAACAGCACGAGCAGCAGCAATACACTGACAGCCTCACTTTGATGCAACCTTGCCTAAATGCAACCCTTTCACATAAATTTGACAAATATGAAGAGGAGTGATCTAGAACTTGATCAGATTTGGTGTCAAAATTTGATGCCCCTGGCAAAGGGGATATGCTTCTAAATTCTACAGTTGCTCTGCCTGTAAAATCTGGTAGGATCCCAGATCACTTCTCTTCAATTTTGCTAATGCTTGCAAGGATGTCAACAAAGAAAACAAGGCGGTGCACAGGTGAGCATGAACTTGGTTATGCCATTTTACCTGCTGATCGTGTATCCATGGATTCTCCAGGATGTTCATGCAGACACTATATAGTAGTGAGGGGAACATGACCATTCCTGCATTCCATGACACCAGCATTCACCGAACAGCAGATGTGTATGGAGACAGAAAGTACTCCCTAATGCGTGAAGCCCCATCCCTCGCTAGCATGCCCTCGAGGTCTCCAAGAATTCTTGCCAACCAAATCTCCAAGCTTCGCTGGATTTCCTTGAAGTTATTCCTTATTGAACTTAGTGCTCTTCTTGTGCACATTTTGGCTTCTGCTGTTAGCTCATCTCCAAAGCTGCCTTTTGCAGTCTCTGCTTGCAGTGTGCTGAGCTTCTGCCTTGTTTCAGTTGCACGGTGCTGAAGGTGAAATGCTTCCAGCAGGAATTCTGTTTGCCGCTGTGTTCTGAACTCTGAGTTAAGTGTTGAATCACAAGGGTCACTTGTTTGCTGCACAAATAAATAATCATTAGGTTTTCTCCCCTGCTGCAATAGTAAATATAGGAATTACCAGCATACAGGGGAAAATGTCACTACTGCTTTTAAAGTGCTAAGCATGATTGACTAATGAAGAAACTGTCATTGTCTTTTTAAAGAACTAGGTAAAATGTGTTGGTAAGGAGAGACTTTTGAATTTAAATGCAATGACCACAAGCCATGCAGAGACAGCTCCAACATTATGGACCAGAACAAGAAACTAAGATGATAGACGGCTGGAAACCGCTGCTATCTTTGCGCCCTGTATTCATCAAATAATTCCAACCAGGTACAGATTATATAGACATATATCAACACATGAATCTTTTTTGTTACATAGTGGAAAATGAACTACTGAGTGATCTATCGGATACTTTGCATCCAACAAAAGCACACAACACAACTAAGAAGGTAAACTATTTCAGATGAGCAGGCTTACCATTCGTTTGCAAAGATCATCGATTTTCCCAGCTAGAGTTTGATATCTTTTCACTTGTTTTCGCATCACCAATGGAATCTTGGACAAATCTCCATTTACTACCTTTTCCAAGTTAATTAATTCCTGCTCCAGCAACCTAAGTTTTGCTGGAACTCCTGATGATTCTACATCCACTTTCCAGGGTGATTCTCTCCTGTTAAAGAACAATTGGCTTAGAGCCTGTAAATTATAAGTGGAATTTCATGCCTACGTCAACAAGCCATGTGCATCTGTTAAACCTTTACCTCGGGACAGCATGCTTTGTATTGTACGTTGACTCAGCTGTATCATACTTCAGGTCCTACAAGATGCAAGTTCACGAAAATTAAAATTTTTTGAGGCAACCGCTAAACATAATGAAGGAAATGAAAATGATCCAAGCCTACCAGAAATCAACCTTTTGAGGCAACCGCTAAACATTCACGAAAATTACTGAACCATAGCTTTCTGATAAGTTAATTTTTCCCATTGTTTTTGCAAAGGTTGATCTATAGGTACCAGCAATGAGGAAAAATCACATACTCAAAAAATAACATAAATGACCGAACTATGTCTACAACAGTATCAACATGCAGTGAGCAAAGAGAATTGTATTAGGATAAAAAGCAAGAATAAACCATTGCACTTTACATTACTATAACAGTTTTTTGAAAACAAAGGATAGGCACATGTTGCACAAGGATTTATGTGATCCAACAATGATTATATCCTCGTTATTATCAAACAGACAAGCTTTTAATCACCCAAATTCTTCAAAACAGTCATGAACTGAAAACAGCACCAGCTTGTAAAAATGTGAAACATCCTTTCATCTTTTTCCCCCTTGAAAAACAATCATTACATCTGCATTTAGTAACCTAGTACAAATGTTGGTCACTTGCCATTGTATTGAATAGCCAATAAGGATCACAGTGTTCTATTTGGCTGCTGTTACTTCCAAGTTGTGCATTAGAAACCCTTTTATGCATATATGGTCATATGGATATCAAGTAACTGACATCAGCACTGAAGTAACCACACATGGTAGCAAGTGTTGCAGATGGAGGGTTGAGTGAGAGAGAGAGAGACTTCTAGTTGCTAGCAATGGTAGCACTGGATGCATACTGCAGAGATGTTGAACACAAGAAGAAGAAAACACTCTCACACACAGGAAATATCATTGAGAGATCAAGATTTAACAGGTCTATAATACAGGTATACAACATTCAATCTCAGACCAGAAAAAAATTATCGCTGAGATATTAATCACTGGAATCTCGTATAAATAACCCTGTTCGCCACAAGTGTACATTAAAAAACACTCATGCACAATTACAAAATGTCACTCAAAGAGTAGACACCCCCTCTTCTGTAATCTACTACTTCGACCTTTGAGCCTTGACGTACTTTCGTATTTAATAATATCAAGCGCTACTGGTGACTATCCACAGAAATAATGAATTATTCGATGCCGACAGGAGCAAATGACCTAACATGAACACAAAATCGACCCAAACCCTGTTGAGAAACTTCACACTGCAGGTGCCCTACAAAGTGATGATACCAAGTACCAATGTGATCGTTAAAACTCAGTGGCAGATTAGTCAGTTATTCAACAAGGAAAGGGCAATTAAGTAGCAGTACGGGTTGAAAGTTGAAACACAGCAATTTCAAAGCTTTCATTCAAGTTGCTATCCACTACCAGTTTGAGTTATTTGAAAGTGTGTGATTTGATACAACAAAAGTTAATGATATCCTACCACCTATAAGCACCATACCAAGCAATATAAGATTTCTAGCGAAACAACACAAACAAAAGATAAGAGTTAGCTTTCAATCATATGCGCACATATCCAAAGGAATGTGCAACAAACCAACATACATGAACATAAGAAACTAAATGGGTATGAAGATTAGTCAGAAGTGTTTCCCATATACTACATGCATGGGTCTATAGGACTCACCAATTACATAAAGTACCCTAAAGGATACTAATTAGTCCTAAAATCGAAAGCATTTTAGGTAGTGCTGGTTTTATTTCTGTTGCCGAAAGACCTCTGTTTTTTAATACAAAATATTGCATTCTGACAATAAAAATTATAAGTGAACAAAGCATGAAGAAACTGACAGTGTTTCATGTACACTTGTACAGTCAATTATTGAACTTAAGGGCATCCAGCGATCTAAACCTCTAATGTACAGTAGCAAATAAAGTTTCCATTCATCTTCTAGGGCGCCCCTTGCATGAGCAGCAACAGGGAGCCTGTGTGATTCTAGGTTTCCATATGGACCAGATAGGATTCATGTGGCTTGGGTGGAGTAGATAACAAAAACCAGGTAGCTTTCTTGCAGGAGGCCTTGCCCCACGGATACAGTATCGGATTCTATTTGATGGAGAGGTTTATCAAAGTGGTTGTTTGTCCGTTCTACTCTGCCGCATACTTACATGGTATCGCTATCACAGTATCATTCATGGAAAGATGTGTATGCAGAGCAGAGCTACTGAAGGATACTGGAACTAGCATGAAGCAAACAAAGCTAATCTGATTGATTGCATTAGCACAAATGGAAACAATAGAGTCAATCCGACTTGTACTAAATCTACTACACTCATATCATTAAAAGGCAAGCAATCCACCCTTAGATATGTGCCTTTTCGATTCCGAAGCTGGCAGCAGGTAAAAAGTGGAAAAGGGGAGGCAACTTTTTGTCGTGTCACAGACCTGCCAGCCTTTTGATCGGTCCATGTCCATCCACGGCGTCATTCCCGACGCGGCCGTCGCCGCCGTGTAGAAGTCGTCGTCGTGCTTCTGGCGCTGCTGAGCGTAGAGCGCGGCGGCGGCGGCGGCGAGGGCCTCGGCGTCGGTGCTGTCAGCGGCGTGGTCCAACCGCGGCGCGGGCAGCGGGTCCAGCTCCTGCTCCTGCTCCCCACCCGCGTCGTGGCGCGCCCGCTCCTCCTCCTCCCGTCCCCGTGGCGGGCGTGGAGCAGGGGCCCGCCGCCGGAGTCCCCGGCGTGCGAGGTGGCCGCGAGGAGTGCGGTGAGCAGCTCGTCCCGCTCGGCGGCCTCGCGCTCGAGCCGCTCGGCGCGCGCGCGGAGCGAGTCGGCCTCGGCCTCGGCGTCGGCGAGGCGCGCGCGGAGGGAGGCGGCCTCGTCCGCGGCGGCGTTGGCGCGTGCCAGGAGTCGGCGCTCGGCCTCCATCCAGGCGGCGCGGTGGCCCGCGAAGATCTCGGCGGCGCGGGCGTTGGCTCGGGCGTCCTCGCGGCGGCGCGCGCGGAGCTGCCGCAGCTGGTCCTCGGCGGCCAGGAGGCGCGACGCGAGGATGCGGCCCCGCGACTGGAGCGAGGCGACGTGGCGGGCGGCGGTGCCCCGACGGGAGCGTGGCGAGGAAGAGCGCGAAGCTGACGCCGAGGTAGGTGGCGGCCAGCTGGGTGGTGGTGGAGTCCGCCGCGCTAGCGGGGCACCCGGAGTCGCCTGGCGGCGAGGGCGCCGCCATTTAGGGAGAGAGAGCGAGCGATGAGAGGGAGACGGGGAGGCAGAGGCAGAGGCAGCGGCAGCGCAGGCAGTGGAGTGGTTGGTTGGTGGATCTTGGGCCATGTGCACTCGACTCGACTCGACTCGAGCCTCCCCTTTTAAATGAGTCGTCGGCAAAAAAAAAAAAAAAAATGACTCGGCTGGAAGAAGAAGGGCTCCATTGGCAATGGCAACGCAGTGTGGCCTTCAACAGTCCAAACGGGATGTGTGTGTTAAAGTCTTTCTAGGCCGGTCCTCGAACTTGTCGGCATGTTATCTCGCCCCCCCTCAACTCGAAAAAGCGTGTCATTTGGCCCGAAAGTGCAAGACTTGGCACAATGATAACACACCACAACACAACAAGTATAAAAGGCCATGAACTTTACTCAACACAACACCTCCACGTTTGGGCCTAAAGTCTGATTTTTCCGTACTAACTTCTTTCTCCTACCAAGACGAGATCCTACCGCCCACGCCAACCTCCCTCCCTCCCCTGTCGCCACCATAGCTATGGGCGCAACGACCGCCTCCCTGTGTGCTAAGGAACCTAACCACCG
Source organism: Hyparrhenia diplandra (assembly GCA_015847255.1). NCBI lineage: Eukaryota > Viridiplantae > Streptophyta > Magnoliopsida > Poales > Poaceae > Hyparrhenia > Hyparrhenia diplandra. Next base: position 19,281 of record JADLZK010009988.1, read on the forward strand.
CCCCCCTGTGTTGCCACAGGGCCGCCCGACTCCGCGAGCCCCTTTCTTAGCCCGCCGGAGTTTAGAGAAAAGAGAGGGAGGGAAAGAGAACGGGGGGAGAGAGTGTTGGATTGCTCTAAAACACTCAAGTGTTGGATAACATTTGTCTATAATGACAAATTCGATACAAAGGCTAAACTTACAATATATAATAATACACCCTGAGTGCTAGGGAACGATAATCGATATTTGTACAAAGAAAAAATATTTTTGACCATAATCATTTTATTATGTATAGGTAAATTATCTAGGTAAAGCTGCTGCAATAATGTAGGCGTATACGAATTGAGTATATATATATAGATCTCATGCAGCAGCATTACCTAGTATTTTCTTTTGCATGTGGTACGAGTACATGTACGACGACATGGTGGGGGGCAATCACTTGTACGTGTACATACCCTATACTAAAGCACTGGTGTACAATACGTGTGAGCCGCATACCCTATACTAAAGCACTGGTGTACAATACGTGTGAGCCGCTAATATGTCGTCGTGCTAGATGCCTATAGTACAATAACAACTCTCTCTCTCTCTCTCTCTCTCTCTCTCTGTTAATTTCTAGTATATTGATTGTACCTAGGATGCCTTTAGCGGTAAATAATATACTCATCAAAATCTAGATGTTAATTTCTAGATATATTGATTTAGCCTTAGCCTTTCAGATTCAGGAGGTGTGGCTGCAGCTTCAAGCTGAGTATGCTACTGTAGATTGAACAAAAGGACCGCAGCCCAACCGCCTTTGCATTTGTACGTGAGCGTGACAGGGCAGCAAGGTGATGCCGATGGCAGTCGAGCGATTGGCGATTGCTTCCCGTGACCTACGCTGCCATCACCATCACCGTGTTGTCCAGTGTACTACTCTGTACCCCCTCCAATGCCATTCTCACTTTTAGAAAAAAAAAAAAAATATTCTCAACTTCAGTCAAATACATAATTTAATCTAATGTCTTCTTAGGTATATTATTTAATATATGATGTATAATAATTTCATAATAAAATATGTTTAGATATATAAATATTATGATTTGTGTTATTTTTAATTAACATAATAAACATATTTAGAGATATAATCTTTTCTACTACAAATCTAGTCAAATTCACAAAAACCTATATGACGCTCTTTTTTGGATGGTGGGAGTACGGTCTCAGCATTACTCCCCATTAGAAAGGTCAATAAAAATCTGAAAAGACAAATAATTTCAATTATAAATTTAAGCAAAATTTATGAAAAATAGTCTAAGTATATCTATATTGATAAATATACTCCTATGTATTACAAAATACTATTCTTGGCGTTAGATTTTACTGGTAGTTATGAATACTGTTATCTTTTGTAGGATTTATTTTGTTAGAATCTTTTTAAATTTAAGATAAATTGAAATGTTTGAAATCTTTTATATTTTTCTGAGAGTTGGGATATTTATATTTGAGGAAGCGTTAAAATCAGATGCGGTTATTTCATTTCGTCCGTGCACCGTAATCTGCGACCAACGCGCTGCTGCAGCGGTCAGCTGGTAAAGAACAAAAGTGATTACCTTTGGTTGGGCCCCAGTCCCAGAGGCAGCAAATGAATATTGTCCCGTCCGTTGATGACACATTGTCCTTTGCAATTTACTACCCTGCGTCCTGCCTGCCCCCTGCGATTTGCCTGTTCCCACCCCACATTTTTTCCTCCTTTCTTCGACGATGAGTAAGAAGTAAAATGTTATCGCCATCGTAGGTGAAGTAAAATATTACGGGCAAGTGCAGATCAGCAGTGCTCAATCAAACTCGAAAAGCATGGCAAGCATTTTGTAATCAACAGGAACAGCATCATACATCAGGTGATTAGAGCAACTGACCTGCAAATGATAAAATATGAGGTCACACGTTGTAAAGTGCAGATCAGCAGCTCAATCAAACTGGCATGGTTAGAAAGTTAGCATCCATGCAACCTTGTAATCAACAGGAACAGCAATGGTAAGTTACTAGAGCATTGCATGCCATACAACAGTCAGCATCATTAGGATATTAAGAGGATTAGAGCAACTGACCTGCAAATGATAGACATCTTGAGGTGCACACGTCTATACCACAATAATAACATAGACTAAAAGCATTTTTTGTCTTCTAAAATCAATATTCTGTATGCTGCAAGTTCGGTAACCTGAAAGTTTCCTTCACCATAACAAAGTCTAAAAGCTAGCATAGGGGAAAAATGATGTACAAGCTGAAGCTTCAGAGCATCAATCTAAGAGTCAGTTCTGGTTCATGCCTAGCATGTTGACAAATACGATGAAACTTCAGAGCATTCGCGCTTATGGCTGCCATGTCAACAAATTCAGATCACCAGTAACCTCAGAAGTTAATAGCATAAGGTCATCCCAGCATCATTTCATATGCACTGACCACAACTTAATACTCACAAAAATAAATCTAATAATACAAGATACATTTTGGTTAATCAGTAACCAGTGAATACCCACCTGGTGGTTTCTGAAAGGCAAAATTGCTAAAATCTAGTGGCAACACAGTTTTCTTTGATAACATCAAGCACAATGAACTAAAAGCTCATGACCAAGATGTGTACATCATCAGAATTACAACATCTCTGTAAAATGGAAGGAAGTAGAAACCTGTGTCAAAACTGGATTTCTCACACTACATCCAGGATGAGCTAAAGGGCTTCTCGGAGCTGAAAGGACTTCAAAATAGCTCTAGCTTTATCGTACTCATTAAGATTGACCAATATGTTTTTCAATCGACGAGCCAGACCACGTGTCTCTTCCTCGCTAATGCCTGACGTGTGTCTCCTCTCCAACTTGTTTCCCAACTCAACCACTAGATCTACAAAAGGCTGCAGCTTTTGATTTTGTTTAGGCCAAACTTCTGAAACTGCGGCAGCTATTCGCTCAGCCCTAGTGATAGCATCATGAACATCCAGGATGATACTCTTCATATGAGGAAGAATCTTCGCTCTCAGTAATTCATCTAAAGCAAGCTTCTCCACAACATGTTCCGCAAGGATGTCTTTCCACAGGCAAACATTCTTAAGGAGACGTGATAGCAACACCAAACCCTATGCAGCATACTGAGAGGCACCTGGAACAGTCCTCGTCACCATTGATCCCCAGGCTGGTACTGAAAGATCAGCAATGGCCTCGGTGAGACGGCTTCTCACAGAAGCCAGTAATTGATGCAAATCCTTGCTTGAGGTTGGTAAATAAGTGATCACCATCCTACTAGCATCCACAGCGTTTCTAGTCCTTTGGGTACTCAATACATCCCAGCAGTGCTTAATACGGTGGTGCAAAATAGGGAGAGCCACCTTTTCTACTAAGACTGGAACAACATTCGAGTCACAACCTGAAGGACTCTCATTATCTTGCATACCATAATCAAAAAGAACCTTGTGCCAATCCATGTCGAAGAAATCGGTTGTTTCATGGAGGGGATCCCACTTCAAGAGCTCCAATCTCACAAAAGGGGTGAAAACAGATGGTGCACTCAGGGCTACATGAGCATCCCGGTATGCAGAGGGGTACTGAGATTTCCACCCTTCAAATTTGTCCTTGACAGTTCTAAGGCTCGAGTATTCCTCTTTAGCATCATTGAACACATGGTCAGCAGCCTTAAGAAACTCATCCCGGCTTGAAACATAAGCAGTGCTCTCACTGTCACTTTCATCAGTGCTTAGCTCTCCTTCAATCTTCACTACAGATGCCAATCTCTTGGTCTCTGACTGGGTTTTCCTTCGTCTTCTGTTCTCTTCCCTGCGTTTAAGATCCATACGCTTCTGCATGTTGATATCTCTGCCAAACTCATCCAACTCAGGTGGGAGGTTGGAACTTTCCCTAGCAGCAGCTGCAGCAGCTTGGGCAGCATTCGATGCAGCAGACAGGTAAGCTGAGCTTGATCCTTTGCTAAGAATAGATACTGCAGCATTTACAGCAGCTTCTATCACACCTGATTCATCAGCTAGGTCAGCCGCACGCCTCTCAGAAATAGCCAAAGCTCGATTTTCATGCAATTTCTGTATGTTTTCCTCCAACTCCTCTATTAAAAACGCCTTGTCATTCAAGAAATCACACATCACAGAAATATAATCCCGAAGCTCCTGCATATAGACAAACCTCTTTTCGCATCCTGCAAACCACTCTCGAGGCTTGATATCTCTGAAAGAGCTTCGTTAAGATGTGTGTCAGTCTTAACTAAAGCAGAGACTGTTGTCTTGTGAGTCTCCCTAAGCTTTCGGATGTTGTCTTGCAGGGCTTTATTTGCAACATCTGCTTGCTGAGCGATGGACAAGAACTCTGCAGTTCCGGATGCAAAAACTGATGCCGCAGGCACAACACCACTAAGTGAGGGCTGGTAATGGGAACCCACTGGGTATCCAAATGGCTGTGGTTGAACCTGCATAGCAGCTGGTACCCCATTTGCTGATCTCTGAGTAGAAGCATCGTCCATCCTCCTACCAAGCCCCTTCCTGAACTGCTCTTCCTCCCATCTCCTCTCTTCTTCATCATCGTCATCATCATCTCTATCCTCATCAACCATCCTGCTGCCATCACTGAGAGGCCCAAAACTGGTGGCAGGACCCCTGTTACTGATCCCACCAAATACACTTTTTGTGCTCCTCGGGCCATCACTTGGCTTGTCAGTGTACATTGCAATCCGATCCCTTGTCTCACTGTCATCCTCATCACTTCGACTCACCACCACCACCCGGCTGCTCAGCACACCGCCACCATCAAGAGAGATATAATCTGGCGCCGCATGCCTTGGCTGCTGCCGCTGCTGTCGCTTTGCCCTGATGGCTTCAATGGTTGCACGGTCAGGTATCACTGGCCCTTCATCCTCTTCATCTCCTTCCTCCTCTTCAGATTTATCTTCCTCCATGTCGTGCTTCGGTATCCTTGGCCCAATGCTGGCCTCAGACATAGGTTTCACCAAACCTTTAAGAATAACCACAGTTTCTGTTGCAGCTGCGGTGGTGGTAGCTGCGGTGGAACTTGCAGGGGTAGCAGCCAATTTCTGTGACCGGGGCTCAGTCGCCGGAGTCTGTGGTTGGGAACGCAAGAGGCTCCCAGGGAGCGGGCGCGCATTCTTCTGGAGCTCCCGGAGGCGCTCTGGTGTGTACTCCCCAGCATGGGACTGGAAGTTGGACGGCTTAGGCGCCGACACAGCAGCGACGGCAGGCGTCGGCGAGCTCCTGATCCGGTCCCTGGCGGGCGTGAGGCGGTGGAGCGCTCCCGCGGCCGGGGACGCCGTGCGGGCCGGGCGAACCGAGGCCGTCGGGGGCGGCGGCGCTGCGCGAAGGGGCCCTCCTCCGCGTCGTCCTCGTCCTCGTCGTCTGCGAAGCTGAGGCGGCTCGCCCCTGACGTCTCGGTGGCGACTTGGACTTTGGCACCGTTAGGGTTTTCGTCTTGGTGGAGGTGGTGGTGGAAGGCTTGGAGTGGCTGCCGCCGTCGCCGTTGGCGTCCTCGTCGTCATCAGCGCGGCGGCGGAAGTTTTTGCGGCTGCTACTCATACCGGCTCGCCGGGACGTCACGACCTGAGGAAACCCGAGAAGTTTTAGGGTATTGGATTAAGGCGGGCAAGTACAGAAACCTTCGATTCGAATCGAAGGGTGAGTAATAAGAGGACACGGTGATCGAACCTGCAGCTGCTTCGGCGGCGGCGTCTAGGGTTCCGGCGACCGAGATGGCGGAGCGGAGCGGAGCCGGTTGGGATTTGGGAAGATCCGTGCGCGTATGCGAGGGCTTGGAGACCTGTTCCGGCTGCTGCGGGCTGGGTTTGGGTGGATTCGATTCGTAGCCAACGATTGGGCCAGACCGACTTCGATTTCGACTTCAGGCCCATACAACAGACCATTGCGTAGGCCCAATTAACATTAGGCCCGTTTGCACATCGTCGTCTTCTTCATGGGTGGTCCGCACCACTGCTGCATCGCCATTTCTCCGTCCCAAAACCCTAGGCTGCCCCCCACACCTGATCGATCGGAGGCCATGGCGACGGCGAGGCTCCGATCCGCGGCCCCCCTCCGTGGGGCTCTCCTCCGCCACTTCTCCTTGGGTCCTGCCTCGACTACACACGCCGTCTCCCGGGTCCCAGGTATCTCTCCGCCTCTCGATCGCTCCCTTCTCCCCGCCGTGGTTGTACTCCCGCCTCCATGTTAGCTTCGATCCCAAAAATGGCGGCGTCTAAGATACGAGTGCACGCCTTAAATGTTTGAGGAACAGTGATCTGCATGTTTTCTTGTTTGATTATTGTTATGCCTGGGACGGTGGGAACAGGTGTGAGCTGTTCTTCTCTGGGAGATCGGGCGGTTATGTCTTTTGTTACTGTGAATTGTTAGGGTAAGTGATGGCACAATCAATGTTTCAGCCGAAATTTGATATTTGCGAGGCTAGGAATCAGGATGCCACACGACTAGCCATTCTTTTTAGAGCCAATTGTAATTTGCAAGGTTCAGTGATGTTATCTTCAGCCTCGGTAAATCCCCGCTTGTAGATTCAAAACTAGGTACAATCTGCTAATGGCGTAATTTCAATTGGTTGTTCTATGAGCTCTACTCGCACTATAGTCGCATTTTGCCAGCTTATTTACAGGTGGTAGTATGCAATTTCTGGTATATTCTGTCAAATCTAGTGCTCCATTTCCATATCTTTCCACCAAATAATAATCTCTGCCTTCACTGCAACTATCTGGTTTACTAGTATGTCTCAGTATTCGCTTGTTGGATAACTGAAGTGAATGTTAATGTTCTGCATATTTGCTGTAGCTTGTGTGCATCACTGTAAAGCACTATACAATGCCGAACTATGCTCATTATTTTTTTCTTCTCCAGATTTCCAGGTTCCTCGGTCTACTATGTGGAGGCATTTCACAACGCCCAGGCCTAATTCTCTTGCAAGACATGACAACTTTGGTCTGGTTGCCTGTTTGCACACTCAGATAAGATGTGCTTCGCAGGCTGCTGCTGTGAAAGAAACTGAAGCCAGTGGCAGCAAGATAAGCATCGGGCCCAAACCAAAACAGATCAAGGAGGATGATGAGGATGCTAACCTGGTATATCAAGGGGCAATTTCATCAACCATAAAGAAAGTGAAGCTTCTCTCTCTGTCCACCTGCTGCCTCTCCGTGTCACTAGGGCCAGTGATAACATTCATGACTTCACCTGACATGAATGTGATCCTCAAGGGAGCTATTGCATCCACCGTCATTTTACTCAGTGCCACTACAACTGGAGTCTTGCATTGGTTCGTGAGCCCATACATTCACAAGCTCCGGTGGCGTCCTGGTTCAGATAGCTTTGAGGCTGAGGTGATGTCATGGCTAGCTACTCCCCCCTCAAAAGGACTGTCAAATTTGCTGATGTGAGGCCTCCTGAAACAAATAGGCCTTTTGTCACCTTTAAGGCTGAGGGGAACTTCTACTTCGTCGATGCTGAACACTTCTCGAACAAGGCCTTGTTGGCTAGGCTAACACCCCAGAAGCTTCCTCATGAGTCTGCATTCAAGAACTTGTGAGTGGATTTTGTTCCACTTGCCCATGCCTGCACTTCTGGTCGTGAGCCTTCATAGGCCGTTTGAAAACATTTCTGTAGTTTCTTCCAGCTAATACTTTCCTGAAGATGTGTTACTATATATTTGTACTGTTGCTTACATTCTATATGTGGAGATTTGCTAGCTGCTTGTGTTTCGCAGTTTTAGTTTAGGAAACACACTGAGTTCTGGTGTTGACTGTTGAGTCTGCACTTTGAATAAGTAGGTGGTAAGATATCTGCCTGGGATCCTTAAAATGTCTTTTTGTATCTGAAATTGCCATACTTTTGGCCTTACTGCTGGCAATGGCTCGTAATCTGATTGGTCAAATGTAAGCTGGTGCTCCTGTGGTGCCTTGGGGCAGCATGATAACTATGTGCTTGGCGGGCATGATAAGCCTCAGTATATGAAATATTATGATCCTACATGCCTTATGAGGTACGATGAATATTATGATCCTACAGGCTCCTTATGAAGCTGTTACCATCGAGGAGACCAGTAGCCCTCGAATATGATCTGATCACGTTTCTGCTTTACTAATAACTCAACATCTAAGACAGGCCAAAGTTTTCTTTTAAGTCAGTTTGACAATCATTCTCACATTGACATGAAAAGAATAAAGAACAAAGGATAATGTGGTATACTGGTATATTTATCAAACTGAACTCTCATCCCTGGCGTTTTGCATTTTGTCTTGTCCACATTGGCTAAACTATGAGCTTATCTACTACAAAACGTGTCTTAGGACACCACAGCTCAAAATCTCTTGATTTGATTAGTTCATGTCTTCATGATCAACACCGATGACAATACCACCATTCGCGTTTAAGTCAGAATCAGATCTTTACTGACAGCAAGCGAAATGTGGGCAGCAGCAAAAATTCCACAATGGTCAGTCGCACTCAGGACTATTAGGACACCAAATTCTCCAACTTCTTTCGGAACTTTGGAACAGCATCGGCTTTAATTGCCATCACTAAGCCCATCTCTTTGTATCTTCATCTGCATGAAGAGCCAGAAAATTCAGTTTAGGAACAGGCATATCATTTGAAACATTTGGCTATGGATATCAATGGCAGACTACAACCATCAGGAGGCAGATTATATACACATAATATTATCAGGAGGGACTATAACAAGAGTTCAAGATAGGTGAAAAGAAACAAAACTTCCAACTTCACATTCTTTGCTTTGGCTACTAGTATTTTCTCCGTTTATTATAAGGACATGATATGAGTGGTGTCATGCAATCCAAATACCAACTACAAATGAGCCTGGGCACGAGTTGAAGGCAACCTGGCAGCCATATCTGATATTTTTTTTTCCTTGAAGTCTTCAAGCAAGAGGCTGTTACTTGATCTAATATCCCTATGGACAATGGAAGGCTAAACTTTCCCATGAAGATATTCAAGTACTTTTGCATCTTCATTAGCAATTTGCGCCTGCAGCATCCAATCAAGTGTCGGCCAGGTTGAGCACCTTGAACTCCTTTTCTTCCTATTGACATAAATTTATTTGTTTTTCTCAAAGAAGCAGGAGAGCTGTGTATCTTTGAATTAAGAAGAAAAAGGAGCAAGAGCCCTTACAACACACACCCACACTCCTAAGACATGAATTTTAATTCTAAAATAAATTGCAAATTATCAGTTGAAGCTACAGTATTCAAGTAAGAGTGCAGAGTTGTGCAGCAGGTTGCAGGATATGCAAAATCATACCATGTAGAACATCACACAGAGAACCGATGGTGGCAAACTCATGGCTACTATGTGAAGATTACGTTCCATAAAGTACCCCAACATATCTACAAAGTTTTCACGTTTGAACCATGAAACCATCAGAAAGCAGCATTGTTTGATTCAGATTCCTGTATTGAATGTTACATTTCTTGGGATGACATACTAAAAAAAAATCTATGGACATCAGATTCAGATATTAGAAATGCTCCAAATTGTTAACTCACAAGTCACAACCAAATGAGGAATAACTGAATGCAGTCCAACAAATCAAAATATGAAGCAGCAAACTATTAAATGAATCGAAACATACAAATGAAAATTGAAAGGCTGCCTGAATGTTGAATGTCCCCTTAGCTGGCATTCTAAAATTTGGAACATAATTTGCACATTCCATCCTGTAGATAGGTCAAAATAACTGTAAACTGCCATATTTCCTTGCCTTTCTGAAAGACAAGTAGCAGAAAACTGTCAAGGACATTACAGATCCTACAATGACAGTTAGTATTAGTTCAAATCATAATACATACAACCAATTTATTGCAAGCTAGTGTCAATTGGATGAACAGAAAGATCAAGTTAATAACCCAATATTGATTTTTTAAAGAACATAACAAGTGCTGAGTCAAAACATAGAATTAACATAATAAAACTACAGTTTAATTTGCAAGCAACCCCATCAACTCATGGAAGATATGCTGCTAGGAGTTAGGACCAAAAAATTGTCAAGTACAACTCATATAAGTTGGCAAAGTCATTGTCTTAAAAGGAAGCATCATTTCTATTGGGATGCAAATTCAATATATAAAGTACTGCAAGGAAACAACAATAGCGATTAATGAAAATCACTTTATTGTAACAAAATCTTTGTTATGAATGAATAAGTTAATGCTACAACTTACAACACATGGAGTATAAAATGTACTCCTCAGCATGAGCCCATCAGCATATTAAAAAAAATGGATGATCTCTAAGGCCTCCAAATCTCATCCCAACAATTGTCAACCACCTTTTGAACTCTCTTAGTCTGACAAACTCCTCGCACTACGGTATACCAAATGACAGCCTCTGGCACAATATACTTAGCCAGCATGACCATTACAACATCTCCTGCTGCCCTATATCTATCTCTATAGCATAGCCTCATGACAAGTCCCTCTAAGAATTCCCTTCCTTTCCCCTCTACAACTCCAATCTCCCCGCAAGAAAATATTGCAGGTTACTGTGTCTGGATCACACATTTGATCAAGCATCTGGTTAAGCAAGTTCATTGCCCGAGGTAGATCTTTTGTGCGGATCAGTGCATCCAATAGAACATTATAAGTAATGACATCTGGTTTGGCATCACCCTTTGCCAGCATGTCATTAAATAGGCGGAGACCACCATCTACCATCCCAGACATGCATAAACCTTTCATCATTGAAGTATAAGCAATGGTATCAGGGGCACAGCCACGGCCAAGCATGTTTTTCCAGACCATCATAGCATCTTTTAATCTCCCTACATTGCACAACCCGCTGATCAATATGCTGTAACTAATGGCACTTGGCACACAGCCAACCTTTATCATCTCCTCCCACATAGAGAGTGCCCGCGATGAATTACCAATCTGGAAATATCCCTGAGTCATTGAGCTGTATGTCATGATATTTGGGATGCATTTGGCATCAACCATTTCTTCAAATAACATTTCAGCTTCTGTCATCCTCCCAGACCGTGCAAAGCCATCAATCATTGCTGAATACAAAACAACATTCGGCTTTACCCTAGCTGCCACCATTGCCTCCCACACCATCAATGCCCTGTCAACCTGCCCTGACTTGCAAAACCCGGTGATCACAGCCGAGAACACAAACTCACTGGGTGCAAGCCCGTTCCTCCCCATTTCCTGAGCCACCTTCCATGCATCCTCCACTCTCCCACACTTGACCAGCCCATCGACCACTGCTCCGTAGGTCATTAACCCTGGCACAGTCCCTTGATTCTCCATTCTTCTCATGACGTTCATCGCTGCCCTCGCCTTCCCACACAACAGTAGACCATGCAGCAGCACATTGTATGTCACTGCGGTCAGCGCGCAACCCTTGAGCTGCATAAACTGAAATAGCTTGGCTGCCCCATTGACATCCCCTGCACGCAGCATCGCCCTGAGCACAGGGTCAAAGGCCTCAGCAGACACCACTCCATCGACCACCATCTCATGAACCAGCGCCACCGCGTCTTCCACCCACCCTGCATCGGCCAGTGCGGACACAACGGTAGAGTAGGTGAACTTATCCGGCACAAGATTCCACGCTGGAATGACATCGTGGAGGATTCCCAAGGCGATTGCAAGATAGAGGCCGGGGTTCCTTGGAACCATAGAGGAGCAGATGCACTTGAGGAGGAGGTTGAAGGAGAGCAGAGTGGGAGTGAGGCCAGGGAAGCGGCGGAGGGAGTGGGAGAAGAAGGCCGGAAGGAGGTGAGGGGGAGGGGAAACCGGAGGAGCGCGGAGTTGAAGGAGTGGTGAGTGGTGGCGGCGGACGTGGGCGGGGAGAGGAAGAGACGGAGCGCAAGGATCGGGCTCGGCGAGCGGGCGAGAGCGGCGACGAGGTGGGGGAAGATGTGCGGCGAGGCGTCGTGGGGAAGGCGGCAGAGGAAGCCGAGGACGGACGCGGCGGACGCGGGCGGGGAGGCGATGGCGAGGGATCGCGCGACGGACAGTAGCGTAGGCCCGGCGGCCGGGAAGAGCTCGGCGGCGAGGGGCAGTTCGTCGTCGGATGAAGAGGACGAGCGGCAGCCGCGCGGCGGGAGGCGGCAAGGGAGGGTAAGCAGGTGAGACGGCGGAGGGAGAAGGGGAGGCGGGTGGTGGGATGGGGCATAGGGGGGGAGGCGAAGCATGGCGGTGGGGAGGACGGCGGCGGTGTTCAGGCGGGGGAGGGCCGGCCTTGTTGCAGCATTTTTGCTGCAAAATCTCAGGTCCTAGGGTTTATGTGCGCTAATAAACTATAGTCTTTCCTCACTATCAAAGTTTTGTAAATTCCATGCGTTATTATTATTAGAAAAAAGAGTTCATGTGTCACTCAGTTCAAACGTTTTTGCCCGTGCTTTCGTCAGATTTGGCTCTCACAACGTCAAACTGTGGCGAAAAAATAAAAAAGATACTCTAATGTGTCATTATTTTTTTTTTTTTGAGCATCTTAATGATTTAAGATGAAAAAAAAAAAAAAACTTATTAGAACAACAAAGTTATAATTCTCATCATATAAAAAGTATCTTCTAATACAAGAAAACATGATTCTCCCAAGGCATACTAACCAAATCTTTATCAGCACAAAATCAACTCTCTTGCATTGAGTTTTTATACGAAAATTGTGAATCTTGATGAGATCTACAACTTTCTAGTTCTGAGTTTTTAATCTGAGGTTGTCAAGATGCTAAAAATACACTTACACATTCGAGTTTTTTTTTTTTTTACTTACTTTGCACTACTGCAATTTGAAACCTCCAGAGACAAATCTGACGGACAAAAAAAAAAAAAAAAAAAAGAACTTCAAATCAGTGGCACCTATGTCTACTTAACTTTTTTTAATAGCGTATATGGAATTGTAAACTTTTATATTCACAAACAGGGAAAATATAATAACACCATAACAGAAGCGAACCGTTGAATAGGCCTTGAATAGGCCCGTTCCCTATATGCGTACCAAAACCCTACCCCCCACACCTGATCGATCGAAGGCCATGGCGACAGGTCAAAGTCGTTGGATTACTTCCACTAACCTGTTGTATAGTGACCAGTGTCTCACAATCCACATCTGCTAAACTATGGTGTATTGGTGCTGATATATAAAACATGTACTAGGACACACAACTCAAAATCTCTTGATTTGATTAGTCCATGAATGAATCCTTGTTGCAAATCAACACAAACAACAGCACCACCGTTCGCGCTTCACAGCCAAAATCAGTCATTACTGACATCAAGCAAAATGTGGACATTTCAAACCATGTGGACAGCAGCAAAATTCCACATTGGTCAGTTACACAAAGGACTATTCGGACACCAAATCTTCCAACTTCTTTCGAAACTTTGGAACTGCATCAGCTTTAATTGCCATCACTAAGCCCATCTCTTTGTAATTTTTCATCTGCATGAAGAGCCAGAAAGTTAAGTTTAGGAACACCTTCCAATTTTCACAAACAGGTAGTTATATGCTACATATCATTTGAAACATTGATCTATGGATACCAACGACAGATTACAGATAACCATCAGGAGGCAGATTACAGATAATCATCAGGAAGGACTATAACAAAAGTTCAAGACACGGTACAACAACAACAACAACAACATAGCGCTTTTAGTCCCAAGCTAGTTGGGGTAGGCTAGAGATGAAACCCATATGAAATAGTACAAAAAGAACGTAGAAAGGCACAAGACAAAAGGATAAAGATTAGGGTAGATAGAAAAGGAAACAAAGTCATGGTTCGAGCACGTTAATAGCTAGCCTCCAAGCGCCTATCCAAAGCTAAATCCTTGGAGATATTCCACTCCTTAAGGTCCTCTTTTAACCGCCTCGTCCCAAGTCAGCCTAGGTCGGCCTCTACCTCTCTTTACATTATCTACCCGCTCTAGAACTCCACTACGCACCGGCGCCTCGGGAGGCCTCCGTTGAACATGTCCAAACCATCTCAACCGATGTTGAATCAATTTCTCCTCGATAGGGGCCACCCGACCCTATCCCGAATATCTTCATTCGAACTCTATCCCTTCTAGTATGCCCGCAAAACCAACGCCCAACATACGCATCTCGGTCACACTTAGCTGTTGGACATATCGCCTTTTTGTAGGCCAACATTCAGCACCATATAGCATCGCCGGGCGAATCATTTGTCCTATAGAACTTCCCTTTTAGCTTACGTGGTACCCTCTTGTCACATAGGATGCCGAAGCTTGACGCCACTTTAGCCAACCTGCTGCGATTCTATGTCTAACATCTTCATCAATGTCGCCATCCTTCTGTAGCATAGATCCTAAATACCCAAAAAGTATCTTTCTTGGCCACCACTTGTCCATCCAGGTGACATCCCCATCCTCGTGCCTAGTCGGGCTAAAGTCACACATCATATACTCGGTCTTGGTCCTACTCAACGAACCCTTTCGACTCTAGCGTGTGCCTCCACGGCTCCAACTTCCTATTTACCCCGCTCTACTCTCATCCACTAGCACCACATCATCGCCAAAGAGCATACACCAAGGGATATCACCCCGTATATCCCTTGTAACCTCATCCATCACCGAGTAAATAAATAGGGGCTCGGTCGACCCTTGATGTAGTCCTATGTTAATTGAAAAGTCACCGGTATCGCCATCACATGTCCGAACACATGTCGTCGCATCTTTGTACATATCCTTGATGAGGGTAATGTACTTAGTTGGGACTTTGTGTTTTTCTAAGACCCACCACATGACGTTTCTCGGTACTTTGTCATACGCCTTCTCGAGGTCAATAAAGACCATGTGCAAGTCCTTCTTACGCTCCCTAAATCTCTCCATCAACTGTCGTACTAAGAAAAAATCGCCTCCATGGTCGACCTCCGGGCATGAACCTAAATTGGTTTTGGGTCACACTTGTCGGCCTTCGTAGGCGATGCTCGATAACCCTCTCCCCACTTCTTCATCGTATGGCTCATCGCCTTAATCCCCGGTAGTTAGTACAACTTTAAACATCTCCCTTATTCTTGAAGATTGGTACTAATATACTTCGCCTCCATTCTTTAGGCATCTTGTTTGACCGAAAAATTAGGTTAAAAGCTTAGTCACGCCATACTACCTCTCGCGCTCCCGCACATCTCCACACCTCAATGGGGATGCCATCGGGGCCCATCGCTTTACCTCCCTTCATCCTCTTCAAAGCCTCTCTCGATCTCCGCCTCTGAATTCTCCTCACAAAGCGTCTACAAGTATCATCAAATGAGTCGTCCAACTCAAAGGTAGGACTATCATTCTCCCCATTGAACACGACTTATCAAGTACTCTCGCCATCCGTCCTTGATCTCCTCGTCGCCGGCGATCGTCTGTCCCATCCTTGATGCATTTGATTTGGTTTATGTCCCTTGTCTTCCTCTCTCACGTATCCTAGCGATCCTATAAATGTCCTTCTCCCCCTTCCTTCGTGCCTAGCCGTTGGTAAAGGTCATCAAAAGCGACCCTTTGCTACACGGCGTTTGCGGCCCTCTTCGCTATCCTATAGCCCTCGATGTTGGTTGCTCTTGTCGAGATGGAGGCGCTTTTTGAAGCACTCCTTCTTCTCCTTAATAGCCTTTTTGTACCTCGTCGATTTCCACCACCGGGTGTCCTTCGCTTCCTTCTTGCCTCCCCTACTCACACCCAACACTTACGAGGCCACCTTCCGTACACATGTTGCCATCTTCAGCCACATGTCGTGCCGCATCTTCTCCTTCTTCCCAAGGCCCCTCGCCTAGCATCCTCTCCTTAAACGATTGTGCCGCTTCCCCTCAGCTTCCACCGCCGTCCTCGTAATCTTGACACGTTTGTCCGGTGGGCACGCAAAAAACGAAAGTCCGCCACTACAAGCTTGTGTTGAGGGACCGCACACTCCCGGTATCACCTTACAATCTAGGCAAGCGTCCTATCCTCCCTTCTTGCAAGGATAAAGTCGATCGGCTCGAGTGTTGTCCACTACGGAAGGTCACTAAATGGGATTCCCTCTTTCTAAAGAGGGTATTCGCTAACAACAAGTCATAGGCCAAAGCAAAATTCAAAACATCCTCCCCTCTTCGTTCCTAGTACCGCACCCGAAACCCCCGTGTACTCGCTCAAACCCTACATTTGTTGCACCCACATGGCCATTGAGGTCTCCTCCTATGAAGAGTTTCTCACCGATAGGGCAAAGATTAACCATGCTATCTAGGTCCTCCCAAAAGCTGACTCTTGGCGCTCTCACTAAGACCTACCCGAGGGGCATAGGCACCGATCACATTCAAGACCGAAGTCTCCAACGACCAATCGAACTAGGATAATCCGATCACCTTGCCTCCTAACATCCACTACTCCATCCTTAAGGCTCCTATCTATCGGGATACCTACACCATTCCTACCCGATGTTGTCCCCAGGTGTACCAAAGCTTGAAGCCGATTGCCCTCCACCTCTTTCGCCTTTCCGGCCCTTCCATTTGGTCTCCCGAACGCATAGAATATTTACACGCCTCCTAGTTGCCGCATCGACTAGCTCTCTCAACTACCTCGTTAGGGACCCTACGTTCCGGCTACCTAGACGAATCCTAGTTGGCTCGGCTAGCTTCCTTACCCTTCGCACCCGTCGAGGAAAGTGCAAAGACCCTTGCTCATTTTTCACTACACCGGGCGCGGATGTAGCGCCACTAAGGTTGCGACGACCCGACCCTTGCTCGTTGTTCATCGCACCGAATCACGATACGACGCGCCACTAAGGGGATGGCGACCCGGCCCTTGCCCATTTGACACCACACCCGGGTTCGATGTAGCGCGTCGCTAAGAGGGTTACGCCCCAACAATTTCTTATGGGTTTCATATCCATTAGAGTGGTTGGTTTTACGTTGGTTCGCCAAACCTAACGCAACCCTCCTCCTTTACCAGGGCTTGGGACCGGCTATGTTGAGACGACTCAAGAAAGTCTTCCGATCAACATAATTTGGAGTTTAGGGTTTAGGGTTTACGGTGTGAAGAAAAAAATGTCCCAACTTCACATTCTTTAGCTTTGGCTACTAGTATTTTCTCCAGATTATAAGGACATGATATGGGTGCTGTCATGCAAATACCAACTAAAAGTATCATACAGACAATAGAACCGAGCATTGCATATTTCAAGATCACAAAGCAGCAAATGGCAAAATGCAACTGACCTCCTGTTGAGCTGACTGCTCAGACCGTATTGGAAAAGTGAAAGACCATGAGCTAAGCTGAAAAGAAAGAATCTGTTAGCATCATAACAAAAAATACAAACAACAAACACCTGAATAGCATGCTTTGATACCTCGTGAAAAATTTCATCCTCTAACTTCGGATAGATAACAGGTTCTTCATCATCTTTGCTTTTCTTTGATTTATGTTTTGCAGGGGTTTTCCTCTGCACACAGCAATCCACAAGTGAGTAAAGAACTAATGACAAAGCAATCCACAACAAAATGAGCCTCATTCACATACAGAGAGATACAAATAGTGGATACTGATGATCAACACGTCATCTTACATGGCTCTACTCCACTAAGCATGGAAACATGCCCCTTTAAACATTCAAGACAATTGATACCAGGCTAGGCAATAGAAAGGGGAAACAGAACAGAATATAATTCTCACCTCGAGCATTCTGACAACCAACAGGTAGTCCTTGAACCGGAAGGAGTCCCGAGTTCTTTTGTTGGCTTAAGCCATGCAGACACAGTTGCAAGTTCATTATCCAAGTAGAAATAGACAGAAAATAAGTTGCTTCAGAACATTAAATTACCTCATCTTCTGTTGCCCAGGAAATCTCGTCAAAGAGTCGGCCATACAGCTTAGGCACGAGTTCATAAGGGAAATTCACAAAGCGGCGACACACCAGCAGGCCCACACTCGATGCTTTGTCTTCAAGCAGAGACCTGAGCTGCTTCTTAGTACCCTTGTCGGCACAGACAGCAAGCAGATACTCCTTAAGATCCTTAATGCATTTTTGCTCCTGCGAATCATCAGCAATGAAGAGAGATAGCATGGGTATCAACAGATCAAAATCGAACATCTTGTTACTCTTATAAATAAATGGATGCGCAAATCATACTTCATATCGTCCCAAATTGAGCACGCTAATGAGACCAAACAGATCATCGTCGTCATTGTTGTTAGTACTGGAATTGGCCTTCTCAACACCGTTTTCCTTCCCTTTCCTCCTCGTCGTCGTCATCATCGGCCAACTTGACGACCGTGCCTACAGTGGTCTGCGCGAGGATGAGGTCCACGAAGCCAGTGAGGTCCCAGGGCTTAGAGTCGAGGTACGTCTTGAGCAGCAGCCTGGCGCCGTGGAAGTCGCTCGGCTTGGGGTCGAAGAAGGCGAAATCCGCTTGCACCGTCTCGAGCTGCAGTGCGAGACCCAAATTTAGGAGGGGGAATCAAAGGGTTCCTGGTAAGAGGAGAGCTACAGGTTCCAGGTGGGCGGTCACCTCCTCCGAAGACTCCTCGCCGTCGTCGCTGTCGCTGCCGCTGGTGCTGAAGCTCTCCTCTTCGCTTCCGCTGCTGCCGCGGTCCTCCACCTCGTCGCTGGAGGGCTCGGCCCGCTTCGCGCGCTTGGACGGTGGCCGCGGCATATCGTCTGGTGAGCAAGCGAGGTGTGCATTGAGTGACGTGATTCGAGCAACCGGGCTAGGGGTAACTCGTTCCGGGACGAGCAGAAACGTACCTTGGCGTGGGGTTTCGGCGTCGGTGTCGGCGGTGGAAGCGTCGGGGAGAGGAAGCGGTTTTGGACGGCTTGAGGCGGCGGCGGAGAAGATGAGGGTGCGAGCAAAGGGGGAGAAACCGGCGAACGGGGCCGGAAGCTTCCGGCCGCGGGGCATTCCTCGGAGGTTTCCGGGGACAGGCGGAGCGGCGGCGGCGGGGGAAGAGAAGAGGGCGGCGGCGCTCGTGAGTTGTGGAGCGATCGATGTGGGGTCGAGTGGAATGGGCTTTAGAGAGTACTGGGCTGGCCTCAGGCGGGCTGGGCCGTGTGAAAACCGGGAGAGAATCGGGGTGGTCCCTTCGACGTCTAACGTCTATCCTTGTTCCTGTGATTTCCCCTCTCGGCGGCGGCGGCGGTGGCGGCGGCGTTGGGCGTTCGTTTGGGAGAGGAAGGCGGTGCGCGGCGCAGAGCCGTATATCCTCGTCGGCATCAAGCGCTTTCCGGCCTCGCCGACCTTGGGGGCGCGATGAGGGTGAAGGTGATTTCGCGCTCCACCGACGACTACACGCGCGAGCGCAGCCAGGACCTGCAGGTAGGCGACCCCTGCCGCGACGGCTATTCCTGTCCTTGCTGATACCACTGCCGTGTTCATCCGGCTTCTCTCCGTGTTCATCCTTTTAGTTTGTTGGATTCCACTTCCATTGCTGGTTGGAGTCTTTGCCCAACTGCATGTGAATCATTTAGGCATCGATAGAATTTTACCTCACTCCGCTGACAATCCCAAATGCATTTGTTGGTCTCAACAGAAAGTATTCCGCAACTATGATCCAGCGCTTCGTAGTCAAGAGAAAGCTGTTGAGTATACTCGGGCACTCAATGCTGCCAAGTTAGAGAAGGTATGACACTTCCTCCTTCCCCGAATTCATGTTTTGTTTCTTTATAATTTCTATTCTATTGGGATGATGATTTTTCTGCTCTACTTTGTGCAGATATTTGCTAAGCCATTTATCGGAGCTATGGATGGACATATTGATGCGGTATCGTCCATGGCCAAAAACCCCAATCATTTGAAAGCAATATTTTCTGGTTCAATGGATGGAGGTAATCACCTATTTCTTGACTAGCTTTTGTCTTATTGACTATGTGTTTAGCAGTATTATCTGCTGTTTGGTAAATGCATCAATCAATTACTTATATGATCACATACACACAACATATTTATGGCTTTGTGGCATTAAGTGGTGTCCTTGTTGGTGAACTAATGTAAGGTTGCATTCCTGAGTTCGTTTGCATCTTTGTAACTGGCTAGCTGCTTCAAGTGAACTATTTTCATGCTTCCCCTTATAGACAACCTTCCAGTCCTCATCTTCTCATTATGTACTGGTTTGGTGATATTTTGGCATGAATGAAAATGCTATTTGGGTGTTATTATAAAATAAAACATGGACCTGCTACTGCTACATTTCCCTTAATTTGTTTGTCAGGGCGCTTAAGCTTGCATTGCGCTTTCTTATTGTCAGGAGATTGTAAAGGCTATGCAGTCTGTGGTAATTCCCTTTTGTCACCTATTGTGGATAGTGGTTGTTACTGTGATTCTGTCATTTAGCATAATTTTTTAGGAATTGACAACAAAAAAAAAAAGAAGCAATGTACCATGACATATCTTGTCGCTGCTAGTTGGGTCCTGAACCTTTTTAGAGTACAATATAGATGACTTGTCAGTTCAGTTCCACAAAATCTGTGTTGGTCTGAGTGATCAACAGACTTACACAAAAGTGATTCCATATTGGTGGACCATGTCTGATTATTATACCTAGTGAACAGGTAATCAGGTGCTTTCCTAACATATTATTGTGTTGTCACGGCTCTTCTTGAGCACCTCAAGAGTCTTTGTCATATATTTATGAATAGGACACCATTGCAGTATTCACTTGTGCTTGTAGCTATTGTATGCAAATTTGCAACCTGATAGATTTTTTTCCTCGAACACAAACGTGATAGATATAACCACTCCTTAAACATTGATCATGGTCCATCATCTTCATTATTTTTCATGATTTTTTTTGAACATGATTTACCTTTATCTGTTAATCAAATTGAAATTATTTGAATAATAAGTGGTAAATCCACCTTTCTGTTTTCTTGTCAGATATTCGCCTTTGGGACATTGCTGCGAGGTACTGCTACTGCATTGAGGATTACCTCATTCCTTAACCATCTGATATCCATTTCCTCCATTTGTTCTTGGATTTATTTCATATTTCATGCCGTGTATCAAAGTAAATTTGTGCGATTTTTACAACAATGACAACAGGAAGACAGTTTGTCAGTTCCCGGACACCAGGGCGCTGTAAGAGGATTAACAACATCCACTGATGGTGATCTACTTGTATCATGTGGCGTTGATTGCACGTAAGTTAATTGTTGATATCAATTTCTTTGTCTTCTAGACAGTGGCGTTCTAGTGTCCACTGGATTTCCATATATGTCAAGTTGCTTTATGCCGCTAAATGATAAGTAGCAGTAACACATCTTATGCACTTACATACAGCCAAGAACTTCCTGTAGGCATGATTGGTCGGGTTAGAGATAATAAATAAATCTTAAAGATGCCAATATTTTAGAGCATCAACTGATGGCCTATTTTTGGAGTGGTTTTATATGCCTAAGAGGCTAAGAACCATCTGTACTTAGTACATTGGGCTGCCTTCAAGGGTTTATACAGATTATGCATGTGCTGTCTAAAATTTAATTTTTTGGAACTGTAGTGTTTCGTGTTGTAAAGTAAAGCAGTTTTATTATTTTTTGTTACCTGTGTTATTACCATACACTATCTCATTGGCTGCAGTGTTCGGCTCAGGAAAGATCCAATGCTTAAAATGGTGGACACTAGCGAACATACTGGAGATAATTCTCAGGTATGCACTGGATAGACACATCTATCTCGGTTTTACTCAAATCCTGTTTCTCACTTTTTCAATTAGCTAATTTGGGTTGCAGCCATCAGCAGTCTACACCTGGAAGCATGCATTCTGGTAAGGGCATCATTTTTTTTCATTCCTTAGCTTCCTCTTATTTTTATATCTGAAAATATTGTGATAAGAATATTTGTTCTCATTACTTTTAGGGGTGCTGACCACCAGTGGGATGGTAATCTTTTTGTAACTGTTGGTGCTCAAGTTGATATATGGGATCCTGACAGGTATATCTTTTTTGTTTCTAGCTATTTCAAATTTGGTTCTATGTGTTATCAGCATCAACGCTCACTTTATCTGTACAGGTCAGAGCCAGTAAGTAGCTTCGAATGGGGTAACGATACGGTTCTTTCGGTGCGATTTGATCCTGGGGACTGTAATGTTTTGATTACATCGGGCAGGTCAATGTTCTATTTTATCTGCAAAATTTGATATGTTCAAATTGTTTTCCTATGGTTTTATTAGACCCAGGGCACCATGCGGTAATTTAAATGAATTGAATGTACATTTTTCTCTTTCTTTTCATGCTTGGTAACGCTGATGTCATTTTGTGTTGTCATTGTTATCATATTTGTGAAGGACCTTGTGAAGATATCTCAGTCCCTTTCTTATAAACCTTTTTTTCCCCAGAGATCAATCACTTTGGTTGACATGACAACATCTCAGAGTTGTGTAGCGGCACCAACAAGAATAATAGATATCTTTGTTTCTTGTTTGTTGGAAAGACTGTTCAAGTGTCACACTTATGGTTGTGCTAGTTTGGCTACTCCCTCAAGTTTGCAAATAACTGATTTTTTTGAACAATGACGTGGTCTCCTAAACAAATTTATGCTTCTGTGATAGTACTTTGCAAGGCAAATGTATGCATATGATCTCCAGGTTTTTGAACTAAATACTTTAAAGTTATTTACTGAAACCTTGTCCAAAACATCAAATATTTACAAACTGGAGGGAGTATTTTAGACTCTGTTCTCTCTGTCAGTTACCTTTTCCAAGGAGCAAATTGTTTGTTTGTCTGTGATCACCATAAAATCATTTTAAAATATCTGGGACGTCAATCCTGGAGATCAGGACATTTGTAACATCACAGTGAGGACAATACTCTAGAGTTCACTAACTTTTGTGGTCTCATATTTCCAGTGATCGGAGTCTAACACTCTATGACTTGCATGTCATCTCCAGCTAGAAAGCTAATAATGAAGGTCTGTCGATTCTCGTTTTTGGAATCCTGATAGTTATACATTTCTTCTAGCTTCTATTTTTTGTATCTACTGGATGGCAATAGTCTGATGTATGCTTTGCGTATGCAGACAAGGTGCAATTCAGTATGCTGGAACCCCAGAGAGCCTATGAACTTCACTGCTGTAAGATTAAAATTTTATTTTTACATTTCTGGAGCTGCCACATAATTCTGACTATAATATTATAAAATATTTATTATGGCTGGCACTCCACCATTTAGGATCTGATGTTGTGAACTTGTGATGCCTTTTGTCACTAGGCAAATGAAGACACAAACTGTTACTCCTTTGATGCTAGAAAGCTGGATGAAGCAAAAATTGTTCACAAAGGCCATGTTTCAGCAGTGTAAGTGTATTTTTTCTGCAAACTATCTTTTTTGCTATGTCTTTAGGAGGTAGGGATGTAAAGATTTGTTATCCTCACTGTCATATATCTCTTATCAATATGAAGAGCATATGAATATTGAGGAAAGATAGAAGAAACCTATGAATAAATCATAGGGTACATAGAGAAAATAGAAACTGGATTTGGCACTTAATTCCGTGGTGGGGTTGCTACATTGTCATACTCATACAGTTGATTATTCATCAATGATGACTTAATGAACCTTCTGAAGATGTCTATGTTGCTTTCCAAAAAAAAAAAAAGATGTCTATGTTGCTTCTTGCATTAACTCATAAGCACAGTTGATATTATTTCATGTACTTGATCTGTACTTTTTTGACATTGGTAGCATACATGTCTAGTTTCTGTTAATTTGTTGTGGGGTCATCTTACATGAATTTGGGTTTTCAGGATGGATATTGACTACTCACCAACAGGGCGTGAATTTGTCACTGGTTCCTATGATAGAACAGTATGTTTACTCCTAATAACTTACAATGATTTCACACTCAAGTATGTATGTGTTATTCCTAATTTCCTACTCAATGAAGTATACATATTACTTTTGCAGGTAAGGATTTTTAATTATCTTGGAGACCACAGCAGAGAGATTTACCACACCAAGAGGATGCAAAGGTTCTTCTTTATTCCTACATTATTCATTTATTTGTCAGTCTTCACTTTTTTTCTTTCTAGTTACAGGTGCCCTCATGTTTAACTGAATTTTGTTTTCTATATAGTTTCAGAAAGTAGTTTAGTATAGATGAGTTCATCTTAGTATAGCTGAGTTCATCATATTTGCGTTATATGCATCCTTTTCTCTGAAAGATAATTTCCTGCTATTTACCATGATTTTTTTTTTTTGTAAAATTCTAATCAATTTACCATGCTACTTCAAAGGGTGTTTTGTGTGAAGTACACCTTTGACGGGACCTATCTAGTCTCTGGCAGTGATGATACAAATCTTCGTCTGTGGAAGTCCAAAGCTTCAGAGCAACTTGGAGTTGTAAGTTTTTTTAATGCCATTCAGTGTTTTCCAGCTGCTGTTGTGTTTTTGGCATGCTTGTTGCCTGCTACTGTTCAGAGTCATGCCAAATTCAGGTGGTAGCTTTTCTGGACAAGTTCACATGGCATCTGGCTTCTCACTGTGGATGCTCTATGACTTAGCAATATTGCAATTGCCAACTCTATATGCCCTAATTTACTTCCTGGATTATGACTATATGCTCTTTAATATGTATTTTCATATCCATCATATCAAGGGTGCAAGCAGGCTGGATCATACAGACCATTTGATCCATTTATAGTTATTTCCCATTACCATTAATGACAAGAGCCATGCATAGAGGAGCAAACAAACTAAATTGGATTAGACATTGAGACGGTCATCAATTTTCCCTAGATCATGTTTGGTCATAGCTTGAGATTGTTTTTCGTTAGTTGATTTTATTACGGGAATTGCCCTGCTTGCCTGAAAACGATTGCATTAGCTTTTTTTGTACTTGTATCCAGAATGGATCTGGTCTTGTGTGCATTAGTTCCTAGTTTGCTTCAAGAACACCCAGTGAGGAACAAGTATGTGAAGCAAAGCAAATGCTCTTTTGTTCAGTTCATTTTACTGAGAAATTCTGTGTTGCAATCATATATGCTTAGCTTAGCTTTTTGAGGATTAAGACTTTGATGATTGAAGCCATGTAAACTGATGAGGAGAGGAAGATGTGTTCTTGTGAATGGTTGCACTTCTTGTTTCTGTATTCGTCTTCTGTCTCTGTTATTAACTTGTGGATATCTATTCTGGAAAATGATTGTACTACTTACCATTGATGCCTTAGGATTTTGTTGTTAGTTTTAAACTAATAGTTTATAGGCGATAATTGTCCTCAGTTGTACGTATCCTTGATGGAAGAGTTTATGAACGTTTTGCTGTTAAGTTGTTGTATGTGACTGAACAAATATCTTGTGCAGCTTCTTCCACGGGAGCGCAAAAGCAAAGAGTACCAGGATGCTTTGAAGGAGCGGTACAAGCATCTCCCAGAAGTGAAGCGGATTGTAAGGTAAGCTACTGTTTGTTTGCTTCCTCTGGCATGCATGGGGAAATCACTCTCTTTTTTTTCACAACTAGAGGTTAGCTGATGAGGTAGCATGCATCTCTTAATACTATTATGGTAATAAAAATCTCCATCATGATTGGCTCTGTTGTTAATTATTATTACAGGCATAGACACCTACCGAAGCCGATCTACAAGGCAGCCAACCTACGGCGTACGATGATCGAAGCTGAAAACCGTAAAGAGGAAAGAAGGCGAAAGCACAGCGCTCCGGGGAGCATGCCTGTGCAGCCTTTCAGGAAGCGGAGAATCATCAAAGAAGTTGAGTAAGCCATGCATGCAGTTTGCATGGTCTTCCATTGAGAGTTGAGCTCCAGTTTTGGCCTTCCTACATGTATGTGCTGTATCAATGACTTTTGTTTTACTAGTTATGAATTTGAAATACCAGATCAAATATAAGAGTCTGTAACCATGAGCAATCCGAAATGAAGAGACACGGAGAGTGTAACCAGATATTTGAAATACCAAACCAAATATTCTTAGGGAAACTAACGCTTTGATGCCTGAAACTGGCCATTCACCTTTTTTTTTTTCTGGAGTAGACATTGGTTAGTGTACGATGTGCTCACACTCTCCTTGCTGCAAACAGTTTTGCCAGGTTGTGCACTTCGTTGCTTATATTTACACAAGAAGTATGCATTTCACTTGTTTTTTTCTTTTCATTAATAAGAAGATGAAATAATGCATTTTCCTTTTACATATGCAAATTGCAAGCACATTCCATGGAAGATATATATACATCTCCCTCTTCCGTTAGGTTTTTTAAGTGGGCCAGGGCCTTTCCTGAATCTGAGTACATTCTTCACAACCAGTACATGAACTGACAGAATAATATCTGACTCTTTTTACACAAGCTGCAGCTTGTTTGCGTTGTTATTTGTCATTGGTAGGAAGGCACACTCTGTCTGTCGTGTGCGGTGTTGGGTGTCCTCAATCGCCTAACTCCGGCCGGCCATGTACGCAATGCAATGCAAGCATGCCCCGGCCGGCCGCTGTCAGAGGCTAGCGAAGGCATTTTGGTTGGACCTGCTGCATCTATATCTGCATGGTGGCATATTGAAGCTATAACGCTACAGTACATTGTGGCGAATGGCGTTTGGAGGCCATCGCTGGGAAGGGAAGGGGCTATTGGCATTTGATTTTGTTATTCGATCGATTGAGCCACCGCTGCGACTTCGACTTTTATCATCGACTAGGTAAATGCCCGTGCGCGCTGCAACGGGAAAAAAAATCACCAGATAACATGAATTGTAAAACACAAAAATTTTGTGGTCTAATGTATCATGCTCCTTAGGCTGCCATGTCGTTTGGACACAGAAGAGGTGACCGACTTGAAACTAATGGATCAACAACCATGACGCGCCAATCAAGGCGACCACGACATTCACAACAGTCAGTTTTGAAACAAATGGCAAGACAAGCAATAAACAAACTGTACCATCAGAAAAATAAATAAGAAATGCTCTGACCAAAGAATTGAAAAATAAAGTAAGTAGTTCTCTTTAGTATGCTAAGGTTCACCAGTAACATCTAAGGAAAACACCAAACATACAGGGAGAAAGAATAAACTCCTTTGATCATCTACACACAGTAATTGCAGGGAGTTTCATTGTCCATGTGGATATTGAAGTAACATTTTCATCCTTCGTTTATAGCTATTAAAGACAAAAAAAACATAATAATAGTAAACAGAAGACATCATCAGTTTGTAGTTAGTCACCGACTAAATGTCACTGTTACACCGAACTTCTAAGGTCTGCAGTGATGTTTGTTGCTGAATCAAACATTTTTCAGATTTTTACCGGCCGAGGTGAAAATCCTTCTGCAGCCTGCCAGCAGGGTTGTAATTTCAACTCTATCTTCTGGAAAATCTGTTCATTTATTAATTGAAAGGAGTACAGAATAAGTCATTCTCATGAATGAACACTTAGTATTTTAACCGAACTAAATTTACAGTGTGCAACTCACACTTATGAGCTGTTAGCCTTAAAATGGATAGCAATTAGCAATTATAGATTTACCTGATGCTGTTGGCAGACCACAACTGAATGGACAGGATGAGTTATTTAGCCTGTCTCCAAATGTCTACAGGCAGAATTTAGCAGTCTCCAAATGATCTTCATGTGCATATGCGCATTAGTATAGGAAACCTCACTTTTTCGGAACAATCTAGAAAACCTCACATCAGAGTTGGGGAACTTTAGTATGAGATCTGTATTAAAAAAGAATGGTTCAGCATGTGCCATGGTACTACTACACATTATCTTTACGAGCAAATTTATTATCTCTTAAGATCATTTGGTGAATATATGTTTTCCATGGCACCACCTATAGTCCAAAGATTATTCAAGGAGCAAACATACATTGCAGTGAGAGATGAAATGTCTTGAATTCTTGATTAATGTCTAAGGTCGAGCAAATATTGTACTTGGTAATTTATCACACCAAAATGATCAAATCACTGAATTTACCTGCGAAGGCACTCAATAGAATCATTGTTACTTAAATCACCCGAGTTACATAGAGTACTATAAAAATGCACCTAAAATATTTTGACATAAACATTTGCATGTCTCATCTTATCATCATTTGTCACATCATTCTAATATTACATTGAGAATATTGTATTTCAAAGACATCCTAATACAATGTTCAAAGCCAAGCAAAAACTAATTTCAGGATTTTTCTCCATCTATTAGGATCATGATTCAGGATGAAAAGTTGTCAAGATTCTGGGTTATAAGTGATCATCATAAACGAGGTCAAGGGGACGAAGTTACCCGCATGCCAGCATGGCGGCAGCCTCAGTAACCTTAGCACAGGTGTAAGCTTATGGGCACACAAAAAAAAATTATTATCAGGATACAAGATCTCTACATAAGCACCTGCAACTTTGTCGGTCTTTTCAGTAAACATCCCAGACAATTCAAAGGATGGTTTTGCTGCAAAATAAGGAGGGAAATATTTGAAGTAAGCAAGCCCGAAAATTCACAAACATCCCATGAATGGAGAAGTCACAATATCCCTCATATATATAGATTTCTACCACTACATTGAAATCTGAACTATGATAGGAAATGTAGTTTGACAATTGTAGTTTTTTATTACTTTTTTTTTTGGCATTCATCATTTTCTACATATGGCTGATTGGGCACCCTTGCCCTTTCGGTCCACCATAGTTTTTTAGTCTTCTAACAGATGTCAATTGGGAAAAACAAACATTATTGTTGAAACTATATGATATAAATAAATGGTGGAAAAACATATATATTGTCTGAGAAATCACAACTGATCCTCAAATATTCAGTATACTCACTGGATCCAACATAGTATTTGGTTGAACATGTTCAGGTGATCTAGCTCAAATATCCACAAAGGAACAAAAAACACAAATTAGAACAAAACACACTGTAAGAACCGGAAGCACATTTCTCTAGGAAATTTCGGCAAACACCTCCCCTTCATTTGTGAGTGCGCGCCACACCTCTTCCACGGTCACAAACTCACTGACATTCTAGCAAACACCGAAGTTGCAGATGTCAGATATCAAGCAATACGTGATGCCACAATCGGAGAGGGAAGAGGCAGGAGGGTAGATATTACTAACCCAGGAGTTGAAACAGATCGAACCAGGAGTACTGCTTGCTGCTGCCTCTGCCTTCCCGGGCAGCCGGCCGGTCGGGCCCAGCCACAGTGGTGCCGCCTCCCGCCTGCGGCGTGCTAGAGCTTCCCTCCCTCTGCCTCCGCGTCCGCGGCTCTGTCCGCGGCTTGTCCTGCCACCTCTCCGGTACTTGGCTGCTGCTGGATACTGTGCTTGGCGCCCCATGGTCACGCTCGTGGCCACGAGCCACCGTCAGCTGGTGGCCGGCGGCGCTGGGTGCGGGGAGTGGCGGGGCGCGAAAGCGGCACTGAGACTCTGGGAGGTCGGAGCAGAGCGCGGTGGGCAGTCACCGAGGGAGCGAGGGAAGTCGCTGTGAACGATTTTGCAGGAGCGAGTGAGTCATGAGCGAGGCCAGGCGGAGGCGGAGCGAAGGAGTGGGGAAAGGTTTGGTTTCACACGATTGCACACCAAGGCATGGGGCGGAGCAACCGGCGACGGCGCGGGGACGCCCGATCCGCTTCCGCAGCGGAGATTCGACGAGGAGCAGCCGACGACGGTGGGAGCCGCGGTGCCACCGAGAGAGGAAGCCACGCTTCCACCACGAGCAACTGTCCCGCCGTCTCTTTCGTCGTGAGGGTTGTGGGATTTCGATGCGGGATTTGGGGCCGACGAGTGGAGGTGCGTGCAGCAGAGGTTGGGCGACGGTTTTAGCGGATGGGCGGGACGCCGGGGATTAGCGCTGACGGGAGCGGGTTAATTAAGAGCCCGGCAGACTCATTAGGAGAAAGGACGATTACTTTTCCTTCTTTTTAGTAGTATAAGAAAAGGGCTCCAATGGATGGTCGCCGATGGCAGGCCATCGGTTGCGTGGCCCACCGAGCCCGCCTGACCCCGTCTGCTCCTTCCTTGCCTGCTATAAATGGGCCACGGTGGGCGGGCGGGCGGCCAGTTGGATTGGCAAGCGGCACAGCACAGCACTGCAGCAGCAACCACCTTCCTCCCTCCTCATCAGATCGATCAGCTATGGGCGACGCCGCTCCGCCCCATCCCCGGCGACGCTGGTGTTCACGTACGGCACGCTGAAGCGCGGCTTCTCCAACCACCGCCTCCTGGAGGAGCTCTTCGCGAGCGGGGACGCCGCGCTGGTGGGCCCGGCGGTGACGTCGGCGCGGCTGCCGCTGGTGTGCGGTCCCTACCGGGTGCCGTTCCTGCTCAACCTGCCCTCCCCGGGTCCGGGATCAGGCCTGGCGCACCGCGTGCGCGGGGAGGCGTACAAGGTGACGCCCCGCGGCCTGGCGCGCCTCGACGAGCTGGAAGGCGTCGCCACGGGCCACTACGAGCGCCTCCCCGTGGACATCGAGGTCGAGGAGCGGATCAGGAGGGAGGAGGCCATCGCCTACTTCGCGCACCGGAGCTACGCGGGCGACCTGTGGCGGCGCAGCGGGGAGGAGGGCGTCCCTGAGTACACACACGGCGTGGCGGCCGGGTATGTCCGCCGCAAGGACCGGCCGCAGGGGCAGACGTTCCTGGAACAGATCCGGGTCTTCGTCTCCTCCTAAGCTTGCGGGGTGGCGTGGCGTTGGCGTGTCTTGCGGATGGATTGTTTTTGCTTGTCCTTGTCCATGTTTTTTTTTTTTGGGTGGATCATACACATCCATGTGTGATATGATAACACAAGGAGTAGGAGGACGGAGCACCGTACCATCAGCCAACACTGATATCATCTGATAATTGTCGGTCGGTTGCTTGTTGATAAGATGCACTCATCTAGTTTCAGTGTGTCATCCGTGGTCTAGTTTGAGTGTCATGGCCATGGCCTTTGCGTATCGTATCACCACACCACTGCATCATGCCGACCTAAGGCGGCTGCTTTGCTTGTTGTGCTTCGATATCTCCGGCATGCTTTTCATGTATTTGCAACAGCTGACTTGGACATGCCTGCTGCAGCACTACCAATGCATGCTGGCTAAACATATTAACATGAGCGCACAAAACAGTCTAAAATGGATACTCAAGAGCTTTATTAACAAATTAAATTAGGACGGACGAGTCAAGGCCTGTGTGTGCTTCCATCACTTTGTTCAATAAACTACTGTAATCAATCAATGATTCTCTAGAAAAAAGAGACTGTTTATTAAACTATCAATCAATAATTCTCTAGATAAAGGAGGGTTGCTTCATCTTTTCTTGCTCTCGTGCTTATATTAGACTAACAGGAGGGTCCACCAACAAGAGGAGAATTTGGCCTTTGTGCAAGATCCTCCTTGTAACAAAGGAATCTCTACGTTGCTATCGACACTTTCAATGCTCCAATGGCTGACAAACTCTACGCCAAACGTCACCCTCCCAGTTTACTAACCAACATCAAGTTTTCAATACCAACTAATTTCCTGCTACGAAATTGCCAACGAAAGCAATCATCAAATGTTTAATACCGACGAATCTGGCGTGGCAGCGCCCGGAGTCTCTCTCCGTCAGACGTCATGCTTCTTGCAACTTGCCGGAAATTTGGCTGGCCGGAATCCACTGTCTCACGAGAAACACAAGGAATTCCAAACACAGCCGCAACATTTGGTCAGCTTTTCTCATGCTCTTGGGCTGAATCTTTGACAAACCGGCACCAAAACGACCACAGAATTCCATTATCAAGGGTCATACGTCAGACACTTTGTGACAATTTCAATATCAACCATGACAAGAGCATCTTCATCATCATTCATCGCCATCACAGTTGAAACAATCACTCCGGTTTCATTTACCACACGCATATGACACGACAGTATGAATTTTCCTTCTAAGATACAAGCTACCTGAATGTCTTTATAATTGTATGCTTCACCGTTGTGAAGTTTTAACGAATAAAAATATATCTTCATGCGGACCGAGTCTCAAATACAAACGCATAATCAGAATCCTCTACTATCCTCTAGGTGTAGCTGTGCAAGATTTGATTTGAACTGTCGGTGATGCACCAGAAAAGATATATTCTGGTGCCGCCCGGTAGGAAAAATGCTGCTGGCCTCGCCTGCTCAAAGAATTCTGTCCAGGTCGCTGATGATGAAATGGAGGCCAAAGATGTCAGCTTCTTTCCAGTCTCCCCAGCTATGTCCTTGAGTGAAGACAGATCCTGTGAAGCCTACAAAACCATGGAAAGAAATGAGACTGTTTAACTTTCACATGACATGATGTCTCTGCAAGATACTGCCCAATCCTACTAACTAAGATATTGCCCAATCCTACTAACTAATACATGAATTGTCAACTTCAGTTGTGGCTTAGAATCGTATGCCAACAAAGGTGCTACAAGCTAAACATCCAAGAAACAACAGATTGTGCCAAAAATTTACAAAAGGCTACCTGGAAAGATATTCTGTTGATGAGATCAGCAGCACTTAGGTCCAGGTCAGAATTGCCCGCATTATTACGACCAAAAAGATCAGCACTTGAAATGGATGAAGAACCCTGGTCAAAACAGATGAAGTTTAAGAAAGCAAACTTCTGAAAATGGGTTATCCAAGTACTGAATGCTCCTAGACTACCTTTTTATTTGCAAAATTTGAACATTAGATTTTTCAAGTTATAAACCGGGACTAAAAACAAATGACACTGATGCAAGAGTAAACCCACCGCAAATTTCTGAAGTGACATCTGAGCCTCTTTCTCTTCTCTGTTTTGAGTACCAAAAAACTGAGATGACGAAATCGCCTTAGCATTTGAGAATTTTTTCCTCGCTTCGTCAGTTTCCTCAATCTGGAAAGAAAAGCATCTAGAATCAGATCACATAACAAAGTAACTGGAAATCTGTCTGATGAAAACTATTTCTGCATAATTGTGTAATATTTATCTTACTATTGTACAAAAAATCATGTCAATCTACAAAAAAGCACTAACTAGAACCACAGCGGACTGCTTGTTGCATGATAAAAAAAAAAAAAACTAGACATGAAAGACATTTTTTTGGGCCATAGTATCACAAACATGCACAGTGTCACCAGTTGAAATATCATGATAATGATGTCAATGACAAACTATCTGGGGATCAGAAAGCAAATAGAAAGTCATAACTTCACCTCGAACAAGCTCTACTATTACTCACAGTAGTTTATGTCAACAAAATAATTTGTAGGAAATCAATATGATGACAGAAAAAAATGGTCACAACTCACAAAAGTTTGCATAGGGCTTCTAATGTTAGAAAATACTAGAGACCACAATAGTTTGATTAAACTGGGGGAACTTTTTTTACCTGAGCTTTTGAGGCATTGCTCGATTTCTTTTGGAAACCATTACCCATCCCATACTCTTGAAAGAAGTCTGATGATTTTGGTGGGGCTACATGGCCAGTCACACGAGATACAGATCCGCCAGTTCTCGAATCAGCTGATGGCTCGTTCTCCACGTATTCAAAACGTGAATGCAAGGATGGACCACCTTTTGTTGTAGTTGAAGCAGCCAAGGCAGGTACAGCAGGTTTTGGCTCTTCTGGTTTCTGCTCATACAGGCTTTCATTTGGCTGCAGTACAAATTGAATTAAAAAAGGGTAGGTGTTAGTTCAAATTGAAAATCATATAATTCTGTGAAAATGTGGGAAGCACAAATTAGCTCGCCCTATTGATGTGCAAGCATTACCTTTGTAGTAAGCTTTCGAACACCAAGACCTCCAGTCTTGGCTCCAACCTTCTTTGCGCCAATGGGCTTCTTTACGGAAGTGGCAAAGGTGGGATGAGTAACAGCTTTTGGTGAACGCGGAGGTGCTTTGGGGGACTTGGGCTCGTGCTTCCCATTCAGATTCTCTGCCTGTGGTGCTGGTGCATCTGGCATCTTGAATTCAGGGAAGTCATCAGATGGCTTGGAAGCCTCAGATGCGACGGGTGAGGATGGCAGGGCATTATCCGCCGTCGCACTCTTAGCAACCTCCTTGTTAAGCATCTGCCTGTACAGTTCAGCAGCTCTTGATGTGTACTTCGCCTCAACCTTACCACCATCGGTCCATCCATGCTGCTTGAAAAAAGCATGTGCACGGTTGTTGCCTCCGAAAGCCATCATCTTCAGCTGGTCTGGAGTCCATGAGTCAAGGTTCGTTGACCTACAA
The DNA here is from genome assembly GCA_015847255.1 of Hyparrhenia diplandra. Taxonomy (NCBI): domain Eukaryota; kingdom Viridiplantae; phylum Streptophyta; class Magnoliopsida; order Poales; family Poaceae; genus Hyparrhenia; species Hyparrhenia diplandra. The sequence continues at coordinate 53,374 of JADLZK010009988.1, forward strand.
AAGTCACAGATATGGTTTTATATGGAATTGATTGACACGGGCATCACTGGTCCAGATAGTGATGTACTCTATCTCAGTCCGTGTGAGGGAGTAGGAAAATTTTGTGCTAGAAACAAGAGGGTGAAAAAATAAATGCAGCAAGAACGAAAGGGAATGGTAGACCACTAGTTGACCGAGTGTGAGAGAGAAGGGAGGGAGAGAGAAATGCATGAGCAGCATCTGTGATCATCATGTAGTGGGGCCATGAGGGTTACATGTAATCTGCCTAGCACATTGGTTTGGAAATAGCATGGGCTTCACCTTTTTGTTTGCTCGCAACGTCCAAGGTTAGATGTGGGAGGCCGAGTTCGAAAGGGAATAGCACGTGGTGAATGTGTCACTACTATTATTAGTTTCGTACAAGGCCTGCCTGCCTGCCCTCATTGTGTCGGCAGCACTAAACTAGGGAGGCATTTCGTGAGGATGATGATAAGGAGCAGGGATGCTGCCTGCCTTAAACAAAACAGGCTAAGGTAAGGAGCATGATCTCCTGCATTGCAACCCTATCCCTATTTCAAAGGGTATCCAAATGTGATAGGGGGGCTGGGGGGCTCTCAGATCCAGGCACAGGCTAGGCTATGGTGGCTGTTGATGAAAGGAAATTTACACTGGCATCATCGATCGAGCATACTACTAGTCGGCTGGAAATTGTATCCTAGCCGCGGCTCGTCATGATTGATGGGCAAGCGCGGGGCGAGATCTGGAGCGGAAGCAACGAGATCTGAGTGATCGTGTACCTGACGAAGGTGATGTGGACTCCGAGGCTGCGGTGGACGGCGGAGCAGTCGAGGCAGAGGAAGATGCCGTAGGTGACGGAGGCCCAGGTGGGGTTCTTGGCGTTGCAGTCGAAGCACATCTGCAGTAAGGAGGGAGGATGGGGGGGTTGGCATGGTGAGATGTGATCCGTCGGAGCAGGAGGCCCTAGATCCAGACGCACGCACCTTGTTCTCGGGCTTGGCCTTGAGGCGGCGGAAGACGGCGTTCTTGTCGGTGAAGGCATCGAAGGCCGCCGCCATGGCTGGTTGCCTGTGCAGTTGCCGGCGGCGAAGCGCGTGGCGGCGAAGCGCGTGGCGGATCCGATCCGATGCTCGGGTTCGTTCGGGCGGAGCAGAGATCTGGGGCGGGCGGTGAGGTGATGAGAGCGGGAAGGCAGGCTATGGTAGGTGTGGAGGGACGAAGCAACCACCGGAGGCGGAGGTGGAGGCCGAAGCGGAGGATATAGGGAGGGGCTGCCTGTCGGCTATCCCGGCTTCTTGACTGCTTCGTTCCGCGTCTCTCGCGTAGTAGTAGTACGGAGTATCCTCGGCCAAGGCTCAAAAGACTAGTGCTAGGAAGTTTAAAAAAAAAAGTTTACTGCTAGGAAGCTTCCTGTTCCCTACCGTCAGTCAATTCTGCGGAGGTGTAAACAGATGGTATACCGACACAGATAGTACTCTTTTGAACCTCATGTTTAACCACTTATTCAAAATATTTATACAAGTTATAAAATAAATTAATCAATATTCAAGATCTTTATTATAAAAAAAAAGTCGTAATAAAATAAATTATATTTATACAAAAATTTGAATAAGATAAGATCGAATAAGAGTTCTTTTATCTGACAAACTTTTTAGACGCAGAGCTGCAGAATTTCTATTATCTGACTTCAGATATCAGTTGTGTCAGTTAAGATACGAATAATATTGAAATCATATACGCATTGTGTCAGTTAAGATACGAATAATATTGAAATCATATACGCAAATTCAAATATGAGTATAAGAAACGAATAGTGAATGTCCAGATTTAGTAATATCCGTGCCACAGCAATCACGCTTGTGTTTGCTTCTTGGTTCGTTTCCTGCTGATTCGCCCGCAGGCATCTCAACCGCCGTGTTGCGTCCCTACACAACTCTACCAAACCAAACTCATGTACCAGTAGGACACGAGACGCGTCTGCACGCTGGCGGAACGGAACATGGCTCTGCTGTGCGGCCTAAACCAAACCACCGCTAACAAACAGACGCAATCACCAGCACCACCAAACATTTCATCACATCGCAGCTCACCGACACACGTATAGCATACTGTAGAGATTATTTCACCGGCGCGGCGTCCAAGTAAATTTTCAGCCAACACAACGCATCAAATGACTTGGTATCATGCACAATTTCAGCCTAAACAAAGGTCCAATACAACCACATTACCAGTTCCAGATCCCTCAAAACTCCACCAATCAATACAGCTAGCTTAGCTAGTGAGACAGACATCACACGCAGAACCGACTGACCTCCACCGCACCCTCCTTGCTAATAGTTCCACACGGGCAACACTGGACAACGAACCAACCCAACAACCACCGATCCACCACCTACACAGCAACAACTACTAACACGATCGTCTGCCTCCAGTCCCGCACGAGCCGCCATCAAAATTGGAGACCCAGCAGCTGCCTACATGCCATTGCCATTGCATCACAGGCAGGCAGCTTCTCAGTCGTCCTAATACATTGCTACTTCGGTCAGGCATCCCCGGACGCCTCCTTCTGCAGTGTCTTCCTCATAAAATCAGAGATCCTCGAGGACGCCGCAACACCCCTCTCTATGCAGTTCAAGTAGTCGTCCTCTGATCATCACACAACAAGACAGAGACAGGGAGAGCAGCAATTGTCAGTGTGGTGAATCATGCATCTCCAACGGTGCCCGAAAGGAAAAAGCAGGATGTAGAACCGTACCAGACATCGCTCCGTGTGTGATGCAAGTTATCAATCCTCGATCAGACTCCTCGTCTTTCTGCATCGGGTCCTTCGAGTCGACCGCTTTCCGTGAGTTCGGAAACACCATGTGAGCAAAGGACTTCGCTTGCTGCAGGTTGTTGCACATGTACATCGTCAGTTTCATACACTACCAAAAAATTATTTCAAGGAGAACTTTGGTTTCATATTCGTACTTTAGAGTATATATGTACTGAAAAAGCATGCATCTTCCCAGCATTTACAAATGGTTCAACAAGAATTCAACACAAAAACAACATGCGGTTGGTGTTCGGGAATCAGGAGCATAGCATACCACCAGGTTTAAGTAGCAGTGCAGCCCAAAACACATTCTGGGAAGGAAACGGGACCATCATATCTTTCGATTTTTATACAGCGTATGTAGTTCAAAGAAGGAACAATCTCTGGAAGATTTTGCTTCAAACTAGAGCTGAAGAAATATCAAACCCCTTTTGCTTCTATTGTTACCATTGCTAATACCTTATTTTGCTTCCCTCTTACCTTTTTGTGTGGGTGTGTGTGTGTCGGGTCTCATGATTTCTTCTCTAGTGTACCCCCACTTGCTTGGGATTAAAACTCTTTGCTATGCTTACTGCTGCTAGAGCTATGGGACTGAAGAAGCATGCTCTGACCGAGGGTTGTAACAGATATAAGAGCCCAATGGTGAGGAGACCAAAATTGTAGTCCCTAGAACTTAATCAAACTTTACTCCACACAACAAATCATAAAAGAAAACAGCATATTGCTGCAGGTGCTCAGTGATCAAGCAGAGGCCAATAGATAGAGCATATTCGACAGGAAATTGTCCGAATGGAACCATCGACTGTTTTGATTTTTCTACAATTGATTTAGAAAAGAATGAACAGTTTGTACCTGTTCTTCTGCTGTGCTAGTGTCTAAGATAACCGCACCATTGTCCATCACCCCACAGCCAATCGCGACTGCAGCAAATAGAAGCTTGTGAGTTGTGACTTGTTACCTACAATGTCTGAAGGGGTGACAGCATGAGACACAACAATATACTCAGACTTACCAGCAAGATGTTTCATAGGGATTCCAGCAAATGCAAGGGCAGCACAGGAAGCATTAATTGCACATGGCAGAAGCTAAGCACTGTCAAGGAAACAAGGACTATCTTCGATTGAAATAAAGAAGCTACTCATATTTTGAGTTTAAAGGTCTTGGAATGCACATGATGTTTTGGCAACAAACATGATTTTAAGGAAGGAATATAGACATCAGATAAAGATTCAACTTCCTCTAATTCCACACCTAGTTGATGTCAGCCATTTGCTTATGCCATCATGCATTATTCCCTACAAGTTACTAACTAATTGATGCTAGTGATTTTAACCAAAAATCAATGGATAAACCTGACAGTCACTAGCCCAGAAATTTATTTTTTTAACTGGAATGCACGCTAACAGATGAAATAAGATTAAAGCAGACAAACTATATTACTGCTACATCATGTGGAAAGATACAGATCCATCATCACCCACAACCTGCAAAAACAAGATTACCAATGGATAAGTGACATTTAGTGGCATGAGCAAGAACACCGAAGCCAGCATAAGAGCATGCACAATGGGTGTAACTTTTTGGAAGTGGACATCCTAGTAACTATTTGTACCTTCCCTCAACACTATAAGTTATTAATCATTAGTTCGACAAAACACATCAAGTCCGCACCCTGGGGATGCACTAGGAAAGCTAGTTATTAAGGTTTAAATAAGGGAACAGAGAGGTGGATTTTACTTTGTTTATATCACATTTGCAGTGCGATTGATATAATTAACTCTAATAATACTAAAAAACCTTCACTGCTTTTCCATCGGCTCACCAAAAGTAGGTACTACATACGATTTATGACTATATAATGCACATAGCTGCATTATATCAAACACAACCTAACAGCGATGGTGGAACTGTATACAGAACAACAGAAGCAAATTTAGCATGGCAGCTGCCAGTGGGGTGACATTACCTGAAGCACGACAGAGGTGGTGGTGTTAGGATGAACTGTAAGCAAGCAAATGCTCTGCAACGTCCTCTTGAGTGTCATCTCATACTCCCTCTCTTGCCTTCCTGCAAGAACAACACGCCATTTCAGTGACAATCACGAAACACCCTCTTGATCGCCAACGCCAACGCACACGCAGCCGAAGGGCGTAGTGAACTCGAGAGGAAGAGCGGGGTACCGATCTGGCCGGTCTTGGGCTTCCACACGACCTCGATGGAGGCCTTCTCGGGGTTCTCCCCCTTCCTGGTCCCCGGCTTGGGTCCGTACACGGCGGCCAGCACGACGGTGTCGCCCTGCGCCCACCGCGCGGAGCCGTGGGCGCGGTGGAGCGGGTTCCCGGTGCAAGAGAAGGGCCGGAGCTGGTTCGGGTTCCGCCCATCCGCGCGGCCACCTCCTTCCATCCTCTCCTCCCCACTCCGCTCCAATCGTCGACGGCGGCGGCGGTGGCGGTGGCGGCGCAGGGGGAGAATGCAGAGAGCGCTAGAACCCTAACCCCTCCTCCCCGGCTCTGTCGCGATCGACTCGCTCAGGAACAGAAAGCCTCGGTGACCGTTGTACAGAGCATGGACTAATCATCGCCGTTGGTGCTGCATCGGACGGCTGATAATTCCTGAGGCTTTCCCAACCCCACGTCTATTCCTTCCCCTTTTGCCCTTCTTCTTCACGACACCCCGCCGCAACCCGCAACCGCACCCGAATCGGAAGACCCGCCGCCGCCGCCGCCGCCGATGGCGAAGAAGCACAGGGACCCAGCCTCCGAGGCGGCGAGAAGCGACTCCCCGGCCGCAGCCATCCGCTCCCTCTTCTCCGCGGACAACCCGTTCCGCCGGAAGGCCTCTACGGAGGAGGCCCCGCCGCGACTCCTGCCTCTGCCCCGGCCCGCCGCCGCGACGCCACTCCGCAAGCAGCCCAGGCCTGGCGCCGAGGCCACCGAGCAGTCGTCGAAGAAGAAGAACAAGGAGGAAGGCCCGCGGCGCAAGCGGAAGCGGGACGAGCTCGAGGCCGGCCGCGAGCGGCGGCGAGGCGCGGGCGCGGAGAAGCCGCCGAGAGTGGGGGAGAAGAGGAAGGCCCCCGACGACGCCGCGGCCGGGGCTGAGGAGGAGGAAGAGGAGTTCGACGACGAGAGCAAGCTGCTCAGGACCGTGTTCGTGGGGAACCTGCCGCTGCGGACCAAGCGCAAGGTGCTCCTCAAAGAGTTCGCGGCGTTCGGCGAGATTGACTCCGTCAGGATCCGCTCCGTGCCGCTGGTCGACGTCAGTGCACTGCCATTGCCATTGCCTTCTCTTTTTTCGGTTGGAGTGGAAAGGTTTCTCATCTGTCATGCTTCCTGCAGACCAAACTTTCCAGGAGAGGAGCCGTTCTACAGGGGAAGGTCAATGAATTGGTCGACAAGTGAGTGCTCATTTCCATCTGGATCATTGTTGTCCTTCATCTAGTTAGTTATGTACTTGCATTGTTCACTCTGTTGCCGGAGCCTGTATATAGCCCAGTATATGTAGTGAAACACTGATTTAAAACACATGGCATTTAACAGATTTAGGTTAAAGTATGCCCAGATTACTGTGTTGTTTAAGCTTAGTGGTTCTCCATATTCATATTTGCTTGTATTTTTTGCAGTGTGCATGCCTACATTGTCTTCAAAGATGAGCAGTCTGCACGCGCTGCTTTGTCTCATAATATGGCACTGGTAAGGCTGGCTGTTATGCTGCAGCTCAAAACAATGAAACATGATTAGTTCATAACTGATAGTTTACAAACTTATGTGCCATGATTAATATATCTTTTTGTTGTTTCTGAATCTTGTAACCTTAGTTCGGTGGCAATCACATTCGTGTTGATATGGCATGCCCCCCTCGTAAGAAACTTCGAGGAGAAGGGCCTCTTTATGACAGAAAGAGGACTGTGTTTGTTGGGAACCTACCATTTGATGTAAAGGTGAGGGATTTGTTGGTTCTTATACTATGCTCTCTTTGGTTTTCTAAAAAAAGTAATTAAAGCAGTATTTTATTTTTGCCTACATTAACCTAGAGGCTTACTTTTTTGTGACATATTAGGATGAAGAGGTCTACCAGCTGTTCTGCAGTTCAAGTGGATCAGAAAGTGATGTTGAGGCTATACGTGTTATCAGAGATCCAAGTTCAAGCCTGGGGAAGGGTATCGCATATGTTCTATTCAAAACAAGGGTACTCTTTTGCTTGTATTACTGTGGCCTATTTCATCAACCAACTAATCTATGCAATGTTTTTTTTTTTTTTTTTTGAGATTAATCTATGCAATGTTCATGAACTGTCGGTTGGTGTATTTCTTTGTATCCTATGCAATCTTGCAAATCATTTCTGGAAAGCTGTAGTGTTAGTAACAATGCCATCCCCTGATGACCCCTTCTTGAAATTATGTACTGGTGGTATTTGCTAAGGAAAGTAAAATAGCAACCTTTCTGAACTATTTTTTGGCACTAATAAAATATCAATTATAAACATGGATCTTAAATTTTTAAACCACCTTTTTTACTTGATTCCTGGCTTCTATACAAACATAGCTTTTATTGGATCATCCATACTGCAGCTTGCAACAATGGGCATGGTTTGCCTTCACTTGGGACAGTTCACTTGTTAAATAATTTCTTCTCTTATTGTAGCTACTAGAAAACTGATTTCATTTTTTTTCTGTAAATAATCCGATCAATATACATTATCGATTCTCTCACCTAAATAACACCCTACTTTCCTGGTATTATAAGTATGTTTTGAATAAATCTTTGTGGTAGATTATCTGCAAATATGTTCGGTTGCAAGAACCTTTGACATTCTGATATATCTGGTGCAGGAAGCTGCTAATTCTATTGCAAGGAAACGGGATATGAAGATAAGAGATCGCGTATTGAGGCTCACCCATGCAAAACCGTGGACAAAACACCAAAGAAAACGGAAGTCCAGAAAAGGAGTCATGTGCCAAAACACAAGGAGGTTTCGACACCAGGCAGCAAATCTAATGAAGGCAGTGAGAAAGCCAAACGAAAAGGCATCAGCTTTGTCGTATCAAGGCCTGAGATCAAGCAAATCTGGTGTTGTGAAGAAGGTGAAAGTGAACCAGCAACCCAGCAACAAAGGGAAGCAGAGCAAAAATAATGAAACAGGAGAGAGTGCTCGCAAAGCTAAGCGACCCGCTGTGGCTGCAAGAAAAGCGAAGCAGCTAGCCAAGAAACGCAAGGTGGATGCCTCAACTCCTGAGGGTACACACAGGAGCAAGAAACCAAGGAAGTAGTTCTCCATCGTGTTGGTTGTTTGCCCTTGCCACATTGTAACAGGAGTTTCACTGGATGTGATTTTGGACAAACTTGTCACCTGTTCAGATGACTGTGTTACTGCATAGAGGCAATGTGCGGGCGTAAGTGAGATGTTAGGGCAATACAAGAGCGATGCTAGAAATGTAAGCCTGATAATATTATGAGTTAAACGTGGCGATTCTGTACTGGCCAAACCTTGTAACCTTATTTGTTTTTTTTTTACTAGTTTCCTCCACATACATTTGCATTTTACTATCTCCAGCTCAAAGTTTGTTCGAAGCAAACTATTGTATGTTTCACAAGGTTATAGAAAAAGAATGTGAATGGATATTTACAGTTAGAAATGAGCATCATTAGGTCCACAACGGAACATATGTTGCTGTTTTGATGAGGGAGATGTTACGTAACACCCATACTTCAAACTCAAAAGGTTGTTATATTATGGTTGCCAAGACTAGCTGCCTTGTCACTGTCAATCAGGAACATGATAACATTTGATCTTGCACAAGGACTGAACATCGTGTTGGTGAATTGCACATATATTTTGTTGTGACGATCACACCATGAATTGGATACACCTGTCTCATCTGTGTAGGCATTTGCACAGCAGCATATCTGGGGGCCGTAATAAGACTTGTCTGGAAAGGAGTCCATGCATAATTCATTCATGACATTTTATTGCAACCAGAAATCCAAATGTGCAGGCATAATATAGTACAAAGTGGCAGTTGAACATCGATCGATCGCCACACAAGAGAAGAGAGCTGACAAGCAGTAGTAAGCTAGCGTCATTCGATATAGTAATTGGCTACTCTCGCTAAACTGGACATAAACACGGACCGTAGAATAGAAGCGTATCAGTAGGACTCTGATGATGAGATGAACTGCAAACCGCACTCTCAGAATCTGACATCACACCATGGCGATGGCGGCAGTCGAAGTGAGCGCGTGCACCCTCCAGAACACCTCACCGGCGGCATCGGTGCTGTTGGCGTCGACGGCGACGGCGCCGACGAGCGCCCGGAGCGCGCCGCAGACGACGGTCGGCGCCGACGCGCTGGTCCGGCCGGCGACGCGCACGACGTCCGGGATCCCCAGGCGCTTCCCGGCCCTGGCGCACGCGGCCCCAGAGGCGGCCTCGCTGGCGGCGCGCGACACGGCGGAGGGCGCGGCGTCGCGGTCGGCGTCCAGGGCGCGGATCGCCGCGGCGGACTCCGCGGCGGAAAGGCCGAGGATGGCGAGCGCGCGGCCGTTCTCGCGGGAGTAGGAGGCGTGCGTCATGGCGCGGCGCAGCAGGGACGGCGCGCGGAAGGCGTAGCCCACCCGCGACTGGAGCTCGGCCAGCGCCGCGTCGAACGGGGAGGCGGAGAGCGGCGCGGCGCGTGGGTGGGGGGAGGGAGGCGACGAGGAGCAGGAGGGCGAGGAGGATCGGTGGTGGCGTTGGAGTCGCCATTGCTGGTTGTCTGTTGCTGCGGCGGGAGTTGGTGGAGGCGCCGGCCGTGAAGTGGGGGAAAGTGGGGGACGCGGTGGTGCTCGCAATGGGCCCTGGGCCGGAGTCGTGGGCCGGGTTCACGATCGAGTCTAGTCAAGGTCGGCTCTCTCTCGGCCTCGATCGTGTGTGAAGTTCATTGCTGCTGTCTCTCAGTGCCGGTGTGATGATCAATTGATCATGTCTATCTCCCTCCGTAACGACATAGATTGATCCAACTTCAGTCGCAAAATCGTCTCTCACACATGAACGCACTCTTTATGTAATCAAAGGTACAAACTAACGCAAGCCCTCTTTAATCAACAACTACTAAATTTTTGATCCACCGGAAATAGAGGGCTACTTTATTGGATAGTAGTGCAAGCACACTCGATATCAATTCAATTAGCTGAATCCGAGGGCTAACTTGTGGTGTTGCTTGACTTTAGGTTCATAGAATAGGATGACATAGGCGGCTACAACCTATATCCTCACCCAATGGGTTTACATGGAAAAAAAAAACAAGAATTGTTAACTTCTTCTTTAGCAAGTGAGCCTGTTGGGATGAAGCTCTACATTCCAAACCCTAACAACGAATGTGAAAAGCACTATACTTTCAAAGTGTTTCATACCCAACACTTGTGGGGGTTCGTAAGAGACAACTAACATATCACCCTTTTCACCATATTTAGTCACGCTCACTAAACGACTGTAACGGATACATGTACTAGCTTCTTACTCAGTGGCCTCTCATCACGAAACATACCGAGTCTACTAGATGACACGATCACAACATGCCACTTGACCTACGTTTTCATACTTAAGTTGTGGTAAGTATGAAAGGTGCTTAGACAATTAAGAACAACAAAAACTTAGCCCTTAAACAACTAAAATGATTCACATGTTGCCCGATGCCCTATTTCGCCATAATGGTACCATGTGAGTCTTGATTTATCATTCGTCATTGATCAATTTGAACTATTTTCCGTTCTACAATTTGTTTTCTATTCATATCTTAAATGATAAGCGCAAGTGGTAATGACAATGGCCGGCGTGGCTTGTAGATCAACAAGGTAAGAAATTTAATTTCTCTCTCTGCAAAAGAAGAAAGGCCAAGGAACTAGCTATTGGAGGTTCAAGATGACACTGATAATGAGAGATGTTGTCAGTTAAGACAGTGGAGCGACGCTTGACATGGATTGCGGTAGGGAACCTTTATGGTAGGTGGCGGTGTAGGAACAATCGTCAATAACGGCTCGACCACCGAGCGAGAGAGACGGGTAGGATATAGGTGTGAGTGACCATAAGAGAGACGATGACCTAAGTCGTAGCATGGAAGGTTACATTACACTCTCTTATTGCACTCTCTTGTGTTGGATTTTGAATAGACACTCGATATTCAAACTGGATCACAAGTCTTCTAAATATCTCCATACTCCGATAATAATATTCATATACTTTGCACCTTAAACATGACCTCATGGTGTGAGGATAGATATCTATGTTATGGTATGGTACAAAATGTAGGTACGTTCAGTGCCTGTTCATTCATAGCATCCGGACTGGACTGGATTCCCCTCCCCTGCAGAGAGATCCGCAATCGTTCTCCCTCCCTTTTAGGTTAGGTCGCCAGTTTACACAAACGCCCCTGGCAATAAACAAATATTTTAATTTGCGGCGCCCAACCACAGTCGCCATATCCCAACCTTCTCCCCTCGGCAATTCCAATTTCAGACCCCTGCACTGCAATTCCCCTTTCCTCTCCCCTGCAATCGCAAACACCCGCGGCGGCGGCGCCGGCACGAAAACCCTCGCCCGCGCGCCACGGCCAACGGAAGCTCCCCGCCCCGCCCTCCAGCTAGCTTCAATCGCGAGCGATCCCCACCGCCCTCTCCTCCGAACCCTAGAGCTTTCCCCATGGCGGCGTGAGCTAGGCGCGTACGGATCGCGCGGCTGGGAGATGCAGGGTGGGGTCGTGGCCCACGCCACCGCGGCGGCGGCGGCGGCCGCGTCGACGGTGACCACGGCGGTGCCGCCCCCGGTCCCGGGCGCACGCGGCCGTGGTGGGGAACGGCGGCGGGGCTGCGGCCGCCGCGCCCCCTCCCCGTTCCTCATGAAGACGTACGAGATGGTGGACGACCCGGCCACCGACGACGTCGTGTCCTGGGGCCCCGGGAACAACAGCTTCATCGTCTGGAACACGCCCGAGTTCGCCAGGGACCTCCTGCCCAAGTACTTCAAGCACAGCAACTTCTCCTCCTTCGTCAGGCAGCTCAACACCTACGTAAGTCATTACCCCGCACCCGCTGCTGACGCTCGCCTCGCCACCACTCTACTCTATGCTGTTGTCGTCCTTTGCGATTTGTTTTCGTGCTCACTGCTCACACAAATGGGATGTCGGCAATCACGACAGAATGAATCAGTAAGACTGCAAGGATAGACGGTGTCAACTCTGAACTGGGAAGGATGACGTCTACTTCTACTTTGCTTTAGCTCATCTGAACGGTAGCTGCTAGTAGTGGTAGCTTTTACTCCACGGCTGGATTTTGTCGAAATCTAACCTTTGCCCTTCTTACCTAGTGTTCTAACAAAATCCCCCAAAACTCTATGCCTCTATGGCTGGATAGCCATAACTGTTTCTTTGCTCTGAATATTGGTAGCTACTGCCGAATATATTTCTTCAAGGCAAACGTGAGCAGTACATGTATCACACTTGCTTTCATATGCCTGCTTATCTACAACTACTGTTTCTTTTTCTTTTTTACTTGTCAAATTGAGCACCATCCCATTGGAAGTCAAAATGACTTAGTTGTTGGTTGAGTTGGTGGCATCAAAATTTTTGGCCTTAGTACCTTTCTTAAAATATTCGTCTTGTCGGATGCTTCCATTTGTTTTCCTTCTTTACTTACTTGACTAGACTCATAACTTAGCACACATGCGATTGACTAGATCTGTGTGCTTCATTTTCCATCTGCGCAACATGTATTTCTTAATCGCCTTAAGAACTCGTAAATTTAGTTCAGCGTATGATCCATTTTAGGTATTCATTTTGTTATCATTCAAGGTTTCACCTCAAACCATGGTCCCCTAACCATGAATCGACATTTCTATGCTAGAATATTATTCATTATGCCTCGGAATCAATTCAATCAGATCATGTGCTGTTATGAGATGCCAATGTGTAGAGATCTGGAAACAGACAGCTGTTTCTGTTGCATGTTTACTGGCACTCACATTCAAACTATTTCTGGTTTCCAATTAACTATAGAACAATCTGGGTGCCTCTTGTTTAGTAGATAATAGGTATTTTTAGAAGAAAGTTTGTGAGCTTACTTGCATATTATAACATTAAAACTGTTTGTTAGCTAAATATGTTTCTTGGTCAATTTAGGCTGTATTATCTCGTCAGATTTCTGATGACCCATTCTTCAGGAATTTACATCTAGTTTGTATGTAACTTTTTAGGGGTCCAAAGACATTTTAAATGATGCAATATGTTGTCATCAGAAACTTTGCAGCGACAAGCTGTCAACAGTTCATAAATCTATGGAGTTGTAAAAGTCAAAAGATGCTCTGTAAGAACATATGCTGATTTGTTCTTTCAGTTTGCTCTTTATTTCTTGAACTTATTTTCCAAGTTAGTTATTGCATCAGGATAAGTCATTTCGACTTTGACATTTGTGTTACATCCACTGAAGAGCTATTTGTGTCATTTGGACCGTTTTATAATAATGTCGTCTGTACCTTTCCCATGTTTGTGACTGGATTTAATCACATGCACCTTAATGATGATCTCATGTGGATTTAATCACATGCTCCTTAATTTGATTTGCACTCTGCTGACAATTGGGAGATATGATTTTCTCAGACGACAATTATATTGCACCCTAACAATCTCATCAGTGCCTTTTTTTACCAGGGGTTTAGAAAGGTTGATCCAGACAGATGGGAATTTGCAAATGAGGGTTTTCTCAGGGGACAAAAACATCTGCTGAAGACTATCAACAGAAGGAAACCATCCTTGCAGGGGAACAGCCAACCACAGCAACCTCAGTTGCAGAACGCCCCTGTGCCTTCATGTGTAGAGGTGGGTAAGTTTGGGTTGGAGGAAGAGATTGAACGCCTGAAAAGGGATAAGAATGTTCTTATGCAAGAGCTTGTCAGGCTGAGGCAGCAACAGCAAACAACAGACCATCAGCTGCAGACTTTGGGCAAGCGTCTTCAAGGAATGGAGTCACGGCAGCAACAGATGATGTCTTTCCTGGCTAAGGCAATGCAAAGTCCTGGTTTCCTAGCACAGTTTGTACAGCAAAACGAGAACAGCAGAAGAAGAATAGTAGCTACGAACAAGAAAAGGCGGCTACCCAAGCAAGATGGTGGCCTAGACTCCGAAAGTGCTGCTGCTTCATTGACGGTCAAATTGTCAAGTATCAGCCTTTGATCAACGAAGCAGCCAAAGCAATGCTAAGGAAGATCCTAAAGCTAGACTCTTCGCATAGGTTTGAATCTATGGGCAATTCAGATAATAATAATTTTCTGCTGGAGAATTATATGCCAGCTGCTCAAGCTTTTGAGAGTTCTTCGTCAACAAGAAATTCTGGGGTCACCCTTGCAGAGGTTCCAGGTTTGCCATATGTTAGCGCAAGCTCTGGACTGTCAGCAATCTGTTCTCCTTCAGTGGCTCCTGAAATCCAATGCCCAGTTGTGATGGACAACAATTCGTCTAACCAAGTGCCCAACATGAGTGCTGTGCCTCCTGTTTCAAATCCTATAACAGCAGGCTCGAGTGATATCAGTATTCCGAATTCTCAGATCTGGCAGACTTTGTAAATGAAGACTCTGTTAATATTCCTGGAGGAGCCTTTGAGATGCCTGGTCCTGAGTTTCCCCTGCCAGAAGGTGATGACAGTGTCCCCATCGAGACTGATGAGACCATGTACAACAATGATGAGACTCAGAGCCTTCCAGGCATCATCGACTCCTTCTGGGAGCAGTTCCTGGTAGGCAGCCCTTTATCCACCGATAATGATGAAGTTGATTCGGGCGGACTAGATACAAGGGGGGCACCACAGGAGAATGGATGGAGCAAAGTGGGGAACATTGCTAATCTTACAGAACAGATGGGCCTACTATCATCAACAAATCACCGGGACTCAGGGAATGTGCTGTAATATCTTATATGGTAGACTGGGATTCTGGTAATAAGTGTCGCCTGGCCTTTTGTTATTTTTGTTTTTCGCCAAAATGATATGCCCGGTATATCAACAACTCAACCTATATGCGGGGGATTCAATCTTCCAGCCATGAATGATCTCAGCCAAGAATTCACCTGCTTGTATCTAGTGTTGGCAGGCTTGAGAACACGAGGGTTACTTGTTAAACCTGTATGATTACTTGTACTGTAGTTGCTGATAGTGTTTATTTATTTTTCTGGTGCACTTTGCAACTAACGTAGGAAACGGGGCAATACTAGCACTGTACTGTATTACTGTCCGGAGGCTAATGCTGACTTGTGACAGATTGGTCGTTTTCCAATCACTGTTGCTGAAAGTGAGGTGCCTATTTTCCGTAGTTTGGTTTCGATTTTTAGACGTGTCTAGATAAGACTTTGAAATATGTTGCTGAAAGTGAGGCAAGTGATAGCTTTGACGGGTGACTTTGGTTGTTTACAGCCATTGTAACCGACCGAGGGTGGGGTGTGCATTTTCGTAGATGCGGTATTTAAACTGATTTGAAGTTAGACACCGCTTATTAACTAATCATTGCATCCTCTTTCTCCTCCAGCCGAGACCTTTAAACTTGGTGTGTGTTTTACAGCATGGTTAGTCTGACAAGTAGATCGTTTGTGGCGACGAGAAAATAAGAGCAAGACAGGTCTTGAGAGTCAGGATTCTGATCCAAGAAACCTCGTTGATCATTGGGCAACAAGATAACAAAATAGAATCTTGTAGAAGATTTATATATGGTGGTCCACATGCTGGTCGAATCATATTCCTTGCTGGTAATGGTAATTCACACCCACAAGACCAAACAAACTAACCTTCTCATAAACATGTTTACGTATCTGTTCTAAACTACAACGGCTACTAAGATATTATAGTCTCTGGCAATACCACGGCCAAAAGATACCCAGAAATTCGACAGATGCTCATGCTTGCTGCATACATACTCTTACCAAGCATCAACATCCTAGTTAGAAGAACACCCTCCATTCCTACTTGCAGCGAGGAGCACGTTCCTACTTGCCAGCACCAGCCTTCTTCATCATGTTCCTCCACTTGTCCTTCAAATCAGGTGCCAGGCGCGTCTTGTGAAACACATGATGGCCATATTCTAATATCCGGATCCATGGAATTGGTGCATCATCCTGTGGAGTGAATATTTCCATCGCTTCCTGGATCATCACAGTAAAAAGTATAAAAACACATGGCCAAGCGAGACATAGGCCTGGGAAAAGCCAGCGCCAAAGATAAAGATGGTATTTCAACAATGAAAATTTACATCCAAAGAATGATTACCCTCAAAATAGCTTCTTCTGCTGCTGTCCAAATGAGTTTTGTGCGTCTTCCAAGTGGTGCAACAGGATTGGAGCTGCAAGACATGTGCTCAGTTCTAGGAATAGATGGAACATTTTCAGAAATGAAATTTCCTATAATAGATGAAAAAATGTGAATATTTGAAGTCAAGACCTGTACTACTCTGAAAGAAAGTTGGCTCAACTTTTATGCTCTGGTCTCTTTTTTTTATAAGTGCACAACATTTTATCACCACACCTAACAAAGGCTGACAGGGGTAATAGTACCATCGGTGCACGTTCAACATTGCATAATCATAACAAAATACCAATGCTTAGTACCCACATTGGCATATTGCAATTAAGTCTAATCTAATTTGATATATCATAGAACTAACCAGGTGTATGAAAATCTCTCATCTGAATTTGAAACACAATGATGACAAAAGGCCCAAGACCATAAAATGGTTAATGTTCTCTGTTGTCTCAAAAGGCCGAAGACCTCAAAAGTCCGCATAGTGTCAAAACTGATTGCCGCCATGCTATCCATGATATTGAGCCAACAGAATAATGGAAACTTTCACTAAAAAAAAAAACAGAATAATGGAAACAGTTTGAGCAAAAAACAAAAGACACGCTTATGTGCAAATGCCACCCCCACTGATATCCATGTAGAGATTTATTATTTGCATATGTAGAGCAGCACACTCAGATATTATTCAATCCTAAATTAGGTACAGACTAAAGTAAAGGAAAGAAGCGGTACTGTAACAGCATTGTAACCACTTACTAGCGCTTTTGCGGGCGTACAGAACTTCTTTTTCTTGGTACAGCTGACTCCTTTTTCGTGCAATCGTTTTTTGTTGTGTCTCATATTACACCAGGGGGTGATGATCGCTTGCCACCAGATTGGTTAGAAGCTGTATGACTATCTTCCTGGTGAGCCTCATCGTCCTGATTCAGAGGATCACATCCTCTCTGAGATGAAGCTGTTCTTTCATCAGATGACTTGTCATTACCGGCTTCTTTGTGAGTTTCTTTGTCTCCGGCTGACTGCTTTTTTTCTCTGGATCCTCAACTCGTGTTTTGCTGTTATTCTGGAGCACTGAATGTTTATTCATGGATGTAGGACCAAAGTTCTGAAAAGGAACCTTCTCAGTGAGTACCTCCTTAGGATAATCATTACCTCTAGCATTTATTTTCTGCTTCTTCCTCGGCTGATGAGGCTCTTCATCCCGATGAGCAAGGCCATATGCTTCATTTCGATGGATGCTATTCCTTTTTGACATGTCAGACCCATTCAAATGTTCATCTCTTTTGGCAGCTCCTTGCTGAACTCCATTTAGTTGCTCATCATATTGCTTGCTGACTTGTGCTGTGCCAATGTAAGCAGCAACGTTCACCTTTGCTTCGAAATATATTTTCTTTGCCTTTAAATATGCTTCCCTGGCTTTCTTACAGAAGCAAACCGGGCAGTAGAATAAGTCGGTCCCTTGAAATGTTACTGATGAACCGAAACAGCTAGCGTGAGCGGCTAAAGAACAGTCACTGCATGTCAGCAACTCACCTTCTTTACCGCATTTTATGCACAAATCTTGTTGAGACAAGCCCTCAAGAGTATCATCGATGTCTTGATCCTTGGAACAGACACTTATTTCCGGAGAAGTGTCCTTAGACTTTTCCTCATTTGATGTCTTCTTTGCTCTTTCTCTATCTCTGTCTTTAGAAGATCTTGGAATAGAAGTACGACAATTATCCTTTTCAACATCAGTTCTACTCTTTTCATTTTTCTGCTCAGAAAAACAGTTGGCTTCTGAAGTATTATCATGTAAGGTTACATTGCAGTTTTGAGACACTGGAGCAGTCTGCACAGTCAGCCCACCATTGACCGTATTATTTTTCATCATGCTGCCATCATCATGCAGAGCTTGATTAGCCTTGTTGGCACCACTGACTTCTAAGGGAGGCTTATCTGCAGTCTGCTCTTCCAAAGCCATCCTATCCTCTGTAGCAGCAGTCCCTGGTTGAAGATTGGTTTCAGATTTGCTTCCATGATTAGCACCATTGCAGTTAACAGAAAGTAAAGCACTAGCAGGTTGCAAAGTCAGAACCCCATGAGCGTGATCCTTTTCCACTGGTCGAATATTTGCACAGACATCTTCTAGATCTTGGTTCACTTTCTCACCCCTTTCATGTTGCAGAGCACTCTGATGAGCTTTCCTGCTGTCAGGCTGTGAAATCATGGCTGTATCTTGTGTGGTTATGCACTCAGGCAAATGCCCAGGTTCAAATGCATCTGTTGGTAAGACATCGCTGATTCTGTCAAAACCTGGAGTTACTGTGGCATGAGCACTCAATCCTTCACCACTGGAAACCTTAGATGACTGCTTGCTGGAGCCACCATCATCTGCCCCTCTCCATTGGCACAGTGAGGAAGATTTGGAGATTTTTGTCTACAAGATTTTGGTTCAACTGCAGCAGTATGATCATGTTTATCCTGCTGGGAAAAGGGCTCACGAATGCTTCCCTGCACTGGTGCACCACAGCCAGCTGAAGCAAGCACAGATCCAACTGACATGCTCCGCATCACAATAGGACTGTTTTCTGGGGACCTAGTGCCTAAACCAACAGCATCCATAGTATTTTCTTGGGAGGGACATAAGACCTACTTTCAGGCATACATGATTGGTGAAGAATCCATGGGTCAACTCCTTTTAGCTGAAGAGAAAATTAGAAATTCAGTTTGCCATTATTCTACTTCTAATATTGAGATTCTCTATAACTTACCAACTGGAAATAAGTTTCTGGTAATGTAGCTTTCTTGGTACGTATAATTTCCTGGATGTCTTGACTGAAAGGAGGAAGCAAATCCTTCTCCAATTTTCCAGAAATTTCAACCTGCAAGTTTTACTATGTATCAAAAATCTCAAATACACGGAAGTGCTTCATAATAACCAGTAACCAAATGCTACATGTCTTTTTTCAAAAAAAATACAACCAAAATCGTATGATGTTTGCACAATGTGAAAATTCAAAGTCACACTTAATGAAAAAGATGCAGCAACAGGATGGCTCCACACCAGGAAAAAAAATTACACCAGATGTCCATGTACACTAGTGATAAATGATAACCTGATGGCAACACTGAATTTTTGCAAAAAAAAAAAGATCAGGGAAAACGTCCATCTTAAGGAAATGCAGTAATCTCTTAGAACTTCACAATCATATATGCAGCAGAGCAGTAAGAGAATGTCTGGACACCCATAACAGTTTTAAGATACTTGGTGCCAAAGAAGCACAATTGGCATAAGAGGAGGAAGTAGCCATTGTTGGGGAATATGTATCTCAGAGAATGTCAGCAGAATACAAATCCCTGTTGCTACAATGGAGACTGATCCCTAAAATTTTAACCCCACTATGTTTACATTGTTTGTTTGTTTTTACTTTCAACAGGTTGTGACACAATGACATTGTAGCAAAATAAGTTTGCAACGAGACATCCTGTATTTGTCCAGATTTATACCAATCCCCAATAGCCCAATACCAACAATCAAGATAGTTCCGGGATAGGACATATTCTGTGCTCCATCCCAATGGATCCACCACCACTAGTGTTGTACCAACAGCCAATCAAAAGTAAACGGGAGGCCACTCCTGCCTATTCTCTGGATGAGATGAGAATGAAATGCTTCCAAACATGAGCAGAAACGAGAAATGCAACAAGCACTGAAGAAAACCTGTGCGGCTATCTATCTGACAAAACTGGAAGGTGAATGTGTATCACGAGCGAGAGTGCGCATGGCAGGGCAGCACCTCTTTGATAAGCCGAGACAGCACTTCCTCGCACGACCGGGCGCCAT
Source organism: Hyparrhenia diplandra (assembly GCA_015847255.1). NCBI lineage: Eukaryota > Viridiplantae > Streptophyta > Magnoliopsida > Poales > Poaceae > Hyparrhenia > Hyparrhenia diplandra. Next base: position 73,316 of record JADLZK010009988.1, read on the forward strand.
CAACCCTAAGCACCCCCGGCGTCGCGGCGACATTAGCATCACCCCCAACGGGTATCAGGGACAATAGCTCCTGCAGGGACCGGAGCGCGAGCCGCTCACGAGTGGCCTCCGGGGCGCCCGCGAGGGGCTCCGACGAGGCCCCCAGCAGCGCTGCAGACCGCAAACAGGCGAATAATAAGAACCAGCCCAGGTGAGACGCGAACGGCTGAGGAGTTTAGGGTTTGGAGCCTCACCCTGGAGCACGGAGAAGTCGATGGACTCGTCTCCGGCGAGGGCGTCCACTATCCAGTGGGTCGCGAAGCGGGTGGCGATGGCGGAAGGGGGCAGCGGCATTTCGCGAGGCGGAGGGGGGGGCGGCGGAGGCGGAGGCGGCATTGCCATTGCGGGGCTCAACTGCAAAATACTTCCGCTGTCGTACCGAAAATCTGTTTCAAATAATGAATAATTTTTTTTTTTTAATTTTTTTTAGCCTACACAAGTAGCACCTCAACAATATAATCAGCGCATGCTTTTTTTAATTACACAGTACAAAAATAGGCTCAATAGCACGCTCATCTCTATGGTACACGATGATGCAGTGTTCGTTCAGGCTTAGTTGCACGAGCCAAATATGATAAAGTTTTTGCAACTTTCCTAGAAACAAGGAATAGCATGGATGATTTCCACCATTTTTGCTGATTAAATTATGATGCAAAACTGTATATCTCAACAAAAAAAAAAAAAAAAAAAACAAATCACAGTGCGTATCAGCTCTTTCAACAATGTTTCACTCACAACAGGCATCCAAAAACGATCCAACGAGCAGGAAAGCTCTCAATTTCTTGTCCTCCGCTAACCACGCCTTGTATTGTATCATATCATCAGGTGTTTCTTGCACTCGCCATAGCAGGGGACGAGTGACAGGTTCTTTCTGAGAAGATGTGTTAGTTGGGAGATTGATGCTATGTTCCTAAACAAGAAACCACCCAGAGCATCTCCCAAGGCTCAACATTCCAATCACAATGGAGCTCCGAAGTACAAACAGAGGATCCATGACCCGATTTCCTACACATTTCATGAAGGACATGCAGCATTAATTAAAATAATCAGAAATGAAGCTTCATTACAATTCTGTTGATGCAATTTCGATTCTGTGTGATTCCATACTCCAATCAATATATTTCCCAAGACTGACAAAGTGGCAAGTGCAATCACATTGCCAGATTTAAAGCTTTACAAATGTCATGGTACACTTACAAGCTTGTCAAAGTGGTCTAATTTGTAATGGAAGGACTACAGTTGACTTCAATTAATATGCTGTGTTGCCCTGCGTTATTGACAAAAAAAGGTGCCCAAAGAAAGATTTGTTGTTTCAAGCACAACTGCTTTCATCTAAGTTATTCCACGTAATAATTCCTGGTAGGCGCTATCCAAAGTGTACTGAGATTGCGGTAACACAGTCAGAACAGAGCTCTGCCCTGCAATGCGGCCAAGAGATTACTTCTGCAGTAACCCAACTAGATCATACACGCTGTTCGTGTAGAGATCTGGATGGATGTTATTAGAAGCATCCTGCAGTTCTGGTAAGGTAGTACAACCTGCAATTGCAATCCCATGTGAGACATCATTTGAACATGTGAAAGCAGCTTGGGATAATTATTGAATAAGAGCAGGAGCTTCTGACCAGACAAAACAAGGAGGGTCTTGCAACCAGTGTTCTGGCCAAACAATATGTCTGTGTCCAGTCTATCACCAACCATGCACATCCTTGATGTTTCCAGATTGAAGCTGCAGCAGTTGAACAGCAAGGAAACCTTTTCTGATACTGTGGCATTGAAAATCAACAAAGACAAAGAATGCAATCCACTGTCCTATCATCTTATGCTTGTGCACAGTTTCTTGCTGCCTTTGAACAGGAAAACATTTTTATAGAAAGATGGATATGTATAAGGGAACTTTACAAGCCCGCTACATAATATTCCTTATTCAGTTTCTTTCTATTTCTATGTGTACTTGTAAAGTTAATTATAATGAACAACTTTTAAAAGCCAATAAATAAAACTTCGCACTAGAACAAAACGAAAAAAACGGATGTATATGTGTCAGACTATTTAATATAGGAAAACTCTTTTGTTCTTTTTTGGGCCTATTACCCTCTCAGAGAAAAAATAATATGCACTTTTGATGGAAAATAAATGATATATTTCTCACAGTACAATTTGCAAACCTTTTCAAGAGGAAGTCCATCAAAAAGCCTGAAGGTTTTCCAACAACAATGGGTTCTTTCTGTACTGAGCAGCTTACTGCAGCAACCATAGTTCCAGCTCCTGTTGAGGTAAGCAATTGCAAATTATACTGTGCTACAGATTGAAACTACAAAATTTTAAATAAATTTCTCGATAACAATACCTGGCCATTCTTGGGCAGATGTCATATGCCCAGTTGGATCACGGTTGGTTGCAATGAAAAGGCAGCCTGGATTCTCACTAATACATATTCTTGCGTACCTGCAAGAACAACACTATGATTTGATCATTATGAAACTAATGATCTAAAAGGTAAATAGAATGATGGACTGCAGTCAGAACTAATGTTGAAAGCTGATGCTCAAATAAATTCTTACTCCATTTTTGAACATATGACTCTAGGACAAGCTAATTAGAAAACAGAGGGAGTACTTTTGTTGTGGCATGGTCCTTGGCAATAAAAGTTTAAAACTGAACTGTGATATGCCTTTATAAACATAAAATTACTTGGCTGAATTATCTCAAATTAGAAGCTTCTGTATTAAATACGGGGTATTCTTTCAACAGACTTTTTAAGCAATGGTGAATAAAGGTACCAACGCTGAGCAAGCAATGAAACTTTTTTATCATACAAGGAATGAAACTTACTCCACTGGCTTAAGGAGAAATGAGCAAAACGAAATGAAAAAAAGGAGTGCACAACGAGCATGTCTGAGTCTTTATCATATGTAATATAGAATGTTCTGAATGATGTGACAAAGGAACCTGAAACTTCTAATTTCCTAGGCAAGAGTGGAGCATCCAACATACGAAAAAAAAAACATGGTGAAAAGAAAGATCAATCTAATGAACCTTAAAGTAGTTTTATCTCCAATTTTCCAGAAGCGAGACGAAACTTTTAAACTTATATCCTATCAAAGGGGTGTCAGTTAAATTTAGAATACCACACCGGAAGATATAGCAAGACTATGACAATAGTGAAGTAATGATTGATCAGCATGGAGAGCAACATCAAAGATAAGGCTATAGACAGCAAAGTTAGAGCAGTAACTGCATTTTGTAATAATTGAAGTACTGATCCAGTCCAACAATGACAGCTCCAACCTGGAAAAGGAATTTCATTTAGATCACAGCCCAGTAGCTTTTGTATTTATGTGAAAGATGGTACAAAAATCAGAAAAACACATTTGACATTACACTTTTGTCATGTTCAAAGTAGAAATCTGCCTCCAACTTTATGTTTTTCTTGCCATCCTCCTGCAGGAAAAATGATTAGTTGAAATGGAAGGTAAAACAGGGATAACTTATCTGAGAAATATTTATGTTTTCAAACCCTCATCAAGCATAAAAAAAAATAACTGTTCATATGTTGTGGTTCACTCAGGACACTTATTGCATGTTTGTCCAAATGTAGATATTATTATGTCCTTCATATTTCTGGCCTAGTTTGTTTCAAATAGCACGACAGACATCCAAAATGACTACTACATTGAAGTAACATGTAATGCCTTGAAGTAGGCGCTACCAATCATCCAGGTCACATCCCATACAATGATCCACTATGTTCCTATTTTATGTTGAACTATGATTATGAAAATTACAGAATTTGGAATATGCCAATGTATAAGGAAGTTCACAAATGAAAAAATGATCCATTAGCATGGATGCACCGTTAGAACTATATCAAACCAGTACTTAATATACCACATAGCATCTTCACATTAATACATTATAGTAAAGGAACTCTAAGAAAAAGGACAACAGATAGGAATTCATGAAAATCTTGAACAATTAACATGGCTCCAATCCCTTCACAAGAAAATAGTCACTATAAGCTAAACGGTTATTAATCAGCAGAGAGGAAGGTGGATGTTGGGGTGTGTGTGTGTGTGTGTGTGTGGGGGGGGGGGTGGGGGGTGGGGGGGGGGAGAAGAACAAGAAATCTTACCGGACCACCAAAACATTCAAAACCAGCTAACTTGAGCTCTTCTAAAATTCCATCTTCACCAACAACATAAACCTAAATAAAATAAGTAGTTCAAGTATAATTGCTAATCAGTTTATATCTGTGAAAACAAGAAGGAAAACCTTTATTCTCAAGCACATCCAACATAAACTAAGTAAATGGCCAGATTAGGGGAGGGGACAAAGTTATGTATCATGTAAAGCGGAAGGAGTGCAGGGAGCCAAAAGGTCCTATCGCAACTCAATCGGCTTCAATGTACCAAGAAAAATAATGTTTAGCTTAATATTCTTGAATAAATCACAAAAGGTCTCAGGGCCTGTCTGGATATCACAGTTTTAGGAAACTATAGTATCAACAAAATGTAGTTTCTTAATCCTAGGGTTGCATGGTGACCAGCTGCATGATAACCAGAAGGGGCGCGGTGACCGCATCCAAATGGCGCCAGCAACAATCAAAGAGCAGCATGCAAGCAAGGCAAGAAGCAATCAAGGAGCAGCATGCGGATCAGCATGCAAGGAAGGCAAGAATTAGGGGATTATTTATGGGGAGATATGGAGTCCTTTTATTTAGCAGGCCAAGTACCTATATATATCCATGTACCAGCTCTCATTTGGATCAAGCAATAATCAGCAATACTACTACAGTACTACTAGTCTTCTTCAACATAGGGCGCAGAGGGGAAAAACCACGCCCTGAATCCAATTCCCCCTATCCCTCCACGCCGACTTTGCCTGGTCTTCCTATTGGCAATGGTTATCCTTTCTTCCCCCAAATGAACTAAGGCACACCTAATGTGTGCAAATACAGTGGTTTAGAAAAAAAAAGGTCCTGATTGGAGTTCTAAAACTTCAAAAGCACTATGGTTTTCACAATGTTTTCAAATCTAGAATGTTTGTTGCAGCCAGCAGCTTTCCAAAACCAATGTATTTTTGCAAAACCGTGATGTGTCCAACGGACCAACACTGTACTTTGCATCCAAACAGGTCCTCAATGTTTAACCATGTGAATATACTTTGCAGCGAATAAACAGTTTCTTGAGAGACCGACCACCAGAAAAACAGCAAGATAAATAAAGTGTGGAATACAGGAAATAGTGGATCCAAACTATGCTACAATACTCCTGTTGTGTGAAGCAAGGTCGATTGGCTCATATAAGTGCCTTTTGGTTGGTCTTCTAGCGAAATTTGCAGCCACATAGTTTCCACATGGCTGTTCTTCTAGTCATATCGTAAACCCTTACTCATTAGTTCAAGGTGGCCTATCTTACTGTAAATGTGTAGGCTGTTGTGTTATCAAGTTCCTCGCATACATATGTGCTAGTTTCTTAATTTGTTTCCTCATGATGATAATTTCAGTAAGTATCATGTGTCGAAGAAATCATAAGCCATTCCCATAAAACAAAAGGAAAGGATATTACAATAATTTATGATACCTTCTTTTCTGGAGAAAAGTTATTTAACTTCAAGAACATGGCAGCTGCAAACGATGATGTAAAAATCTCTTCCTACAACAAAGTAACAAATGATTACAATACCACAAAAAATATTACTGGAAGATAAATAAAGTGATCTAAATAAAGTGTTTCTGCTCAAATGAAAAGCTACCTCAGTAACTTCAAGTCCAAGCGATCTGAATTTCTTTGAGTATTGTCTTCTTGACTTTCTAGAGTTGTTTGTTACAAAAACTAATTTCTTTCCCTGCACCAAGCCAATACAAGCATTATTAGTTATTACTTAATCAATAAATTTCACAATCTGTATATACCTTTTCTTATAAACCACTAAGCCACCGAGTACTAGAGCAATGCCTTAACTAATGGAAATAAAGACCACAGCTTGGTTAATGAAGTGATGTTCCACATGCTAGAATTCACATAGAGAAAAAGATATATTATCCTTGTTTCAGATAAGAGTTGTGTACATAGATAGAAGATATAAGCTTGTTTGTTCAATGAACAGAACCAGAATAACTTTAAAGCAATTTGCAGAAGTAGTTTCAATGATTGAGATTTCATTATGGTATCTGATGCCTGGTGGCTGCACTTACTGCCTGTCTATTTCAGCTTAAATAGCTGCAACTTTGGAGAATCCGATTCTTCAAAGCCACAATTTAGAACCAGGTTTTTAAAAGCCACAACAGAAAAGGCAAGACCTTAATCATGTGCTTGTCTTGATCATTTGGCATTTTTTGCTTGACGGTTAAACTATTGGAACATGAATTCACTTGTTATTAAAATGGGAGAGAAGAGGGCTTCCCACACAGGTGTTATTAGAAGCTATCTTGTTTCTTCTTAGGCGGTCTTTTGATTCATCAGTGCTAATAAATAGTTAGGTAAGTAATTATTAGCAGGGGATGTTTGTGTTGTCATGCTAATAGGTGATTGGATGGTTGGGGTGCAAATGAACCTATTACCAACTATTAGCACCCTCTACCTGCAGCTAATGAACTAGTAATTGTTAGCAGCACTCGAAGCATTAACGCAATGCAAGCTATATAATTAAAAATTTGTTTTCAACAAAGTTTGATGTAATCCGAGTTTGCTAATTAATAGCAAGATGCACAAGACCGTGACTCTATTTGAGGCTTACTATATCTACTTGGTCCCAAAGGGAGGAAACAGAATCGGTAATTAGTCATTAATAAAATTTTAAAAAATTGTAATTAAAAAAGGGAACGCATACCATTTTTCTGAGTAGCTCCATCGTCTCTGGTACCCCTTCAATGAGCGTATCTCCTTCCAAATGACTCCTAACGCAAATCAAATAACGGAAATCAAATCCGTCCAGAGATAAAAGCAGGGTCAGTGAGAGCGAAACAAAATCTATCGAATGGAGGAGAAAGCTGAAGACCATCGCAGTCGAAGAGGAAGGCGTCGACGGAATCGACGAGGGATCGGGCAGCGTCGGCGGTGAGGACGGCGCAGGGAGAGTTGGGAAGCCCGTTGGCCATGACTAGTGGCGGAGCTGGTGAAGTTTCACGCTGGGCGGCCGCAACCCCGCTTGCCGAGTACGTCGGCCGGCGGTGATGCGATGGGCGGCGCGCCGGTGCCGCAGCGGACGACTCGCGACAGAGCACTGGTCGGACGGGCGTGGGTGGGAAGGGAATAGCGGGATGCGGGCGACGCTGACTGTCGGCCGAGGGAGGAGGAGGAAATTGTGTGTGGATTGTTGGCCCAACACACGAGACTGGGCCCAAAAATTACCTTGTTTCGTCTCCGCTGGATTTTGAAAATGACGCGAATTTTTGACTCCGGCCGATGACTTTTTAGGAAAAGAGAGGCAAGGTAGAAGATCAATTGTTTCAATTTTTGACTCCGGGGGTAAGCGCCGCCAGCAGCAGCAGGTCGCGGCCGGTGACCGCGGCGCCCTGGATCATTTGTGATTTTTTGGTTGGTCGAGTCCACAAATTTTTCAGCGTGGATCAGATCGATAGACCATTTATGCATGCAGCAACAAGATGGATCAGATATACGATAGACCATTCATAAGAATGCATGCATCCATCCATCCGTATATATACGAGTAAGTATGGGGCGCGGTTGCCCGTGGGTGTGTGTGTATACTACTATGGCTAATTACTGTATCTACTAATAATTAATGTGTCAATTCGAGATTTTAATCATCCATCCATCCGTATATATACGAGTAAGTATGTTGCATGGCCTATGTTAATGGCCGGATCAGTAGTTGAGCACAGCTGGTGAGTATTGGAGCTGGAGCAGGATGAACCTGCTCTGTTGCCAATCAATCAGTCGGCCTGCTGCAGTGACACCAGCCTTGGCGCCGGCGTCCTAGTGCTCACGGCCGCGACCTGCTGCTGGCGGCGCTTACCCCGGAGCGGGCCACGGACGCGGGGCGGACGACCTTGACTCGCCCCACTCCCAGAACATCTTCCGTTCCGCCGCGTCCACGTCGCACTCGGGGAACGGCGCCGGGTACCGGTTGGTGTCGTAGCACACCGTGTAGAGCATCTGGCGCCGGCGCCACCGCCGCATCTCCGCCCGCCTGCGCGGCGTCATGATGGCGTAGTCGGCCGTCATGAGCTCGAACTCGGCGCCGGCGCAGGCGTCCCGGTCACCTGCATGTCGTTGCAGCTGCATCGCCACGTGTTCACCGACGACGGCGGGGCATCCGCGGATGACAAGGCCCGAGAACTCGGCCGTGAAGGGGCCTCGACGGTAGTTGACCTTGTACCGGCCGTTGTCGGTGGCCCAGGTGGAGCCGTCCCAGATGGTGGCGTACACGGCCATGGGCTTGACGGGTAGTCCCCGGCCATGGCGCCCGACCGGGGCACCTCGCGGATGGCCACGCCGTCGACGTAGAAGATGACGGCGCGGGAGGACCAGAGGATGGAGAAGCGGTGCGGCGCCGCCGTCGGGTCGAAGGGCATCAGGTAGCGCTCCTCGCGGCCGCGGGACGTGCTGCCGTTGCCGTACACGTTGGTCTGGAGACGCCACTCGTGGCGACGGCGGTTGCCTAGGAACTCGAGGTCCAGCTCGTCGTGCGTCTTGGCGAAAACGTCGCCGTTGGACAGCTGTGCATTGCAGGCATGCTTAGTTAGTATGATGGTGATGATATGACAAACGCAGAGATGAATTAATTAGCTCAGCTGCGAGTATAGTAATCTTGATTGATGGAAACCAGATGCAGTTTCGATCAGTTTGGTTTGGTGCAATTTACTGAAACTGAACTGAAGCAGCCCATTCATTCAGTGCCTCCCCATCTAGTGATGGTGTGCATGTGGACGTTGCAACTAACGACCAAGGACGAACAACCTCTGCTTTCCTGCGCACTACGGCCTCTCTCCTCCTCTGTTCTAGTGCTCTGCTCTGCTCTGTCAGTGTGTCCTTGATGGCATGAAAGCAGTCCATGGGACAAATTTAGTCCCCAGCATGCATATATACTATACATGTTTTTTGTTTCACACATGACACATGCAGTGCAATGCAAGAAATTTAGTGCATGCAGCAACGAAATCGGTGACGACGAGATGCGTAAAAGGAGGAATAACGGATTGACCGATGAACACTCTAATTTCGCAAGCAAAAGAAGAAGAAGAAGAAGAACATAAAAGATGAGTGAGTGACGTACATAGAATGCGACGACGACTCCGGCGGTGTGGTCCTTGGGCAGGGTGACGTCGGCGCTGAAGAAGCCGTGGTGGTAGTAGTGCTTGGAGATGAACCCGGAGCCGGAGTAGCGGTTCAGCGTCAGCCGGACGCCGCGCCCGTCGGCGGACCGATCCATGTTGGCCTCGCCGAACAGCGGCGAGAACTCCTCGTCGAAGACCATACCCATGCTGCCGGCGTCCGCTGCTGTCGTCGCCATGGCCATGATCGTCGTCAGCGCCGCCGCGACGACGACGACCCGAACCAGATGCTCCTGCTGTTGCCGCCGCCAGCAGCAGCAGCTAGACGCCATGGGGGATTTGCACTGGAGGGAGGAAGAAAAGATAGAATTGATGGAGCAGGAGCACCAGTGCTAGGTATTATAGCAGTCTATGGCGAGACGCGAAGGCGGTCAAGGTGATCATCCATCTGATTGGTGAGAAGCACAAGCGCACCGCAGCGCACGCGTCTCTCCTCTGTGACCTCACCTCACCTGACCTGACCTGGCCTGGCCTCACGGGTATTCAAGGAAGGAAAGTCTAGGACAAGGCAGTCGCGTCGTTTCCAATGAGCGGGAGCGGGCATCAAAGAAAGATGAAAGGGATAGCAGGAGAAAGGGACGTTATTTGCACACAACACAGAGAGGGAAAGATGATTCATCTTTTCCAACCAATGGAATCAAATAAATTCAATCGGGTAGGTTATCGTGATTGATTGCTATATATATTGTATGTGTATATGATTTGTATAATTCATATGTATAGGGAGAGTCTGGCGGGGTAGGGTATTTTGCCAATGAATCAGTGAAAAACAACACATGTATACACATCATTAATATATATACATATGGATAACTGTTATTTAATTAGAAAAAACACAATTTTTGACTTGAATCTTAAGTTCTGGCTCCGCCAGTGGTCTGCAGGTTTATCAGTTGTGGATAAGTGGCTCCACCTCCACCCGCCCGCGGCGCCGAACGATGATGGATGCACAGAAGGAGCACTGTACGTACGTGGAATAAGATGCTTACATTCCATGCATATAAAAAGCCACAGGCAGAGGCAGGTCAACAACCATCGCAACAAACACACGCACATCGGTCAATAACAGATTATTCCTTTCCCTTCATACTGTACTGTACTGGATGCACAGTAAGTTAGCGACACTAATTTGTGCAGCTACGTGATCATTGGTTATCTAGCTAGCATTATGTAATAACCATGCAGCAGCTGATTTATTTGACTCCGATCGATCGTTTCTTCTCTGGTCTATCCACAACTGCTAACCCCGTTCGCCGGATAACGACTACTTCTTCATCTGTTTTGTTTTATAATATTTCACCCATTCGTCGTTCATGCTGCATCTGCAATCCTAAGGTCACAAGTTGGAGTGCCAGTTTCTAGCAATACAGTATCAGTGAGCTTTCTCCTTCCCCGGGGATGGATTTCTTTTTTGCCTTGGGAGTGTTCTTCCAGCTTGTCCTCACGGTAACCCAAGAAACCAGACTAAAAACCTCACATCATATGGTTTATTAAAACAAAACTGACGAAAAACTTAAACAATACAGTACGAACGATTCACTTTACTATTATATTTACAGCTACAACTTCAATAATACTCCTCTCTTTATTGCATTGCATTCAGTCAGACATGAAACCAGTAATAATATGTAGACATGAAACTAGAAGTCGACCATACAGAGGGAGCAGTACGTATATATTCTGGTACGTAGTGTAATTAAATTAGCAATAATAACATATGTGATGGTGCAACGACTTGATCAAGTTTGACTACATTTACATACCTCAAATGCTTTCCATTGAATTAATTGACCAAGGCTGCTGATCCATATTTCCCATCCATTATACTCCTACACAAGAAGAATGCCAACTGAAAATTATGTTGATGACCCAAATTATTCAACCTTAATTAGCCTGGTCACCTTCTATAGGTGAAATAAAGTTAACATATGTATTATATATATATATATTTTTGTAATAATACTCTATACGATGAGGGCCTTTAATTTTGGTATAGCTTCAACTCTGACTTCTTGCAGCTCTTGTCACGGAGCCGAGCCCAGAGATGGGGCACCGACATTTTAGTGGCGGGAGGAGGAGGCCGGAGAAGCCACGAAATCTTGGCTCATGGGACTCCCATGAACAGCAGCCGGTGTCAGTGAGAGGAGAGGGAGTAGAGAGATAAAAACGGCTCCTGTAAAATAGTAGATACAACTGATACAGTGTTTGTGAGGTGAACTGTGCACGTTGTGAGGTGAACAGTGCCGGAGCCAGAGCTGGTGTTCCTTTCGCCAATCAGGCCCTAAAGAGTTCGGAGCAGAAAAGGTGGCACAAACTTCTGCTCTGTTTCAAAAAACTACTCCATTACAAGAGTCAGAATCAAAGTTCTTTAGGAGGAATTGGAGCCCTGCCAACTAGCCTAAAAAAAATACTAACAAACATATCTCGCTGGAACCTATAGCTAGAACAGTGACGCTAGTAAAATGGATGGAGCGTCAACCATGCATGTTGCGCCCAGAGTCATAATGCTACAGCATATCATCAACAACACCACTAACCTCGTGAACACGCAACTCTCACCGATTGATGAATGGATAAGCATTAGCGAGCATTCCCTGCTGCCACTGTCACGGCCACAGCCACGCCTGAAATTGACACAATGGACCCTCCGACTTTTTGGCACGTCAACGTAAGTATTATTATTGTCCACCAGCTGGTTGTGCAATGGCCAAGCATCAGGACGTGTATGGTAGCGCAATAACCAAACAATTGTATCCAGAAATTCTGCCTGAATAAGATTTACCAGTCAGCATTAATTTAATTACCAGATACAAGTTAATAAGCAAAGCTTAATTCCAAAATGACTATCCAGCATCCTATTATGCCTTGCAGAAAGAAGTTTTGATTCAGATCGATTCAGTGAGACCCATGGAATGAAACCAACAATAGTTCTTGCATCACTGCTCGTTTATTCAGGGAAGGAAAAAACACCGGACTACCTGTGTTCCATTCCATCTGACGGTACATGAGCCAGCAAGCTTAGCACGAGAGAAACAAAACTGATGAAGCTTGGAATAAGCTGAAAGGGATAGGCAGTCCATTTGCCATTGCAAAAAAAAAAAAAAAAAAAAAAAAAAAGTGAAAAAAGCAGTACAGGGGGCGAACCACAAGGCAGATTGATTGCTGTCCAGAGTTTCAGAGGCAATCGACCAGCGGAAACACACTACTCATAGTAATGTTTATCTGAGTTTTAGTACTGTCAAGGCCTAAATATTTTTGAGTCTAAGACTATACTACAACAGTTGCTCATCTCCCTCCTCTTTTTTTTGATGACTCCAACGCATTGAGTCTGGCCATGTCGACAAAGCATCTGTACTCTATATATTTCTCCAAAGGCAAGGCTTAAACAAACCTTACTCGGCTACTCCCTCTTCCCCTTGCGAGTGCTCTTGGTAGCCCAGCTGCTGCCATCGCTGGGGACTGCAAAAGCCATCATCACCCTTGTCAACAATTTAACTTGCAGTAGGTGAATCATGTATGCAATATAACCATAAGCTGATATGCAGTTACTCCCTCAAACGGTCAAACCTTGACTGTGTATGCATAACAGCTTCAACGATGAACATGATAAGCCACATCCAAAGGAAAAGAAAAAAAGATACCTTCTGGTGAAGCCTCATTATTGTAGAAACCAATATCTTATCTCCAACTATTTGCCTCATCCGTGTCACCAAGTCACTCCTGCTCATCCTTTTCCTCTGTTTCAAAATTAAGCACACTATGGTTAGCACGCCACAAGCATATTTCTGAACGCAGCCAGAAACCTCAAAAGAGAGGAAAACAACAAGTACAACCTTGAATTCTTCATAGTATCTGATGACCAAGTCCATGTCTGAACGTGGCACTTTTGTGGAAATGGCAGCAAAAAGCATTGAAAAGGGCATCCATGGTGAGGAGGGCCTTGGAGCATGCCCCATCTTAGGTGCTTCTTGTACAACACCAGAAGGTGCCAATATTTGAAACCTATCGTCCTGATCAAACCAAACAACAGAATGACAAAGATGGAAGTAACAAGTAAATTGACAAATCAAAACTATGATTCAGCTAAGCTCAGCAGTTAGAATTTAGATGGTTAGCTATTCATCTATGTAGCAGCTTTCTTCAAGACATAACTCATCACATCAGTTTCCAATTTCACTCAGCACAATAATTCAGGGGAGTTGGATTAAATAAAAGAGGATCCATCATTCCCATAGTTCTCATCAACCTAAGAATATGGCTATGACCAAAACGCACGGAACAAACTACATGTTTTGCCAAAATATAAACCTTAGTGAGTGTATAACATCCCCAATTTTTCAGAACTCCATGAGTTACTGACAACATTCCATTTCCCACAAGGAAATTATGCCCTTCCATGCATCTAAATTTCTTACTTACATTAAAACTAGAGAATTATGCCATTTATCAAACTATATGTAGAGCACTATTATAAACAACCAATTTAACAAGTACACGAGGTAACTACAGGATTGGGATTGCCAACAAGGAGCATTTAAATTTCGAAGACTTAGATAAATGATATCTGCCATAAGGATAAGGTTAACCATTGACAACCTATTTATATGTTAGTTCAAGATTTGGCAATAAAAAAAAAAAGGCAAATGATAGAAAGAAGATGCGATCACACATCATTTTACACCATAGTATCATGTTATCAATTACTGCATTCAGGTAATATGTGCTATGAGATGTGCAGCATGCAACACATATTAGGCATAACCGTGCTGCTCTATATAAAGGATGCTGAGCTTGAGCTATAAACATCCACATCCACACAAGCCGAACCCTAAGAAGGATACCTTGGCTACATTGTCTGGAGAACCAGCACTTATGATCTCAGATATGTTGGAGTTGGGCACGCTATCCTTTGAGACCAAACATTCTGCAATAGTAACAAATAAATTGCCTTGTCAAATAAAAAACAGAAGTATTTGGAGTGGGGGTGGGGGGTCCAGGGTAGTTAGTACCATTGCTCATGGGAGGTATTTTGACTATAACAGCATATTCAGCATATATGTGTTTATGCACATTAGCATCCCATATAATGTAATTCTGTGGATTTTGAAGATCATCCACGCCATTATCAAAACTTTCATTGGATGGCTGGAATTGCTTTGATCCAGGCAAAACAACCTCAACATTACCCATTATTACACGGCACAACATCATTCTGATGATGCCATCTTCATGAAAATCAGAATATCTGGCACTGTAAATATATTTCAAGTAAGACTACAAGAACCATTGGTAACTCAGAAGTAAAGAGAAAAAAGACACCAGTAGCAAAGATAAATTTCTAAACTAGTAGTTGCAATGAAGAAAAATAGGAAAGGAAATTAAAGACCTAAAGACAACACATGAGGTGAGTATATAACATAGGAGAAGGAGCGCACATAGGGAAAAAAAGTCATGAAACAGAGAAAATGTTTACCATGAATTTGAACAGTTTGCAGGAGCAAGACAAGTCCCAACGCCAAACATGGACCCCTTCTGAGGCTTTACAGTTTCCAGAGCACCTCGCATTGTCATCTGCTCCATGGTATATCTTGAGCAAGGAAGCCAAGCATAACGCACATTTGCATTCCCCCGACGACTCCTAGTCTCTTCGACCTCCTTCTGGAAGAGACCACAACGAATTTGCCTTCGCTGATCTAGCAGTGGTGTTCTATAGATACCAATAATATCTTTCTCGCTAAAAAGGCTGACCTAATCCTTTGAGCAACAAATTCTGCACAGCTGAATCAACACGTGGACCATTGTTTGGCTTGCCAGTAGCTTGTATGGTTCCACTAAAATATTCATTCAAATGGAATGAAGGACCTGAATTATTTTCACCAACAGCTTCATACAGCCTGTTATGTGCTTTCAGGTTGTCCTCTGCAATATTATTGATCCTCTTACTATGAGAAAATACTTCACCAACAGATACCGAACTTGAGCTTTCAGCTACACTTGACATTCCATCACACTCATCAGCTTCACCTTTCTCATGCTGAGATGGTTTAGATGTGTACAGTCTAGCAGATAAATCTGGAAAGAAGTGTTTGCCATGATCATCAACCCATGCTAGTGGTTTGTCTATGGTCATCTCATAATCTATGCAAATCATGTTAATGAAGTCCAACAGGATGTGCTTGTTCTGGAACACAACAGTAGTAATTGGCCTCTTCAACTGGAAGTCCTGTTGTGCTAGCTTGACAATATCCTCTGGAAAATCACTCCAGTCACCATGTTGGTAGAAAAGCACACGCACAGGCAGCCCACTTGTCTTAAAGTTCCAATATGACTCCAATATAGCTCCACTCCCACAGGAAATTAATTTAGACTTCTTACATTTAGCTCTGTCATCAAATGTCGCAGGGTGTTTTTTTGGATCATGCTGAGAGAACACCATCGCATCATTGCCTTCAGGGTGCTCCATAGCAGTCTCATGCTTTCTCTTGCGACCAGTAGCTTTCAGAACATGTTCACCCAATGCCAGAACGTTCTTCTGTTCCATTTCTTTTATAGAGACTCAAACCAAAACCAAGTAATTTTACAGATTTACACAACTAAGTCAAGCAGTTAGCTTAATCTAGCTAATGATACCTAGATTCTGTTAGCATAGAGTTAATTCCATAACGAGCCACGCTATCCACAACGGTAAGTGAAATGGACCTGAGACCAAAAAGGAAAAAAGAAGGGGGAAATAAAAATGAATGAAATAGATACACGAAGAGAGCAAGAGGAGAGAACAAAAGTGTTGTGCATAAGCATTTATTTACAATTATAGTTAGAGGGCACAAAATGCATGAGTTATTAACTCTGGAACTTTCCTTGTTGACATATCGCTATTTCTTGCTAAAGTAAAGACCTTCTTCCCCAGTGCCCATGTTATTTGATATTAAAAATTTATCGATGCTTAATTGAGTCCAGGGAGTTTTCTTGTTTGCAAACCGAATACGACTAGTAAAACAACTCTGCCAGAGTGATTGTTTACCCCGCGCAGAGTAGAATTGTGTGTGCTTCACACCATCTCTCTCGATACTGCTGCTCCCAGTAGAGCTGATTGCTGGTGCAGCCACACAAGGAGGCAGCAGAAGATAATAACAGAGAGAAGCGAAAACCAACCCTGCTGCTGCAACAGACATTACCAGCATGTCTGTGTTGTAAAAACGACCCCGTCATGTCTTTGGCTCTTCTCTGTGGCCGTTTTCCTAGGCACAGAAATGACAGCCACAGCGCCACCCCCGTAACAGTTTGATGGAAGTAAAAGCACCTCGTCATGTTGACGCAAGAACCTCAAATATAGATAGATGATGATGACGACCCTTGAGGCCCTGATGTGCAAAGCTTGTTATGCTCATTAGGCGAGAATTGTAACATTCAACAATAAAATTTCAAATGACTTGTCTAGAACTTTTACGGCATCGTTTGCTAATTAACAGTTGCATGCTGATGACCAGACGCCCAAGGTTGACTGTCACTGGTATTGTATTTACAGTAAATATAAAACATATACTTCACTCAGTTACATATCACTTGTCGAATTTACTTTTATTTAAAAAAACAGTTTCTAATCAGTTGTGCACTCAACAAATATAGTATCGTCGTGGGGAAAGACTGCAACACTAGCGAAGATCATATACTATCAGTGAGCGCTGGTAGAGTCATGACTAGGGCGATAAATGAACAAGCGCACTAGCACTAGAATTTCATCATTGGGGGCAGGAATCGCTTTCCTATCGTGTGTCTATATGAAAAGGAATTGGTTGCTCATCCTTCCATGAGGCACAGCAAGCGCATGATGACAGGTACAGATAGTATTAGCAGCAACTAGTAGTATACAATAACACAAGAGAAACGCCGTCAGGGCGACAGTAACTAGTACTACATCTGATAATAAGCACCAAAAGATCTCCTCTATGTCATAGAATAGATCAATTCAATCAATCCGAATTGTAGCTTATAGAACATAACAGGAGCAACAAAGTCACAGATGAAGCTAAATAGTAGCAATAGGAAACCAAATCAAGGGGAAAGGGAAAGGAGGTAAGCAGTACCAGTGGTAGGTCATCGGACCCGGCACGCGGAAGATGGATCGGGTAGAGATAATCAGTCAACCTCAACAAGCAGGTATCGGCGACATGGATTGGATTGCAACACAATTCTTCCTCTTCGTCTTGGGTAAATCGAATCGAAGGGCAGTAGTAGATGAGGGGAAAGTGAAAGATAGGATGCCCTTTTAAGCCGCCGCCGCTGCTGCTGCTGCCGGCGTCTTCCTCCTCACCCAGCCCCGCGTTCCTGTGGGTGGGCTCCTGCTTTCCCCTCTTCCGTTCCTCCCCCTGAAACGGATGGCGTTTCCGGTGGGCGAGGAGGGAAGAGGGAGGGGAGAGCGAGCGAGGCAGCCTCGTGTGCGACTCCCGCGTACATGTAGCGACGGGCCGACATGGGCAGGTGCCGCATCGGGCCGTCCGTTGCGTCCTGTGGGCGGCATCGGACGGCCCTGGTGGGGTCGACGGGTGCGTGAGGCCATTTTCTTCTGGTGGGGCCAGGGTCGGCCGGCCATCGGGTTGGGGTTTCTTGGAGAGGGGGCGTGGACCTGGCTGCCCACCACCGCTTCCGTTTCCCGGAAGCACGAGGAGAGTGTCATGGTGTGTGTGGGCTCACTTTTTTTTTATATATCAAATTGAATAAAAAAATATATTCTACCAAAGCCTTTTTTTATTTGATTGATTGTACCAGTGGTTTACCTTGGATTATTTTTTGAATAAATTTTCCTTGGATTATTGCTGGTCTTATTTCTTTTCTTCTTCTTACAAGGAAAGAAACAGGAGAAATTGTTGGATACTGTTTTTTGTTTGTTTGTTGGGGTGTAGGACGTTTTTGTTGTGTCCATCAGCGGATGTGTCTATACAATCGGATGTACGTATGAGTTATATGCATATAAATATTTATTTAGGACATATATTATGCCTCCATATGTATTGTAGCAAGCTACAATATATCGAGATTTGTTTGTTTTATTGTTGTTTTAGACAAAAGGATTTTTTTTGGAACTTTTATTTATATCAGGGACAAAAATACCAAAGTGTCTCGTCATGCTTTCTATTTGGTTGATTGACAACTATGACTTTAACGAAAGCGAAACTTTCAGGAGAAAAAACGAATAAAATGAAACAAAACTGACGTGAAAAGTAATTTCTTGCAACCGAGATCTTTTTCCCTTTTCTTTCTCCTCTTTTTTTTTTTTTTGTTGAGAAAATCTTCCTCATTTTTTAATGAAGGTTCTTTCGGCCTTTTCTTCTAGCCCGCATACGAGGGGATAGTAGATGGCCGGCCCAAAGACGTCCGCCCGCCTCCGCCTCCGACGAACAGGCCCCGCAACCACAATTATTGACCCATACAAAGCCCACATTCGCCTTCTCTCTTGAGGTTTCAGCAGAGCCTTGAATCCCATCGATATCCCCGACGGGCGGTTCGTTCGCCGCCCGCCGCCATGACGATCGACGATGTGCCACGCCAACCAACTCCAACCGGTGCAACTCCCGCCTCCGCCGTCCCGCCCGTTGCTATTCGACCACCGCGGCCGGGCGCTGACCACAAATTCTTTCTCCCAAAGGGATCGGGCGGCCATATCGAGGCGGCCGTCATCGCGCCTCGCCCGCCGCCACCGATCTGCCGGCCGACAGGCCACAAGCGGCGGACCGCGGCTGCGGCGTCAATGTCCCCACGTGACGCTCCTCATCGCCCGCTCACGATCTCTCGTAGTCTCATATGCATGCATGATTGCTTTTTGCTTGCCATTCGCCGACATTAGGTTAAATGTGGCCAATAATTCGATCCGAATAATTTATGTGTATAGTAGTCTCCTTTGATTAAATTCAATCCCACCGAACTGCCAATCACCGCTCCACAGTGTGCACTATACAACAAAACTCGACAAGAGGATATAGATATATAAATCCCTACATGCTGAATTTTTATTATTATGCACTTTATGTTTAGGCATGACCGTAGTAAAAAGCTGTGAATAGTCAAAATCTTCTAAAAAGAGTCACGCTTGGGAAAGGGGTCCCGTTCGTCCGGATCCCCCCGCGTGGCTCTCCGTATAGGGGCGACTCCCCCCACCGCCGGGACCTCCCTCGCCGTTCTTTGCGCCGTTCCTCGGCTAGCGGCGGCGCGATCCATCGTGTGGTGCCCAAAAAGGCAGCCGCACCCGTTCCCTACCCTACTCTCCCATGCCCCTCCACCGTGTCGGACCTCGCTTTTTATGTGAGCAAGGCTAGCAGGAGACGACCCTAGAAACGATGGATCCATGCCCTCTTGGATATTGAGGATTGACGCTAATGCCTTTTTTTTTAGAATTACAAAGGACAACACAGACACTTACAACACGCACGTACACTCACCCCTATGAATACACGTACACAAGCCCTACCTCTATGAGCACCTCCGAAGTACTGAGAGATTCCTGAAGTCACCATTGGCGCCTCGTCGTCGACGGGAACGTCGCTTACCACTGAATGCATAACGCAGATAAATCCCGCGAAAATCCCGGAAAAGGTGCGAGCGGTAGGATTTGATCCCCGGTGGGTAGCGCCCCACCGACCATCCTACCATTGGACTACAAGCCAATTCGCAACGCTAATGCCCTTCCACCGCTTCAGCAAAGCCGAGCGCACTTCTGGCATGAAAAAAAGTTGGACCGGTGGAATGAAATGCGGGTGGGGATCAAACTTGATCCCTCCCGGTTGCCCTAAAACAATGTCTTAATAAACTAATTTTAAATGGAGGCAGTTCATCTGGGTAAAACTATTACATAATCACCTAATTAACTTTCTTGTCTATTTCAATATTTCATGGACTGAATATCTTTTTTTTAGATAAAGGATATATCCGGCTTCATATATCCGAGGATAGAATCGCACCAATTATTACAAACTCACACACAACATAAAGAGATTTAGGTCTACATTTGTCAAAAATCACCTCGTTCCTTGTTAACCAAATTGCCCAAAGAAAGAGTGCAACTGCTGTTAATAACAATGTATTATACTTTTTATTACCCAATTTGGACAAGTTCTGAAACAAATCACCTATACTCAAAGGTGGGACGATTCCAAACAGTGTATGAATAGAACACCACAAAAATTTAGCATGAAAACAATCAAAAAAAAGAGGTGTTGAATCGATTCCAAGGAATGGCAAAAGGAACAACCAATATCCCCCCGCCAATTTCTCCTTGCCAAATTATCTTTGGTTAGAATTACACCTCTTTTTAAATATCATATGAAAAACCTTGATTTTCATGGGTAACCTTGTTCGCCAAATATCTTGTGACACTCTCACCCCATTATTAAACTTGGTCGTGAAGTTCCCCAAGGCTTTTAAACCCCATACAAACACATCTCTTTCCTCAAGTAAGTTAACTTGTTGTAAAGAAGCTACAATACGATTCCAATTAATTAAGTTTGCACCCACCAAACTTTTTGTAAACTAGATATTTAGTAGAGGAGCACTCATTACTTTGGCTACAATATCTTGTTTTCTTCTTACACAATGTTAAACAATGCAGTGGAAACTAACTTTGAGTGGTTTGTTTCCCAGCCAAGTGTCTAACTAGAATCTTGTTTGTGTCCCGTCTTTTACTTTAAAATGTCCCAATTCCATAAAATTATCTTTAACATTCATGAGACTCTTCCAAATATGTGAGTGGTTGGTCTTTTTGTTCAACTCCCTAGAGTTTTAATATATTTGTTTCTCAAAAGATCTTGCCACATCCCATCCTCGTTCAATAATTTAAACAGCCATTTACTCATGGACTGTATATCTAGGCTAGAAACACTCGCTTTACATTGACAATGGCTGGGCCAATGCAAGGCTCTATGCATGGAAGCAGAAAGAAACAAGAAGATAACCGACATGAAGATCAGTGGTAGACCCGGCTTGCGATTGGGCGCTACACGTGCAAGCAATACATTTGCAGAGGAACTACCACACTGAGTAAAGCTAGTATTACATGCATGCAGTAATAGGACACATGAGGTTCAACGTACCCTCTGGCGGCCGGCCGGCCGGTCGACCATGGACGGCGATGATGATGTGACAAGTCAAGGAAAACAGGAAATGGTGCTTGCTTCAGGAAAAACAGACCAGCACGTACAGTGCTTGCTTCAGGATTTGGTTGGCACGGCTCCTCTTTTAACCTCTCCTCCAGCAAAGTGGAAGCATTTGGGGGAGGAGCTATCTTCTATAGCTTTGACTTCTTATCTAAAAATGATTGTCATCTTAATTATTTTCTAATATTCAGCAGAAAGTGACTACTTCTAAAAAAATGTTTGGTGTTTATTCCTATGTCTCCTTTGCTTGCTGGAGCCAAATTAATTGTGCCAACCAGACCCTGTATAGAATATATCCATAGATGAAATTTGCAAGTCACACTGCTAATAAAGCCATTCTATTCGCTCATCAACTCAACTTGTTATTTAGCAGCTTAATTATTAACATCAAGCTCCAGGCTGAGCAAGTAATAAGGGACCATGGTCGAACAATTGAGATTGAGAACGACCTACAGTAGCTAGCACATGAGTTTTTGAAACAAGAAAGAAGCACAACAAGTTATGAATTTTGTGGTGGTGGTAAACATCGATTATTATAACTTTTTATATAAATTTTGTCTTCATCTGATTTCATTTGAAAAATTTATGATTTTTTTTATCTATTTTGGCCAATGATGCCACTAAGTGTGTGTACGAAATTATAAGGCCCTGTTTGTTTGAGGGATTTTTTAGTCCCACGGGACTAAAAAAAGTCCCCGAGAAACCAAACAGGTAGGGACTTTAGGGACTTTTTTCCTATTAGTCCCAGAAAGACTCTCTTAGAGGGATTTTTTTATTAGTCCCTGGGACTAAAAAAGTCTCAGGACTTTTCTAAACCAAACAGGGCCTAAATTCCTATACTGACTTTAGCGCTAGTATGGAGAAGGCAGCCATGCATGTTGATCTTAGGGAGTGAGAGAGGAGAGGAATGGGAAGTGATTAGTAGATGGATGATACCGCGCGCGCTGTGTGTATTGCCTCTGAATCCTGATGGGGCATCTCTCTGCCGCTGCTGCTGCCTCTGCATACTGCATTTGCATTGGTTTGCATGCATGCAGCCCATGTCTTTTGGTCAGAGTGAACTGGAAGACCGGCCGTATGTGCATGCATGCGATGACTGTTGCATTGCTCTCTTGCCTTCTTCCCACCGGCCGGCCGGCCTTTTCCTCTCTGCATGCTACGGCCTGATCGATGAGGAATTGAAGAAAGAATTCATTCCTCTTCATCGATCATCATATGCTACCTGCCTGCTGAATTGATGCCAATGCCATGCACATAAGCAGGGAGAGCTGCGCTGCAATATTGCATCTGAATGCATGCATGGGCATGGCATCAGCACGCACGGCACGGGCCGGCAGATCTATCGAACCCGTGCAGTGCAGCGCAGCGCATTTTTCATCGATCTTCTTCATGCATCCAGCTGCGGTTATACGCAACGCAAGGTTCATAACAGTACCTGTACCTTTATTTGACATAATTGAAGGCTGCAAGTAGCTGATCTGGGCTCGCATGTGCATGCATGCGCTCCTGCAGCGCATGTCGGCATGGCCGCGCCGCGAATTCACGCGTGCGGCAGAGCATGCATGCATGCGCTCCGAGGAAGAAGCTAAGCTTGCTAATTAACTGCTCCAATCCCAGTAGCTTCACAGTTCAGAAAAAGTTTCAAAAAAAAAAAAAAAAAAACTCATATTGGATTAGTACGCGCCCACATAAGCATATTCTTGTTGTCCACATGTCTCCACACACATACCATGGTACCCGGTGCCAGAGAGTAGCAAGTGTGTATCATTTTGAGCATCTTTGGTTGGTTCTTGGTTATGAAACTTGTTATTTTCAAAAAAAATAAACGAATATATAGGATTTATTCTATAATTAAAAATAAATCCTTATAAATTTGTTTCAAAAAGGTTTTCAAAAATAGTTTATTTCGGTTTTCAAAGTCCGGGTTCAGAATAAATCTGAATCTATAATTAAGAAAAACGTAGTTTACAACATTTCAAAAAGTTCTATAAAATGACCTTTAAAAAGAATTTCAAAAATGTACTTTTTAATGTTGTAGGCTTCAAAAGATTTGTTTTGAAAATATGTTTAAAAATATCTTACAAAGGTCCAAAACTGTTATGGGACAAATCCACCCTTTTCCTTAATTTTTCATTTCACATTCTTCCCCTCTAGGTGGTCTTTCCTCCCCACCCATCTAGTAGAAGTCTAGATCGTCTCCCTCTCTCGACCGATAGGTGAGCCCTCGTCTCCCACCACCAATCAACCCCCTTCTTCCACTACTACCTATTTGATTTTTCGTGGCGGTCATTTTCGATTTTCCGTGGCGGTTTTCAAAGCCGCCACCAATGGAAGGTCACGGAAAATGGATGGATTAAACCGTGGCGGTTTTGGAAGCACCAAAACCGCCATGGTAAATAAAAAAAAAAATAAAAAAAAAGCCCAGACGAAACCCTAACGGGCCCGGGGCCCAGATCCAGCCCGTTAGGATTGCGTCCCCGCCGATCCGCGCGCCGGAGCCGCCAGTGGTGAAGGAGTCGCTTTTGGCCACCGGAGCTCCGCTTTGGCCGCCGGGTGAGCTAGGCTCTCCAGCGTCGGGCCCGGCAGCCTTTTGCCGCGGCGCCGCTTTGCCGCCGCCGCCGCGTTGCCGCCCCAGATCCGCGAACGGGCGCCGCCAAGGCCTCGCCGGCGCGCAGCGTCGCCGCTTTGCCGCCGTCGGGAGGAAGGGGTGGGGCGCGAGGGCGCCGGATCTCAGGGGGGGCGCCGGGAGGGAGGGGTGGGAGTGCCGGGTGCGAGCGAGAAAGGGGCGAGACTCCGCGAGCGAGAGGTGAGGCCGGGATCGCGCGAGCGAGAGAAGTGAGAGAGAAGTGAGTGGGTCGCTTAGGGTTTGGTCGCGATATATATACCGGGACCTCGATATTGGGCCCGAGATGGACTTTGCTGGCTCGGTGTTCCAGTTGTTGGGAACCGCCACGGAAAATGATTTCCAAACACCATGCAAGTTCAATCATATAGTAGTGTTCCTCTCCTCTTCGCTATTGTCACACCCGAGCCCACAACCAAACGCCCCTTCCTTCAACCTCACATCAATCCAACCGCACTACAACACACTCTAGTAGTGCACTCTTCAATCTCCCTCCTTATTCACACTTGT
This sequence comes from Hyparrhenia diplandra, assembly GCA_015847255.1. NCBI lineage: Eukaryota > Viridiplantae > Streptophyta > Magnoliopsida > Poales > Poaceae > Hyparrhenia > Hyparrhenia diplandra. The sequence goes on from JADLZK010009988.1 coordinate 97,931, forward strand.
AATGGCATTTAAACTACAATGACCGCTATTAGCACCATTTCTGAGTGCTAGTGCACGACCACAAATTCACTTGTTTATGATTTCAAACCTCAACAATATCCTTTTTGTTTTGAGGGGCTTAGTGGGTGTTAACCCCCCACCCCACCTATTTTTTTTTTCTCTTTATTGATATATGGTGAAATGAGGTTACAAATGCATGAGGTGTGCAAACTCGACAATATCCTTATTGCAATGAAATCAAATGAATTGTAAGGTAAATAAGTCCTAGGTGGAAAAAATAATGATTCTATATGATAAAATGACAAGATATTGACTAATTAGGTTAATTGGACGTCTATTGTGTGTCTTGTTGTAAGATGAATTGACGAGTGAAAGGCAAGCCACACACACCCACGTGTCCCATGACACGAACAGGCTCGGCTAGGCAAGCCACGACATGAGTGGTTGTGCCAGTGAAGATTTTGCAAGTCTAGGTTATAACGGTGCAATGGCTAAGAACATTGGTTGAGGGGCTCCCACCCAGGGTTTAAATCCTGGGTGCGACACTTTATCCTGGATTTATTTCAGGATTTTCCGGCGCTATGCATTAAGTGGTAGGCGACGTCCCCGTCGATAGCGAGGCGCCAGTGGTGACTTCGGAACTTCAAGATTTGCCGGCTCAATCCTTCGAAGGTGCTCATAAGGGTAGGGTTTGCGTACGTGTGTTCATAGGGGTGAGTGTACGTGCGTGTTGAGCGTCTGCGTTGTACTGTGTAATCTCAAAAAAAAAAAAAAAAACATCGTGTTGGGGGCCTTGCTGTCGTGGATATCCGTAAATGGGACATTTTACGATGGAAGGTAGGCTTAGGCCGCGGCCTGCAGAAACCGTAAGCGCAGGCAGAGAACCGAGCTTCAGTGTGAATATATATGAGCCCAGCTCCGCCTCCCCCGGAGAGCGAGGGCCATAGTTGAATTGGCCACTTTCCTAGAGACAAATATATGCTCTGGGATTTTGTTTGTTTCCATGGCAATTGTGTCAAAAGCTGCATGCTTTGCTCCTCGCTGCAAAACCCACAGAGATTGTTGTGTTGTGTGAGAGAGAGAGACTGAAAGATTCAGGCATGCAGCCCAGACAAGAGAGTGAGTGAGGGGAGAGAGGACACACAGTGCATCGGTAGCTAATTGGCTGCAAGGTACGTACGTCTTCCTACCGCGCCAAATTGTTATCGCAAATAGACTCAACTAACCAGAGCAAAAGCAAAGGTTGCCCTATTACTACACACACACCTATCTCTCTCTCTATCATAAGTGCCACCATGTCCCTGTCCTCTTGTCGTCTTCTCCTCTCCCTCCCTTCTCCATCAACCAAGGACGAGGAGTAAGGATGAAGAGAGAGACAGAAAAGGGCATCATCATCTTCATCACTGGTCCTTCTAGGGTGACTGCTGCTTGTTGTTAGCAGCTATCGAGCCAGCGAGATTGATGGATGAAAAGCTAGCTCCTTCTTTCATCTGATCTAGTGGTGCTAGTCAGCTCGTCGTCTCCGATCCGTGCACGAACGGAACTGTGTGCACCTGTACATGGTGCAATGCAATAAGTTGCCCACAGTTAGCATCAACAGTCGCCGGAGCTGTAGACGCTGCCCAAATAAATACACATCGCTTGGTCTCAGCCTACCGACCTGTGGCTCTGAATCGACGCGCACACACTCTTATATATACTACTAGAATCTAAAAACATCCCATCCGGCCATTTGTATATCGTTCGTCGACTATATATTACTGCTAGCAGCTAGCTTAGCTTCATGGATGAAAGAGCTGATGAGAGCAGGAGAGAGAGAGGTCATGCGTTATGGGCGGCATGACAGTATATAGCATCCAGTGTGTGTGTGTGACTGTATGTCCATTGACTGGTAGCTCCAACGCCAACCACACAGGGGCAGGGAGGGGTGTAGTGTTGGCTAGGTAGCAATAGCAATAGAGCGAGCTGCTAGTGGAAAGTAGAAAGAGTGAGCACACCACTATGGACATTGCGGAGGAGGCCGTCGCCGGCACTGCAGCTCAGGGTGACCTCGCCGAGGTTGTGGCCCGTGCAGGCGCAATGGCCATGGCCGCCGCGGCGAGTCACCACCGGCGGCCACCCTCTCCCTCTCCTGCAGCAGAAGATCGCAGTCACATCGTGTCGAGGGCTGCCGGCCAGATCGTGGTCATCCCTGCTGCTTGTTACGACGAGGAGCAGGAGCCACGGCCTGCTGCTGCCTGCGGTGACGCGGTGACGTTCGAAGCACCGTCGACGGCGATGGTCGCCAATCCATACCAGCTGTCTTCATCTGCGGCCATAGCGGCGCCGCCGCACGCCGGCTGCTGGCTGCCGCCGCAACAGATCTCCCAACACGCCTGCTACGGCCTTGACGTGGCCATGGGAGGCGCTTCCGCCGCCGATGCCGATAGCGACGAGCCCATGATGATGAGGATCTCTCAAGTCACTCCTGAACCGCCTTCTCATCATCAAATCATGAAGAGGTTAATTGACTGGAAAGCTAGTGCATGCTCTATATTTCGTGGCTTGATTTCTTTATTTCTTGGATCGATGATAACTGCTGCGCGCCTCTTTCCTCTCTCGATCGATGCATCCTCTTCAATCAACTCTTAAGATCTCGCATGATTGCTTTTCCATGCCCCCCTCTCTCTCTCTGTGAGTTCATCTGTATCTATATATCTATCCCCTTGCCTTTTCTACTGTGCGTTACTTCGTGATAATTCATATATGGCTGTTTTTGCTCTCTGATTTGCACTACTCACTGCCGCAGTTTATCCAGATGAACCTTAATTTTCTCAGCTGCCGTTTACTTCTGGATGTGTATTTGGTTAGCTGTAGGCTATCAGGCAAAACATGCTTTCCATTGGGATGATGTGACTCAAAGCTGATTTCAACTGGACTGTTCATTTTTGACAAAACGGCGTATTAACCCCTTTGTCTCTGCATAGGCATATATATATTTCTTTGGGATTTGGTCATTTAGAGTACGAATAAGCTACGTAGTTGACTTAAATTCATTCTTCGTCATTTGATGCTGGTTGGATTTTTTTGTCTTCTCTGCAAGAGTTCTATTCTTTCCCCATTGCTTCTTAATTCCTAGTTTGCTTTCTTTTGAGAGAGGGGCTCCGGCGAGCGAGAAAGGCACAGCTAACTTGGGCATCCATATACCCGTGGTGTCTTGTTGACTTGTGATTCGTCAGGTTATTTTGTGTTGATCTCTAATAAATTAAACCAAGTTTGCCAAATTGATCAGATCGAGTTTGTTTCCTTTCGTCTCGCTTAGCTTTTGCATGGTTCCAAATTATACTCTTGGAATTTCATACATGATTCTAAAATTAAATGATTGCAGAAAGAATGAGGTGAAGAAGGTGGTGTGTATACCGGCGCTACCTCCGGCAAGCAGCCGGCCAGGAGGAGGAGAGGTGATTCCGTCTGATCTTTGGGCGTGGAGGAAATACGGCCAGAAGCCTATCAAGGGCTCGCCTTATCCAAGGTGTCTGCCCACCGTTTTTTTCATTTTTAATATGTTCTTGGCAGTGCAAATAATGAACAAAGCGCATAATAATGATCCAATACAATTAATACTTATCCACACCAGATCTCTTTCTTTGCCTTGGCTTTTCTGAAAAGGATTGCAGTCTCTTTTTTGTTGCACAGGTTTTTAGTGAAGAAATGTAACATAAAAATCAATATGTTTCCATTTCATCAATAATAATATGGACTGCTCATATGTGCAGGTATACCATGGCAAGTCAACAGAAACCATGCATGGTCATCTTTGATAAGGGACTGCTCCAATATTCCCTGATAACAACTGAATTAATTGGTCCAGCAAATAGGCATTTAAATATTGTTTCAGAGAAAAAAACCATACTAATTCATTCATAGCTCCCTCTTGATCTAATTAAGTACTTACTTTCTAGTTTCTACTATACCTTTTGAACTATAATATACTACAAGAAATAGTTAGTTGTACATATAAAGAATCTATCATGCAAGTTTATATACTTCTTACTAATATCTATTTATTAGACGAACAAACATCCCTCCCCTTCACTTAAGGTCACCACAAAGGGACTATATTTTGGCAACTAATCCAGGGGCACTTTTCTCTTAAAGTGGGCATCAGAAGGCAGTTTGGCTCGATGACTAACAATACATAAGATGGCAATCTATGTTGATTTCATCATCATTTGTTTTATTAGTCACATCCATCTATTTTCATATTTATTATGCATCAAATTATTAAGATAGGTTTATGCATATTTAGTACACAATTAATTAACTTCTAGTGCCACTAAAAATTCAGTCCAAGTTTATGGCCCAGTGTCCAATTGCTAATTTGAAATGTATGTGGCAGAGAGAATATATATACAGCTTTGCACTTTAATTTTAACAGGCCAATTATATGTGAGTGCCTTTGGTTTGTTCTCTATCTCATTGGGATGCCCTAGTTTTCTTCCACCAACTTGTATAATTGTGCAAAGTATGTGAATTTCATAGACTGAATAAGATGATCACATGAGGCAGATGGCCTTTTGTCTCTATTTTATATTTATAATAAAAGGATGGTTCATAGCATAATACTGATGAAACCTAAGGACACAACGATATTAGCTGCACTATTAGAGGATCGAGTGATTCTGTTTAGCTGAAACCAAGAATAACCAGAGCCAGAAATCTCTTTGGCTGCCAAGCTAGGTTCCCTATATTCTTCTAAAGATTGTACATTCCTTAAAAGTTATTTTTGTACAACTGCTGGGCTAGCCTGTTTACTGAAACTTAAGGACACAGTGATATTAACTGCACTATTAGTGGTCGAGATTCATACATTTAAACTTGCCTCTTCTAGTTTAGTTTAACCTAGTTTTTGAGAAAATATATTTGTTCATCAAAGATATTTGTTTCAAATCTGAATACAAGCCAATCCCTTACGTCCCAATTCTTATTAATCCACTGGGAAGGCTTACCTAAAGTATATATATTTATTTCCCAATGCATGTCTTTGATTAAGTGGAGCTTTATTTTATTTTGCAGAGGTTACTACAGATGCAGCAGCTCAAAGGGTTGTATGGCAAGGAAGCAGGTAGAGCGCAGCCGCAGTGACCCGAATATGCTAGTGATTACCTACACGGCAGAACACAACCACCCGTGGCCAATGCAACGCAATGTACTTGCTGGGTACTCCCGGCCTCACACTCACATGTCCAACTGCAAGAAGAAGAACTGCAGGGTTGAACCGACGAGTTCATGGCCAGCATCATCATCATCAAAGAATGTTAATAACTACTCCGAGCATTATGCAGTCCCCAGTAGCAACATCGAGTGTCAGCAGCAAATGACAAACATGATGGAAGATAATGCAGCTGGGTATGTTGCCTACGCCATCGACACTCTTGATGAGGAGGGTGTTGCGATGCATCAGCCGATCAATTGCAATAGCATCCAACCTTCAGATGAGGTTTTCGCAGAGCTGGAGGAATTGGAGCCTAGTAATCCTGTGAATGCAAACATCTTCTCTAGGGGGTAAGTTATGAGTGGCAAAAGTTCTAATCGATCTATTAGACTCAAGGTATAAGGAAGGCTACAATTAATACATATGGCATAAATGCTTTGATGAAAAATAGGTTACAGTTATGCACAAATTTTACTTAATTGATTGCTGTGACAGATCATAATATATACCTGTGTGCTTATGATTAATTCAATGCTAAGATATATCTAAAGAATGAGAAAATAAAACATACGTGTTTAAGATTTTGTTTTCGACAATTCTGCATGGATCGTATTTATTACTAGCACCCAATGTTATTGTAAATGGTCGTTCATCCTTTGTTTAGTGTTTAGGCTATTTTAGACGGTGTTTAAACAGAGTTAAATTGGCCACACTAAAGTATACATAGTAATTATGCATGTAAAAGTCAACAAATGTGCTAGAAAGTATAAATATTAATTTACGCATGTAAAAATAAGGATTCTATCAAATATGTTTTAGAAGAAAACTAAATCCATCTCACCTCACATAGTTATGTCGATAATTAGATGGGTGCCAACAATATGGTACTTGCAATCCGTCCATTGACTAAACAATGAATTAAATTGGTGTTTATTGCATTTAATCACATTGAACTTGATCTTGTTTAGGTCACCTAGAAGGGTTTTAATGGTCTAAACAGTTCACCTATTTAATTCACAGTTTAGGTCATGGGTGGCCTTTTTGGCATTTAAACATTTAAATGGATTAAGCTAGTGTTTAGGCAAACAATGCGCTAGCACATGTATTTTAATTCAAGTACATCACACATATGTATATATATATTCTAGCTGCGCCTATACTCGGGATATAATTTTGTTTGGATGGTGGTTCACTGGTTTCTGAACTATCATTGTAGTTTTTTAATGACTTATCATTCTAGAAATAAATTGATCTATATGTTCATTCATGTAAACAACCAAAATGGTTAAAGTTTCCCTTATTGAACATTTGTGAAAAATAATACCTTTATAAATTGAAACATATGTATGTATATATGACACAAATCCCTTTTTATAGGAACTTCGAGAGGACACTACCTTCTTATATATAAATTATACAAAACTACATGGATATTCATTACCACACCCCCCCCCACACACACACACACACACACACACACACACACACACACAAATAGAGAAAAATCAATTATTCAATCATGTATTTAATAACATTTTGGTCTGGCTTTGAAGTGTGTCATCCAAGAGAAACCCCATAGTAAAAAGATGATGTTTTGATGGCACCAAGTATTCCAACAAGCACTGAAAGAAAAGATGATTGATTGTTTCATTCTCATTACAAAAATAACATGTGGGAGGGCCCTTCCATTTCCTTTTGATCAGCTTATCTCTTTGGTGAATATCGCATCATTCTCTAACAGACACAACAAATACTTATTTTTTGGGTGGAATTTTGGCTTTCCAAATGTGTTTATAAGAAACACCAGATTAATTCCATGAGTCAATTGTTTATACATAGATCTTATGTGAACAAGCTAGATCTTGTCCACTTCCAACTTATATTGTCTCTAGAATCCGCCAATTTAGAGTTGAGACATGACTCAGATAATAAAGTTCCATTTATCCCTCAAGAAAATCTAGAAGCCACCTTCTAAATTTTGAATTGTCATTTCTAATTTTTATAGTTATACGTTGAAATGGATTTCTCCTCACAAAGATCAAATAAAAGAAGGTAATGTTGGCTCAAGGGTGTCTCGCCCCACCATATATCCATCCGAAGAGAATTCACTTCTTTTTATGAACCAAAAGAGAAGTCTCTTCGATGTGTTGAGAAATAAGATTTACGCCTATAGCTAATCATTTAATTCTAAACAAAAAGATGGGAGGCTTAGGTGATGTTGACTTGGTCTTGATCGTCAATGGACATGGAACAAACCAACAAGAAATTAGGGTTGTGGCAATGGGATTGCGATACGGATAAGGTGGGCAATGGGGGACTTATCCTATTAGTAGGATTTGTGCTAAAGATTGTGTGTGGTGAGCATCATTTGGTTAATTAGGATAGCTAGGGCGGTGCGTATCTAGGTAAATGAGGTTATGTGCACCCAACTAACTATGAGAAAAATGAATTAGAGAGAAGTAACTGGGTGTTTCAGTTCTGTGGGTCTTTTCCCTTTAACATATGCGCCTGATAAAATGTTAGGGTATGGATCACCCACTGGATCATATCCCTGTGTGCGCTTGCGGAACTACTAATTAACGAAGGTGGGCACACCTAGTGACCACCCACGTAATGGTTAGAAGGCCTCTAGAAAAATGACCTCCTCTAAGAATCATTTATGGAGGTGGGCATCCTATGATCTTGCCTGTGGAAACCATCATTTAACAGAGGCGGACACCTTAGGACATTCATCTTCGTGAATCGATTTTCAGAGGTGGGCATCGATCTTCAAATGCCCAGCTCTGAAAATCGCTATTAGCAGAGACGACTGTTCTAAACATGCGTCTTAAAAAATCGATTTTCAAAGGTGAGGTCAAGATGAGGGCAATTGGTTCAGAATGGACAAGCTAAGACCGGGCCGAAGGGGAAGTAACATCCACACTAGCAATAATTGGGCTTGGGGTTTGGGGAGGTGCAAGAGCATTCGTGCACAACTACTTATTAGGAGGAATGTAGTAGGAGAGTACAATTAGATGAATACCAGGAAAAATGCACCTATTGATTTCATGAGCCTGTTATCTACACGGTGTGTGCATGTACATATGATGGTGACTCAATTATATTGTGGCCTTTATATTACTGTTAGCCGGGAGGAAAAGCTCGATAATCAACCATATATATCCATGGTACCTTCGAAGGACTGTAAAACGTATATATGTTTGTAAAATAATGTATGGGGTGATAATAACATGATGAGATTGGGTCGAACAATGAATTGAAATGTTAAGTCAAGGCATATACCATCCTATTAATAAATTAAAGTGTGGAAGATATATGGGGTCGGGGTTTTATATTTTTTACTTCGAAAGCGTCTCTTACCCGCATCGCATTAAGAGAAGTGAGATAGTTCAATTACATCCTAGACGCCCCCATGGCGAGCCGCTGTGGAGGGCAAATAGGCGAAACATTGACAAAAGCACTGGCTACAACGGTGGATCTTAGAGTGGTGTACTAAGAGGAAACAAATGTGCGAATTTAAGAAACGGCGATGATCAGCGACCCCGCTCATGGGCGCCCCCGCGAGGCCGCTATAGGGAATGAGCGCTTAGCACCTCACGCTTGTGGTGCGGACCGTGCACTCGGTGGGCCGTGGTATCTCTTTGCGATCGTGGAATCTGACTTTACGAGGCGCGCCCCCGGCCCTCCCTCGGCCGATGTTTTACGACCGAGAGCTCGCCACGGGAGACCCGGCATTTGTTCGGGCCTCGCTGAACCGGAGCCCGGCGGTTTGTTGCGCAGCCGACATGGAGACAGTGGTTTTTATATGGGTTCGGGCCCCCGATCGTGGATCGAGTAAAGACCTTTACGCCCAAATGGGCGACGTGAGCCTGCTTTTTGATTGATGGGGTCAACCGGATCGCATACAACCCTCGGTTGTGTTACAATGCTTGATTGTGCTTTCTCCGATGTCTATCGAGGTGTCCCTCGGCCGCCTTTATATCGAGGAAGAGACCGAGGGGCTCGCTACGGTCCTAGTCGATACAAAGAGAGTTATCCGAGGAGAACTTAAACTTTCTACTCTAATGCAGTTCGACTAGGTTCTATCCTAGTTACAATGTAAGTCATCGTAGCTCGCCTCGTTGCCTTCTTTATGGAAGTTGTACCGTAGGTCAAGATAGAACCCTATGGTAAACTCGATAGAGCTCCTTGGTAATACCGTATCCACACCCTCCCACTTGTTGAGCAAGATGCGGCGGCCCTGCCGCTCTGGTTGGGGATCCCTGAAGGTGGACTTGGCAGCAAGCTAGGCGGTCGCTCCATCTAGGAGCCCATTCGTTATCAACCGCACGCGTGACTCTTGTCCGAGGAGAACTTGAACTTTCTACTCTAACGTAGAAGTTCGACTAGGTTCTATCCTAGTTACGACGTAAGCCACCGTAGCTCGCGCCCTATTGCCTTCTTTATGGAAGTTGTACCGTAGGTCGGGACGGAACCCTACGGTAAACTCGGTAGAGCTCCTTGGTAATACCATATCCACACCCTCCCACTTGTTGAGCAAGATGCGGTGGCCCTGCCGCCGGGTCGGGATCTCTCGAAGGTGGACTTGGCAAAGTTATCGCGCGGTTGCTCGCGCCTAGGAGCCCATTCGTTATCAACCGCACGCGTGACGTGGAGTCTTGGCGGCGAAGTTGATGAGTGGTTGCTCTAGAGGGAGCTTGACGGAGTCGACGAAGAGGGATATTTCGGTGCGGGTGGGCATGGCCGCGGCGGGTAGACCGCCGCGATGTCGCGGGTTGCGGACGGAGGCCGCCCGGCCCACTGCAGGGGCACGACGAGTGTTCGGCGAGGACTCGCCTCCATTTGTTGTGCCCGTGGCGGCGCCGCCCCCAGTGGGTTTCCATGGCGGCCATCGCCGGTAGCGCAAACTCGCCCGACTAGGTTGGCCCACGGGCCGGTCATGTCCGACCCCTCCGACGATGTCAAGGGAGGGGGTGGATCCCATCGAAGGCCCCATACAGCCGATGGGGCCTCCCGGACGCTGGCAACGGGCCCGTGGTCGCAAACCCCGCCGCCGCTAGATCAGCCCGGGTCCGTTGTGAGGAGCGGGCATCCTGCAAGAGGTGTGGTGTGGTCCACCAGGCTAGGAGCTCATCAAGCATTGGGTCCACCCAAGCGGGAGGCTCGCAGCCACATGGTAGCTCACACGGTGATGTTGACCTTCTTCGCAGGCTTGGCACCTCTCACCATCTTTAGCATTGTCGACATCGATGGGACCGATAGAGAATCGTCCGACGAAGATAGGAGTCGCTATGCCGTGGGACGCCCAAGGGCTCTCAGGACACGCCACGGTTGTCGACGCCGTGGTGATCCGGAAGGAGTAGGCGCTGGCGTGGCTCCTACGCACGGATTGCGGAGGGCGCGGGGTGGGCGCCGATGTTGATGCTTGCGCCGTCGCCCGATGCCTCGTGCTGAGGCATAAGACGCAGCGGGACGGGGAAGAGCACTATGCGTCGATGTGATGCCCGGCCAGACAATTGAAGCACAGGCCGCTGGCGATGAGGGTGAGGCAAGGCGTGGCGGCACCCACGCCACGCCACCTCCGAACAAGAGTGAAGCCACGTTGTCGGCGGGGTAGAAAGAACACGAACCGCCGGTTGTGGTGACGAGGGCAGCGGCGGCACTTGCGACCGGTCCCGATGGTGTCCCTCTCGCGGCGACGCCAATGACGCGGTCCGGCGTGAGGTGCCGCTGCGGGGCCGCGGTGGCAGTGCTTGTCCTCATCTTGCGCCGGCATCGCAGTAACGCAGCGCTGCGGGGGGCAGAGGTCGCATGGCTGCCATCCACCGCAACAGCCCCCAAAGTGGAGCCGCCGACAGCGCTAAGGCACGGCGGCGCCCCGCAGGTAGCACGGTTTAGGCCCCGCGGTGAACCGCCGGCGAGATGAGGGTGCGGGCGCAATGGAGGCCAACGGTGAATGCCGCGCCATTGAGGTCGTTCAACGAGGTTGTCGCCGCTGAACTTGGAGCAGTCCGTGAGGTAGTCGCCCTCCCAACATCGCCCTTGACCTCCCCGCAGAGTAGGGGGAGAAGGGTGGGGCCGCAGGGGAGAGCCTACCCCGGGCGCCGATGGCCGTGGGGTGGGCTGCCACCACGCCCACACCACCGTCGCCGCTTCCACCGGCGATCGGGCGTCTACCAACGGCAGCTCGAGGCCACCAGCCCGGTGCTCCCCGGGCGGTGTTGGCGTGGAGGCCAACAAGCGGGCGACCGCCGTTGCCTCGCGCGGCAACCCGAGCCGACGTCAGTAGGGAGCGAGGAGGAGGCCGAGCTGGTCCCCCGGGAGGCCGTGGCAAGTGGCATTTGGCACCGGAGAAGGATGGGGCTGAGGGGTGTCGGCGGCCTCCCAAAGGGAGGCCAAACGCCGTCGCCAACGCGAGGAGGCGGCGGAAGCTGTCCGCAGACACCATGGATCAATAGATCGGTGGGAGGGGAGCTTGATTTGGAGTTGGGAGGTTGAGGCTTGTTGCTGACAGGTGGCACGGGCGGAGCGGGGCAGGCGGCGGCGCGCGGGTTGAGGGAGGACGGGTCGGGAGGGTGTTGTGGGTCCATCGGACTACGGTGTCGTCGGGGTTTTTTATCGGTACCAATCATGGAAAGGCTTATGGCTTGTATCTAGCAAGACCTGCTGTGCCCAATCGTAGATTAGCCATGGCGATACACCACTCAAGCTTTTGTCTGCTGCATCAAGAGAAAGAGCAAAATATATTCAAAGAAAGCAGAACACGAGAAGATCTGTGTTGCATTGCCTGTACGTGAGTGGTCTGATCTTGTTAAAGTGGCCAACCGACATGAAGATCTGTGGTAGACCCAGCTCGCTTTTGAGCGCCAGTGCAGCGGAACACTACGGTCCACTGATGGTAAAAGGTATAACATGCATGCAGTAATAGATGCATCTGGTTCACACTCTGGCGGCCGGACGATCGTGGACGGCGACGATATATGATGTGACAAGTCAGCGAGGCAGAAGAAAGGGATCGAAGCAACACAGACCAGAACAGTGCTTTCTTGGTATCCATCGATCGAAATAGTAAGTAGCCACACTCCAACGCAAAATATATGGACCTACCTTCCTGCCTGTTCACTCGTCAACTCATTTTTGACTTGTTATTATATTATTAGCAGCTTAATTAACTGGAACCATGGATCGTAAAGTTGACCCGCGCAAATAGCTCGGTTGGTTATTTCTTTTTTTTTCATTGTAACCATTAAGGTTTCCTTGCACCAATTCTATATATGTAGCTATCATCGACCAATTCCTTAGCTTAATTAAATGTCTCTCTTCTTGTGGCTGTGCAATTTGTGATCATGATTGTTTTCACTTTGTGACCACCTTCTGGCGAAGAAAAAAAAAATCCAAACTATAGTTGCTTGCGAGCTTCTCACATATGTGTGTACCAAGGAATTGATTGATCACTATACAGTATGTTGTAATATATCGAAACAGGATATACTTTTCATGATTTTGTCATAATCTTGACCGACGATGACTGAGCTTGTGTTTCATCTCCTTGTTCATCAGCACACTCGATCATTGTAATCGGCACACTCGATCTCTATCTAGTTTCCCCCCTTCATCGATGTTAATGGTGATGCTAAAAACTTTCCGCATATATGAAAATTGAGGAGTGGATGACGCAGGGTTTTAGGGCTACGACGAAAGAACAGTTCGAAATATAATGGAGCGCGAGTAACGGCATGGGAATTTGAGTTGGAGTGGAAAGTGATTAGATGGATGATACTGCACTGTATTGCATGCATGCGTGTCTCTTCCTCCCCTGAATCCGGCCGGCTCCGGCCTGATGGGGCATCTCTCTGCGGCCTCTGCCTGCACTGCATACTACTGCTACTTGCATGCATGCAACCATGTCTTCTGTTCAGATGGAACCATCTGCATGCATGTGTGGATCCTTTCTTTTGTTGCTAGCTTACTTTCCCCGGCCGGCCGGCCGGCCTTTAATTTGCTTGCCTACAACATCTCTTTCACCTAAGAAGGAAACAAGTCTTTTTCATCATATATATACAGGGATGTTTAGTTTACTGCCAGCGAAATAGTCATCTTCGTCCTCAAACTATCAGCCAAGGTTCATTTTAGTCCCTCAACTATCAAAAGGTCCAAGTTCGTCCCTAAACAATCGATTTTGGCGACAATCTCGTCCATCTCCATCAATTAATCGCCACGTGTCCAGGAGTCCATGCCAAAAGTCATTGCTGCCCTTCTTTCTTTTCGTAAGCAGCCGCCCAGCTCACGGCGTCGCCTAGTCCTCCGTTTCATCCTGCCACCAATGCAAGTCAGAGTACCCCGCTGGCAATTGAACCTGAACAGTCTAAGTAAGTTGTATGGTTTGCCTAAATTAGCTTTGCTACTTATAGTCTGGCCATAAGGGAAGAATGATATCTTTTGGAGAGAGTGCTCAAGCATCTGCGAAGTCAAGTGCTCAAGCATCTGCAAAGGCATCTGTTGTCATTGAGACAATGCTGGCTGACCCATTTGCAAAGGCAACAATCAATGTGCAAGGTGGGCGTGCATCTGCAAACATCCAGTCCTCATCACTTGACGTGGAGCAGCAGCAGGACAGAGCAGCTCTTCTCAGAAAAAAAAAACATCAACACGCCTGGTGCATTCAAAGAAAAAGATGTTGTTTCAAGGCAATAACATTAATGCCTTTGTATCACACAATCATTAGTTTGTGGACACTTGCATTTGTTATGTTAAAAACCTAAGCATCAGACTTGAGATAGATGTGAGACATGATCAGGAATTTGTTTCTGCATTCATTCTAATGGGCAAGTACAGTGGATGGACAGAGAAGGAAACGGAGGACTGGGCGACACCATGAGCTGGACGGCTGGTTAAGAAATGAAAGAGGGACAACAATGACTTTTGGCATGGAATCCTGGACACTTGGCGATTAATTGATGGAGATGGACGAGATTGATGCCAAAATCGATTGTTTAGGGACTAACTTGGACATTTTGATAGTTGAGGGACCTAAATGAGCCTCGATCGATAGTTTGAGGACCAAGATGACTATTTCGCCTTTACTGCCTGTTGGGATCTAACTTTGATTTCTGTTTAAACTTTCGTCCCAAACTTTGAAGATTTCAGGATGAATCGAATGGGAGCAAAGTTATACTTCAAGATGACAGCGAGAATTTTGGCTTCAGCGGAAGAGTGGCTTGGGTGAAAGATAAAACTAAAGTCGGAAGATCCAAGCGAAGATGGCCTCGATGACTTCGCGCGAAGCCAAAGAATCATCGCTTTAAGAAAGGAAAAGCGTTGCGAAGATGGAAGAATAAACTAAAAGAGGCGCGAAGATAATCTGAAAGAGGCGCCAAGATGAAGAGTGCATCTTCGCGGGGGGAAAGATATTGTAGAAGATCATTTCAGGATCTTTAGTATTTTTTGTACAATTGCGAAGCCAGGGGGGGCCTATAAATACCCCCTGACATCCTTTGTAATCGCCATGTTGAATGGCCACTTTGTAAACCATATCATCATCAATAACATGTTGTGTTGAGCAATCACCCAACATCTTGGCGCCCACCGTTTGTGTGAGCAATGATTTACCCCACGACCATCAAGAAATCATGGGGAGACCTCCCAAGAACAAGTCAAAGAACTATCACCGAAGAAGCAACAACAACAGAGAATGAAGCACCAAGAGCAAGCGGAGACACTGTCTCCAAAGAAGTCATTACAAACGAAGATCAAAGCGAAGAAGCAAGAAAGTTACAAGAACTAGAAGAAGAATTGATCAAAAAACAGTAAAGAACTTGAGGCTTGCAAAGCCGAACAAGAGAAAAGACTTTGAAGCAAAGAATTGAAGAAGCCGGCAAGAGCTGAAGAGATTGAGTGAAGAACTTAATAATCAAGACCGCGAAGTCATAATAACAAAGTAAAACCAAGACAGACCAAAGCAATGAAAAGGCAATAGTCACAATTGACCTGCATCTCCATTATCGCGAGACCGCGCAAATGGCAAAATGGCCAAAAGGGTTCAAATTCAACGTCATACCAACTTATTTAAGGCTTGACGGATCCAAGACAATTCTTGATGAGCTTTTGAAGCAAATTGGCCGAATCAGGAGGCTGAGACGACAAAACACTAGCGAAGGCACTCATAATGGCAATGAAAGGACCGGCTCAAAAGTGGTATGCTTCGCTCAAGCCAAGATCCCTCAAAAGTCGGAACAACTCGTAACAACTCGTTAGTTGATTTTCAAGGATTCCAAAGACACAAGCTTAACAAGTGACGATTTGTTTGACATCAAGCAATACCCAAAGGAGCCGATAATTCAATATTACAAGAGATTCATTCAAATGAAGACCCAAATCCCGTAAGTTTTCGACGGTTGTCATCATCGCCGCAATCAGGGGCCTTAGAGCTGGACAACCGTCTTCGCATCTAAAGAGGGAAAGACCAACAACTGTTGCACAATTATATGAAGAAATCCAAAAAATATGCAAGATCGACGATGATTTCGTGAAAAAGATCGAGGAAGAAAATGCACAGAGAACTCAGCGGCGAGACGAACAACCGGTTCAAGCCACAAAACTTTGAGCGAAGACCATATTACCATCAAGTACCAACCTCCACTTCGCGTAAAACCAAATCAACAACGAGCACAAATAAGACAACATTCAGCCACAAAACAACCAAATGGGCCAAGCAGACAACAATGTAAACTTCAATAATGACCAAAGAGGAGGTTTCAATCAAAGATTTGGAGAAAGAAGAATTTTGAAACCCCGAAGAAATGTATTGCATCATCCATGGCAAAGGGCTGGCCACACATCGAAGATGTGCCCAATGGTAAAAAAAAAGCATAGAGCAACTACAACAAGAAGGCAAGTCATCGGAAAATCAAAGATCAATAAACTTTTTGTCTCAAGCAAGCACTTCGCATAATCAGCATACGATCCAAGTTACAACCAGCAAGTGTTACCAGGACCACCTCCGATATACAATTGTCAACCATCGCAATGGCTCCGCCACAATGGGGACAGATACAAACCATACAACCCGGCTTTCGTTGCAAATAACACACCAAACACTGAGAATAATGGCTCATCACCGCTTTTTCAAAGAAGAAGCGAGAGGCAGAATAATGACAATCATGAGGCAACAAAGATAGAACATGCAACAAACACGAAAAGAAGGAACTACTTCCGAAGAGTCAATGCAATAACAATGGAGGGACCTTACAAGAAAACAAGATGGTCACACCAAACAATCATTTTCACGTAACAAGACATGAAACTCAAGGATTATCCACACATGGATGCCATGGTCATAGAGGCAAATATTGATGGATGGGATGTCACTAAAATCCTAGTAGATGGAGGAAGCTCCGCCGATATACTCTTCGCATCAACATTAGACGCAATGGGAATCAAAAGACAAAACTTGGGAAGGGCGTAATATCCATTAGTTGGCTTCGGTGGCAAAAGGATAAATTCAATTGGAAGAATTGTACTACCAAGATCCTTCAAGACACAAAATAATGCAAGAACGTAACAAGTGGCATTTGATGTTGTTGAAATGCATAGCCAATATAATGCAATCTTCGGAAGAGGAAGCCTAAACATCTTGGGCGTTGATCAACTACTCCTACCTATGCATGAAAATTCCAGCAATCAATGGACCAATATCAATTCATGAAAACCAAACGTGGGAAGCAAGAAGTATTGAGAAAGATTCAACTCCGCTCAAATGAATGTTTTGGCCATTGAAGAAATCGAAGACAAAGATGAAACGTAAAAATGCGAAGTCACAAAAAGAAAGCAAAGACATGTCACAAAGCGTAAAACCAAGGAAGTCTTACTAGATCCAATGATAATGCACAAGAAAGTCATCATAGGCGCCAATCTAGCAAAAGAAGAAGAAGAACAACTCATAAGTTTCTTAAGAAGCAATCAAGACGCCTTCGCATGGTCGAAAAAAGATCTAGAAGGAGTCGCCAGAGACATCATTGAACACCGCCTAAACATCGACCCAAACATCAAGTCAAGAAACAAAAATTATGAAAAAATCTCTCAAGATAGAACAATGGTCGCAAGGCCGAGGTACAAAGACCGCTAGATGCAAAAGTTATAAGGGAAGTTCAATTTACAACTTGGCCAAGCAAACATCATAATGGTAAAGAAAAGCAATGGAAAATGGAGAATGTGCATAGATTTCACAGATCTCAACAAAGCTTGTCCTAAAGACAACTTCCCCTCTACCAAGAATCGACACATTAGTCGACCAAGCTGCAGGAAGTGAAATGCTAAGCTTCCTCGATTGCTTCTCAGGATATCATCAAATGTACATGAAGAAAGAAGATGAAGAAAAGACAAGTTTCATAACACCATTTGGAACTTATCCGTTTCCAAAGAATGGCGAGGGGCTTCGCAATGCCGGATCAAGTTTCATCGTAATGACATCGCATTCACTCAAAGATCAAATCGAGAGACAATCTGGCGGCATATGTTGATGACATAATAGTGAAAAGTAAGAAACGCCAAGACCATTTGAAAGATCCGAAGCAAACATTTGAGAACTTGAGAAAATCAAACCTCAAACTCAATCACGAAAAGTGTACCTTCTGAGTGCAAAAAGGAAAGATTCTCGGATGCATAGTTTCAAAGAAAAGGCATCAACCCAAATCCGTAAAAAAATAAAAGCAATCATGCAAAGCAAGTTCCAAAGAATATCAAGGACATCCAAAAACCGACAGAAGATTGGCTTATTTGAACCGCTTCATATCAAAGTCGCCAGAAAAAAGCTTCCCAATTTTTCAAGCACTCAAAGGGGCGAAGATAAACTTTACATGGGGAGAAGAACAACAAAAAAGCTTTTGAAGAAATAAAGAAGTATCTTTCAAGTCCCTCAACATTAACAACACCAAATGTTGATCAAGAACTACTATTATACATTTCAAAGATCCGAGAAAGCAAGAAGCGCAGTACTAGTGCAAGAAAGAGAGATAGACCATGCGAAGAAACAAGAACCGATTTTTTGTCTCCGAAGCCCTTTCCGGCTCAAAGATGTTTTACTCGAAATTGAGAAAATAGCATATGCAGTACTCATGGCAACAAGGAAGTTGAAGCATTATTTTTGGCCCACAAAGTGAGAATTCCAACAAATCAACCACTCAAAGATGTATTGCAAAGTTGTAAATCCTCGGGAAGGCTTGGAAAGTGGGTCGCTGAAATCTCGCAATATTTCATTGAATTTGAGAAGAGAACAAGAATAAAGTCACAAGTATTGGCAGATTTCATCTCAGATTGGACACCAAAGAACAAGTTGCGAAGACCAAAAAAGATCATCAAGAGTGGACTTTGTCCGTCAAGAATGGACAATGAATTGCGATGGAGCATGGGGCTCCGCAGGTCGGTGTAGCAAAGAATAATCACTTCGCCATCCGGTGTCAAAATGAAATATGCAAAGAAGACTTGAATTTCGATGCACCAACAATATCGCTGAGTATGAAGCAAGATATTGCCGGGCTTCGCAAAGCAAGAGCAATGGGTGTACAAAAATCATGATAAAAACAGATTCTCAAGTCGTGGCAGGCCATGTAGAGAAAAAATTATAAGGCAAAAGATCCAAAGTCGGCAAAGTACTTGCAAAGTGTGAGGGATCAAGAAAAACATTTCGAAGGATTCACAAACAAGCATTTCAAGAACAAACAATGAAGAGGCAGATGAAATCGCCATAAAAGCAGACTCAAAAAGTAAAGTTGCCACGGATGTGTTTTATCAAGTATTATCGAATCTTCGATAAAAGCAAAAATTGAAGAGCCAAAGTACATTCATATCATTGAAAGTTTTAAGATTGGAGATCGAGAAATAATAGCATTCCTAAGAGGATTTTATGAACCGTAAAGCGAAGGCGAAGAAATAAGAATGAAGCACAAGACAAGAAATTACAAACTTATTGGCAATCAACTTTTCAAGCACGGCATTTGTGAACCACTACTCAAATGCATTTCAAGCGAAGAAGGCAAAGAATTGCCGCAAGAAATACATAATGGAACATGTGGAAATCATGCCGGCCCAAGGGCCATAAAGTGTAAGGCATTTAGACAAGGATTCTTTTGGCCAACAAATCGTAAAGTTAGTAAGGAAATAGTCAAAACTTGTCACAATTGCCAAATCTCGGCAAACAAGTCAAATGCCCCGCCAATCCAATTTAGCACATTGAACCTACTTGGCCACTTGCAAGATGGGGAATAGACATAATTGGTAAACTTCCACCACTCAAGGCAATCATCAATATGCAGTTGTCGCAGCTTGAGTATTTCACAAAATGGATAGAAGCGAAGCCAATAACAAATATGTCATCCACAACAATGAAGAGGTTCCTTTGGCAAAACATAATTTGCGGATTCTGGAGTTCCAAGACACATAACTTTGGACAATGGAACTCAATTTGACAAATAAGATTTCAAAAGCTATTGTGAAAGTATGAGAATCCAACTTTGCTTTCGCATCGGTCAAATATCCTCAATCCAATGGAGCGGTTTGAAAGAGCAAATGGCATCATATGTGTGGGAATTTCAAAAAATCTAGTAGGACTCCAAAAAAGGAAAATGGGTTGAAGAATTACCAAAGATTGTTTGGAGTCACAATACAACCACAACAAGATCAACGAAGTTTACACCCTTCAAGTTACTATATGGAGATGAAGCAATGACTCTGAAGAAATACAATTCGAAGGTCCAAGAACAAATGTTGATATAACAAGTTTAAGAGGACCAAAAAGACAAGCAAAGACTTGCTCGAAGAAGAAAGAAACCAAGTCGTGATGAATCTTAGGAAATACCAAGAAGAAACAAGCAAGTGGTACAACAAGAAAGTAGTGAAAAGAGATTTACAACCGTGAGACTCGTGCTAAAAAAGGAAAAGAAACGAAGACACCGTGGGAAAGTTCCAAAGAAAAATGGGAAGGACCTTTCATAATAACAAAATCAAATAGGCAAGGATCCTATCACTTGGAGAACCTCAAGGGAGAAGAGTTGAGCCATACATGGAATATCAAAGACCTTCGCAAGTATTATCCCTAGAATTTTCCTTTTCAAAGTTTTGTAAATAAGCAAGTTAGATTCAAATTCCTAGAAGCATTTTATCATTTTTAATCAAGAGTCGCACTCTTTTTCCACTCGGGGAAGCCCTTCGCAGGGTGAGTGGTTTTTAACGAGGCAGACTCTATTGTAAATTCTCATGTCAAATATAAATGAGAAAGTAGTTTCCCCAAACTTGAGCATCCTTAACTTTTCTTTTTTACTACAAAGCCGAAAAAGCAAAATGCTTTAACAAATGGCTAAAAGTTTTCACAAAAATAAAACTAAGTAGGTATAATTTAAGTATAAAACTGAAATTATTACCTACAAAATTCTCTAAGGAGAAATTTAGACTTCAAAATCGAAGTCATCGTTCCTACTTACGCCAAAAAAGAAGGGGACGACGTTTTCTAAATTATCTAAGGAAAAATTTTGACTTAAAATCGAAGTTTTCGCTCCCACTTCGCAAAAAGAAGGGGACGACGTTTTCTAAATTCTCTAAGGAGAAATTTTGACTTCAAATCGAAGTCTTCGCTCCCACTTCGCAAAAAAAGAAGGGGACGACGTTTTCTAAATTCTCTAAGAAGAAATTTTGACTTCAAATCGAAGTCTTCGCTCCCACTTCATAAAAAAAAAGAAGGGGACGACGTTTTCTAAATTCTCTAAGGAGAAATTTTGACTTCAAATCGAAGTTTTTTTCGCTCCCACTTCGCAAAAAAGAAGGGGGACGACGTTTTTCTAAATTCTCTAAGGAGAAATTTTGACTTCAAATCGAAGTCTTCGCTCCCACTTCGCAAAAAAAGAAGAGGACGACGTTTTCAAAATTCTCTAAGGAGAAATTTTGACTTCAAATCGAAGTCTTCGCTCCTACTTCACAAAAAAAAAGAAGGGGACGACTTTTCAAAATTATCTAAGGAAAAATTTTGACTTCAAATCGAAGTCTTCGCTCCCACTTCGCAAAAAAAAAAAAGGGGACGACGTTTTCAAAATTATCTAAGGAGAAATTTTGACTTCAAATCAAAGTCTTCGCTACCAATTCGCAAAAAGAAAGGGGACGACGTTTTCAAAATTCTCTAAGGAGAAATTTTGACTCCAAACCGAAGTCTCCGCTCTAACTTCACAAAAAGAAAGACAACAACGATTTCTAAATTAACAAAAAATAATTATACAAGACATGTATATAGAGATACAACACTATGCAAAGGCACTTATTCAACTTTACACACAATACATACAAAGTTTACAAAAAAAAAACTTTACATACAAAGTTTAAACACTCAAAATTCTTCAGAAGCAACACTAGTTGCTGCTTCGCTCAAAATATCTTCGACGACCTCATTGATTATTTTATCCGCCGTGTCTTGCAAACCATCCCCAAAGACAAAACTTGGGGACGACTTGAGCAAGAAGACCTAAAACGAAAAACCTTAAATACATCGTAAAAGAGCAATAATAGATAAAAAAGAAAAATCCAAATAACACAAATTTTACTGTCCAATGTTACTAAAATCAACAACCCTAGGCATCCTATAAGAATCTTTGGCTTGGGATTTCCTAAGGCATTTATCCACAAACTCATCGACGTTAGCACTACCGTAAGCCTCAAAAACTCCGAAGCTTCAAAAACAAAATCACCCTTCTCGCAATCATAAGGGGCATTGCGACAACAATATCTTTGCGCAGCTTCGCATGAGAAACCCGCGCAAGATTTTCCAAAGTCAAAATTCGCCATAAAAATTGAGAACAAAAATATAACTTCGCAATAATAATTAACTTCGCAGATTCACGAACAAGTAAGCATAAATAAAGGCTACGGCCGCTACACACAAACATTTAACTTATCAACATTTACAACAAATCTAACAAACAAAGTTTTCCTTCTCTCAAACTCCCAAAGACTAAGCCATAAATTTTTCTCTCTCTAGCCTCTCTGCTCACTAACATTGTTTTCTCTTTCTCTTCAACCTCACGAGCAATCCTTTCCTCTTCTTCTTTGAACTTCCTAAACTTTTCTTCCTCCCGTAAGATGTCAAGTTCAAGCTGTTAAAGGACAAAGTCGAAAACAACTAACAAAGAATAAAAGAAAAAAACAAACAAAAAAAGAGAGA
This sequence comes from Hyparrhenia diplandra, assembly GCA_015847255.1. Lineage (NCBI taxonomy): Eukaryota > Viridiplantae > Streptophyta > Magnoliopsida > Poales > Poaceae > Hyparrhenia > Hyparrhenia diplandra. Next base: position 120,322 of record JADLZK010009988.1, read on the forward strand.
AGAGAAGAAAAGAGAAAAAAGAATAGTACCCTTCTCGTTTTTCTTTGACTTTCTCAAGGCGGTGTTCTCGCCCACAATTGCACCAATCTTCGTTCAAAGAACTTACCGCACAACAACGTGTGCGAGGAGAGATTTTACCGACGGCATCACCAGGAAATGTATAGTTCTCATCCGCGAAGGCATCATATAGGGGATCTTTGGCTTCTTTCATAAGATGAAGAAGTGCACGCGTAGAATACATAACACTTGTATCTGCAGCAGCTTGAATCATAACCCCAAGATCTTCATACTGCCGGCAAAGCCAGCTGAAAAATGGGTCGTACTCTCCGAGATCCCAACAAGCATCTTCAGGCATAGCCCCCATTTCTCATAAGCTTGCTTGCAAAGCTCCCAAGTCCTCGTTAAACCTTCGCATCATAAGATCGCCGTTTTTAGACTTTTTCTTTTCCAATGATGCCTTCTCTTTCTTAAGAGTCTCAATAGCTGCCTTCGCAACTTCAAGTTGACGATCTTTTTCTTTGATAATATCAGAGGCTCCGTGATATAATCGATCCAGTCTATGCCATTCATCGACTGCATCACCTCTTTCTTTCTCCTTAGATGCCAGCTGAGACTTGAGAGATTCAATTTCCCCAAGCAAGGACTTCTCACGAACAGCAAAAGTTGTAGCACTATCCTCAAGCGATTTTCTGAGCCCACGATTCACAAGAGCACCCTAAGCACACCGAAACCAAGTAGTTAAAAATAATTCATAAACAATCAAGATTCCCACTCACAAAAAAGAAATACACCCACGAGTAAACAAGTTTACCTTATACATCGATTTATACCGCATCGGCCAACTCCAATGGATTCATCTTCGCTAGCTCGGCCTCGGCATCATCAATACACTTGGTTAATCGCTTCTGTCTTCTTCGAGGACGCGAAGCTTGTCTACTCCAACTCCAACAAATTTATAAGAATCTAAATTGATGCCACTTTCAAAACAAAATTTCAAAGTATTATCAATAGACTTCGAGATAGCTTCGGGAAGCAAGTTCGGCCTCAACAAAGTTAGCAACTTGAGGAGTTGGATGATCTCCAAGAACATCTTTCATAGATCCAATATTGATAGTCTTTTCTCTTGATGAAGTTGTAGCATCGAGGGAAAAATTGAGCTAAAACAAATAAAGAAGGAAAAATCAAGAAAATGGAATTTCCAAAACAAGAATTATAGAAAATAGCGAAGTTAGAAACACTTACAAACTTTCTCACCATCCCTTAAAGGACAAGGAATCTTTTCTGCGTTTCAACATTTACCATTGATTCGAGATAACCGGCTTCACGATCAAGCTCGGCATCTTCATCCTCAACATCGATAAATCATCAAAAGAGACACCAATAGTCCTGGTCCCCTTCCTTTTTAGCTTCTCCTTCACAACTTTAACAACCTCCCTAGCCCTTTCCTTCAAAGATTTTTCTAAAAAAAGAAGCAAGGAAAATGAGATAGTGTATCCAAAAAAAATATAGCAAAGAAACATCGATACATACCAACAACAACTTCGCCTTTGCAATTCGCTCGGCTTTTCAACGACAATTTCGTAAACCTTTGCGGGTTCCGAGACGCTCCACCAGCCAACTTCGCAAAGAAGAAGAACGTCTTCATTTTTCTCGTAAAATTCGACTCGCGGTAGGATTTTCTCGTATGCACCGACAAGTGACTCATGTGAATATATTTAGCTAACTTAACTAGTTCGGACAATCTCGATCATCGCATGAAGTGGAAATCAACTTCGCTGGAAATTCAGGAGTTGGATCCCTAAGTCTAGGAGAAGAAGGAGATGCAGTACCAGTAGGAGAAACCGGGGTCATATCTACATCAGCATCCTGGCTAGCATCACCCAAAGTCCCATCCAGGGCGAAGAGGCCAAATGCCAGCAGCTACATACTCCTCAACCAAATCTCGTGTGGATTGTTGAGAAACAACTCTTCCAAAAGCTTTCAAACACTCTGAGCAATTTTTTGATTTAGTGTAACCGGGCTTACACTCAAATTTCTCCCTATGCATCCGCGAAGCAGGGGATAACTTTTCTTCACACCTTTTTTTTCCAAGATTTTCTTCAACCATAGGAACTTTGTGATAGAACCAATAGTCATACCAACCATCGGCCCACTTATTCTTTGAAGCAGGAGAAATTTGCTTCTGACCTCGAGCAGTCTTGAAGCTACAACACCGTCTACGAGTTTCACAAAGACGTTCCTCGATCTTCCGAGACCGAAATTGAGTATGCAATTCGTGCAAGTTAATGTAATCGCATCAATATCCGGGCTTCACTTCTTGACTTCGCGACCGCCCGGATAAAAACAGACAACTTGACTATGGCATTTGGAGTCGATGATGCATTTCGATATTATATCTTTTGAAAATTTCCTCAAGAAAGTCTTGAGGTGGCATGCGAAGACCCGCCGAAAACAAATCTTTGAAAACAACGCATTCGTCAGGCTTAGGCTTCGGAACCTTTTCATCAGGCTCCGCTGGCCTATACTGACCCGCCCTGAGCACACCATCTTTCACCATCTTTTTGTAGTCCTCGTCAGTCATCTTACTACGACCAAAAGTCAAGGAAATCCTATCATCTGGAAGTAGCTCGGACTGGGGCGTAAACTTCTGACAATCCATCTTCGAATTTTCTTTGCTGCGAAGTTAGCCTCCTCGCCAACTTCTTGTTCCCGAGAACCGTCGGAACATCTTCGACAAGTGCCATTCTAAACTAAAAGAAAAAGATAACGATCAAAGTCATAACAAACTTCATGGAAAAGATTGGAAGATAGAAAATTCTTAGACTTCGATAGAAAATATACCTAACTCGGAGGAATCGCGAGAACTCCGTTTCAAACTTCCACTACACCACAACACCCCAATTACCCTCGGATGGTCCGACGCTGTAAGCCACATATAGCGTCGGATGATCCGACCCCGAGAACATATAGCGTCAGACTTCAGCTGACGCTGTAAAGTCCTGACGCTAAAACTCTTTAGCGTCAGACCAGACTTATAGCGTCAGACAGTCGGTTGCTGTGAATTTTTTTAGCGTCAGACCGTCCATTGCTCTTCTTTAGCATCAGATACTCTGTTAGCATACATATAGCGTCAGATCATCCAACGGCCAAAAGCATTTATAGCGCCAGATTGTCCGACAGACTACATAAATATGCAAAAATAAAAAAAACAATTAGAAAGTATCACACATGATACCCAGCTTCAAACTTAAGGTCCATCACATAAAGATACACACACATACATCACATGGAGGTCAACTCATATACATATATACCAATATACATTGTCTTGCACACGGTTTTATTGTCTAACAAAGGTCAGGCCCCAAAAAATTACATGAAAGCACATCTCAAAAGGCTAGTAGTTTGTGTTTGAGATACTAAGGTAGTAAGGTTTGTGCACACAATCATTTCTACAAACTAAAAACAAAATCAATGGATGCCAACAACAGAGCACATCCATCCATCAAGTTATGTGTGGAGAACCATTTTCTAGGAACTCAAGCCAAAGACTTGTGCTCGGCACTTCCTGAAAAATATAACCATATCATTATGCAAGTAGAGAAAATATGTAAAGTTGTTGTACAATACAAGTTTGTTATCAACCAAATGTAAACATGCTGATAGAAAAACAGGTTCAATTTATATATCTACAAATAAATAGGTTCAGTTTATATAAACAAGTTAACAAATCGTCTAGCTAGTTAATTAACACTTGTGCTACTCAAGCTAATGTTGCCATACAGATGCATGCAAATTAGATATCTATTGCTTTTACTTGCTTGCACTAGGGTTCAACAAGATAGTTTAGATGAATAAAAATTTATCTATGAAGAAGTAGTACTTATCATCAGGATTTCCATACCTTCATACTGAATTTTGCTACTAGCTGAGAAGAATTTGATGCCCAGCTTCTTAGCTTTATCTGCAGAAGTACCAATAATTAGAATTTGATGCCCATCACTGATGAAGGAAAAAGATGTGAAGTCAAGTGTGAATTTAGGCTGAAGGACACATCTACTCATTTACAACATGAAACTACCAGAAAGACACAAAGCTACATGCAGAACTAGCTGCAGCATATACTGTCTACATGGAGGTTCAAAAGACTAACCAAGAGTATCAACCTGCTTGGCTGCACTTCTTTGCAGGGCTACAGTTGCTTGGCTGTGCACCACATTTTGCCACTTTATAGTATTTTGCAGCAAATAGGAGAAGCATTATGTTTACAATTCTCTAAGCTTATTACCTAGGCATCAGAACATTTAGTTAAAAACACAGTAAATAATTTAGCTTAAAGAATAAGGGCCCACTAGTATTTATTTCTTGAAAGAAACCTAGGGGGCATTATATAAGAGAACAATGTTTGTTCACTGTGATCAGATTAAATGGATAATATGCAGCATCAGACAACAAAGCCATCACTTTCTCCAACAAAATTTATTTATTTACCTTGGTGGATGTACATGACAATTTCTTTCTTTCATACAGGTGCCATCACTCTTTCTCTGACAAACACAACAACCTTATGCTCTCTTCAGCAAGAACCTTGTTCTCCTCAATGTGATGACCTTCAACAAGAACAGGCAATAAAACAAATGATTGGTTAGCAAGCCACTCAGGTAAACACAAGAATCTCGGCGACATATATGAGTGCTTTTGATATAACTCTGCCTCAGCTGTAACAAGATTCATCTTCAGAGTCTACTTATCCTTGTGGTTCTTGGTACAGTTCAACATTGTCACACAAGGAGGAACAAAAAAACATAATTTTACTCAAGCAAAATGAATGACAGGAAAGGCTACTGCATGTGCAAAGTCTGAAGAAGGGCTACATGGATATAATCACACCAAAGTCTGACTTATAAGTTAAATGATCTCATTACCTAGGTGAATTCTAAGAAACAAAAATACAACTATAAGCTATGGGAAGCAGGAAAGATCACAGAGAAATTGGATAAAAAGAACACATAGGCAATAATACATGCCATTGCTTCAACGGTTTCAGAAAAATAAAAGCAAGCTGAATTTGTAGCTGCACACTACAAAATTCGAATTTATGTAGTGGCACCACCATTGTTCAACCAAGCTACAAACAGGGTCAATGCAGTCAGCTCCAACAGAAGTTGGTGAGGCAAACTTAATAATCTGAAGGAGCAGTAAGATTCAGCATAACCTTTTTGCTCAGTGACTGTCCCAACAACTGCAGCAGGCTGTAGTGGCTAGCTAACTCTTGCTCAGTGGCATCTGCATAGAGATTGAAAAATCAAGTGAGGAACCCGTCAGCTAGTCAATATATGTTCCTGCAATTATTAAGTTCTATATGATAGCTAGATACATGGGGACTCACTGTAACATTTAACATCTAATTAGAATGTTCCATATGGTGGCAGCATAAAACTTAAACAACATTCATTAAATAATAGCATGAGTTCTCAGCTATTTAATTGCTCACCCACAGTAACATGCATTATTCCTATAAGTTAGTACTACATATTTGAAGTTAACAGTTTTATCAAAAAAAAAACAATGGATAAACCAAACAGTCACTTGCCGAAATTGAAGTTTAAATTTTAATGCAGGCTAACAAAAGTAAATAAACGTGAGGCAGACATTCTATTACTGCTACATGACTAGAGCCGCAGATGCAAATGAGGGTGAATTGGCCAATTCAGGCTCACATCAAGGGGCAATAGCACGCTTTAAATCAACAGCATATACAGTACTAAAAATACATCAAGCAGTAGGTAGATAATTAACCAAATACACCTTTATTGCCCACAAGTCGCGGCTGACAATAGATGTCCAAAAATATGCTTATTTTTCTAAGCATATTTATTTGAGATGTCCAAACAATAGTCATGCAAATAGCTAATAAAGCTGTACAAAATTTATCCAAATTAGCCAATAAATCTGAAATTTACCTATAGCTGTACTGCACTACTGCTACGTACTGAACCAAGGCAAGCAAACAGCAAAGCTGAAGTTAAAAGTTTTTTACTAAACTCTATTTGGCTAACAATAGTGCTCATATATCATTGACTACTCTATGCAAATTCAGTTATAGACAAGTAATAATGTGTCCTTAATCATAATGAACATATTAATCATTGGCCAACCGATTGCTCAGATTAAATAAAGGCCACAATGCAACACATCTCATCAATTAGTTGGCCTCAGAGATCAATTTCATGGACTCAGTAGAAAAAAACACAGACAAACAGGTCAAGTGCTTAAGCACTGACAGTGTTACAGAGAGAACTAATTTGAACAAATCGAGTCATAAATCTGAGCAAACACAACAGGGCAAACATGGGGTGGGATGCAAGGGAGTGAGCAGATCTGTGGCTAGGGTCTTGAAACTTGCAAATCGAATTCACATGTCATACAAGCATCACAGGGGATTCACACATCATACAAGCAAATCGAAACCAGTACTGCAAGATGTAAACGTAACCAACAGAGGAGGGGAAGGGGGATGTTGAGGTCCTGCGTTGGGTTACCGTGGTCACTAGCTGCAACATCCATGGCGAAGCTGCAAGGGGGCGGGCTCAGGAAGGAGAAGAGAAGAGAGGGCGCTGCAGATCCACCACCGGGACAGTGAGCTCGCGGCAGATGTTGAAACCTAGCCGCCACCGACTGGGGAAGAAGTGAGCACGGGGGCAGGGGAGAGATGCGGCTTATCCTGGGAGCAGGGCGGGGCGCGTCTTCCTCCGTCCAATGCTCCAGGCAGTCGTGTGGGAGGGGCTGGAAGTGCAGGGGCGGACGGAAGGGGGCTGGGGTCGGGAGATGTGGGAGCAGGGGCCGGCGGCGGGGGTTCCTGCAGGGAGGGCGGCGCGGTGTGGGAGGGGCCAGGGTCAGAGGTGGGGGGGCGGCGGCGATTTGGAATCAGGAGGCGGGGATGACGAACGTCTAGGGTTTCCCAATAACGTGGGCCAGGCCAAAATTTGCACCGGGTAAACTAGGCACGGGAGCCCAATATCAGTCGCCAGCTCAAGTTACATTGGCCCACTTCTTTTTTGCGTCGGATAGTATAATTTTAGCGTCAGATAGGTCGACACATATCTATAGCGTCAGATAGCACATTGGTAAACAAGGATTTCGCGTCAGATCTTCTCTTAGTAATGTTTAGCGTTAGATCATCCATCGATAAAGAAAAAATTTTAGCGTCGACATTCTATCGGTGATTCGGTGTTGTGGTGTAGTGTTCACGGAAGATTCGACTTCGCAAGATTAGCTTAGCGTCTCCGAAAAAAATTTCAAAAAGGTGGCCCCTCTTCGAAAAAGATGAAGAAAAAGGGGGTGCTTCGCTATTTATAGACCCCTTGGTGGCCAAACGGTCAAACTAGCCTAAAAAAAAAAAAATCAAATCATCAATCAATCAACAACAAGTCTAGCGAAGATATTCGCGAAGTCACAAATGAAAAGTCCAACTTCAAAGTCCGGGACGACGTTTTCGTGATCGAAACAAAGTTTTGAGAAAACTTATGATTCGTGGGTTTCATGCCTTTGAAGTCGGCCTTCGCCCACCAGGGGCTTTGTTGGGATCTAACTTTGATTTCTGTTTAAACTTTCGCCCCAAACTTTGAAGATTTCGGGATGAATCAGAATGGGAGCAAAGTTCTGCTTCAAGATGACTTTCGAGAATTTTTTGGCTTCGCGGAAGAGTGGCTTGGGTGAAAGATAAAAACTAAAGTCGGAAGATCCAAGCGAAGATGGCCTCGATGACTTCGCCGCGAAGCCAAAGAATCATCGCCGGAAGAAAGGAAAAAGCGTTGCGAAGATGGAAGAATAAACTAAAAGAGGCGCCAAGATAATCGAAAGAGGCGCGAAGATGAAGAGTGCATCTTCGCGGGGAAAGATATTGTAGAAGATCATTTCAGGATCTTTAGTATTTTTTGTACAATTGCGGCCGGGGGGGCCTATAAATACCCCCGACATCCTTTTATGTCGCCATGTTGAATGGCCACTTTGTAAACCATATCATCATCAATAACATGTTGTGTTGAGCAATCACCCAACGCTGCCATAGTTTCCCACACCATAGTGTGGCGGCCCATACCGTCATGTGGCAGAGGCAGGCATGGCGTGGCGGCGGGAGAAAATTTTGCCACAATTGCCACAACTTTGCCACAGAAAAAGACAGGAAGCAGCAAGAAAACGACAGAGGAGAGAAGTTGTGGCAGCATAAGGTGAGATAAATACCAATCGGCCACCTCGAGTGATGTGGATTTAGCGTGGCATTATGTGGCCACAAACCAATCAGCCTTATAGTACCAGATTATCTCATGCATGCATGTAAGGAGTCTATATGCATGAAATAGAAAAGAAGAACAACCTAAGGTGGGCGCGCTGTGTGCTGCAGTGCTGCTAGCGGCCTGTAATGACTGTTTCTCCCGTGAGGCACAGCACAGCACAGGACTGGAGCGCCGTCGTCGATCACGATGCAATCGAGATGATGAAAAATCTGATTGAGCAACGCAATGCAAGCTTCGTAACAGTACCTGTCTGTACCTTTATTTGAAAGCCTGCAAGTACCTGCAGGTCGACGGCTGCGCATGCATGCACACTCCCGACCACCATGGCCGCCGCTTCACGCGCGCAGCAGCGGTGCATGCATGCGCTCCGAGGAGAAGAAGATAGCTCAGCTGCTCCGATCCCAGCTTTATCGATCCGCGCGGGGACCGACCGCCTTCCTTGTTTGATTTGAGAAACAAGTATTTGGTAGCTTCACAGTTCGCCATTGGTGGCCCCTGCCCCTCCTGCAATGACACCAAGTGACCATCAGATCCCCCCCGAAAAGGAGCAAATGTGAGGATCATGCACAGTAACCTTTTAACTTTTTTTTTTTCAATTCAAGGTACAAACTCGATCAATTAGCTAGGTGGAGTGGGGTCTCCAGTCATATTGTAACATGATATATATATAAATCACACTTTCACGTTAATGCATTTGTATAAGAGCGGAATATGCTTAGGACCTGATGAGTGGTCATCGGTCAATGTCGACCTCGGGCTCGGTAGCGTGCTCAACGTCGGTCTCAGGTTCACACCTTCTCTCAACTCCTGTATCTTACTGAATTCCTTCTAAATTATAAATGCCATCATCTCAATCTCACTCAAGATCAACAAAGCAAGGAGATGCTGAGTAAGCTCAGCTCTAGGGGATGTCAAGATGTTCAAATGGCTAGGGAGACACTCCCAAGAACCGGCCATCCGAGCCAAGAGCTCACTTGTTAGTCATGAGTTCGTCACATCGGACGCTTTGGGTCAGGCGCATCGGACGTGTGCTGCGAGTGTTCGATGCTAGCTCCAAATCATGCCATGTGTCACGAAATTCCATGAGATCTGCATGATCCCAATGGCCGAATCTAGATCCGCACACAAAGTTAATGTTGCATCGGACGGCGCCGATGCACTCGTTAGAGCCTAAAGCTGCGCCCGGCCGTTAAGTCCGCATCGACGCACCTAGGCATCACATCGGACGCACGCAGTCGGCGTCCGATGCGAGTCCAAGAAGGTCCAGAAATGGATTTTCTGCATTGGACGTGTCGATGCCTAGCATCGGATGCACCGATACAACCCATGTGAAAACCGCTAGAAAGGCCAAGTCTCGCATGAATTTCAGCACACACATCACACACGCCTGATGACATCGACGCTAAGAACGGTGCATCGGTCGATGTGACGCGCACTCATCAGTAGCGCCCGGAAGAGCTAGACGCCACCTCGGACGCACGGGCTGCGCCCAATAATCCGAGCTACACCTTTGCGCCAAACAACCAAGTGACTAAGACGCACGGAGCCAGAGTCCGATGCAACGTCCGATGACTATAAAGTGGCTCTTTCACAACCTTTTTGAAGGGTCGATATGGGACTAGAGGGGGGGTGAATAGTACTTTCTAAAAACCTAATTGCGATGGCTAACCGAATACAATGCGAAACTAAAACTATTCGCTTAGCCAAGACTTTACCCCTCTAGCTGTGACTCTAAATCACCTCACAAAAGATCCTACACAAGATAAATGAGGTGACAAGTCGAGCCTGAGCTCCTAACCAATTCTATTGCAAGGTCACACAAACCTATGCACTAGTACTTCAATCAATGGTGAGATCCTACACAATTCTAATGAGCAAAAGCACAAAGCCTACCTAAGCTCACTAGATTCACTAAGGACAAGGCGACACACGCCTAACCCGTAGGCTCAAATTACTTTGCCACACAAACTAAGTAAAACAACTAAACAAGCTACACAAGCAAGATAGATGCTACAACATTACTTCTAGCTACACAAGCAAGAAGGCAATTTGAGAGCTACACAAGCTACTAATTGCAAGAGCTACTCCACAAACACAAGCACAATATATATATGAAACTAAGAGCAAAGCTTGTGATGAAGAGAATGCAAACCACCGCGAAGTGTGGACACAAGATGACACCGGTGACTTTTTACCGAGGTCTCGGGAAGCTTGCCAACTTCCCCCTACTGCTCGTTGTGTCGACCAACACTTTGATGGTTTCACGGTTTGGCGATTCACCCACTTGATGATTCACAAGCAAATGGCCAATGCCAAATCCCACGGTGGGAGCTCGCAAGAATCACTCACAAGATGGGAATCCTCAAGCCAATCCCTTAGAGGGCCTTTGCAAGAACCCACACCCAAGTGTGGTAACTCAATCACACTCTCCACTAGAGTTGCTCTTCACGATCCCCGTGAGGTGAGCACGAACCTCTCACAAATCCTCCTTCGGAGCACCGCACAAGCTTTCTTGCGTGCTTCAACGAAGTCTCTTGCCACCAAGCCGTCTAGGAGGTGGCAACCTCCAAGAGTAACAAGCACCACAGGCTTGCAACACAATCACCTAGTGCCACGAATGCGATCTCTCAACACAACGCACTAGAACTCGATCTCTCACTCAATCGGATGAACAATATCAAGCATATGTGAGTGGGAGGGCTCTCTAGCACTCTTAAGCATGGACACAAAGTCCCCAAGGTGCTTAGCACCTGCCAAGGCCGACCACAACCTCTATTTATAGCCCCCAAGCCAAATAGAGCCGTTACCAACCCATGCTAGCATGTAAAAAACACTAGCGTCTGACGCTGTGAAGTCGACCCCCGACACCGCACAAGAAAGGCCCCGGCGCTCCTCGACGTGCCACGCGTCACTAGCCATTAGAAAACGCTGCCAATACACGCGCTGGCCGGACGCTGCCGGACGCGCCGGACGCCCACCGAACACGCAGTCGCTGAGCGCGGTCAAAACGACCCCCGCGCGGGACGCTTAGCCGACCGGCGCCGGACGCGCCAGGCGCGCCCTACCAGCGCCCCAACACAGCCGGACGCCGACACCCCAGCGCTCGCATTCGGCTTGAAACCGCCCGGACGCCCCGGCAAGAACGCACCGCGCGTTACCCGCCATCGCAATACGGACGCCGCCAGCGTCCGACGCCGCGGCGTCATGGCATCCGGCCGCATGCAAAAACACGTTTTTTGCGGCCCGCCGACACCGCTAACTTCTCCACCATGCTAGCCAACAAGTATACCAACTTGAGCACGAGAGTTAGCATGTTTGCACCACCAACTTGCATCCGGCGCAATAGAAAATAGATATTTCATTTTCTCGAAAGCGCCGAATCCCGCCTCGCAAGCTTTCGGTGGGAGGGTGAGCTGTACCCAAACCCATCTCAACCCTGCAAACACCACCACCTTTGCAAATGTGCCAACACCACTAAGTGTACATCTCCATGTGCAAGTGTGTTAGCATTTTCACAAACATTTTCAAAGGATTTTCTCTTGCTCTTACCACGCCACTCGATCCTAACACATCGCGAAAGTTACATCGCACAAGTGGCACTAGATGACCGATATGCAAACAAGTTTGCCCCTCTTGATGTTACGACCATCTATCCCGAATCCGGCTCCTCATGACCGGTGAAATAAAATGCCCTATAGGTTATACCTTTGCCTTGCGCATTTCCATTCGCTCCATCTCCATGTGTTGAAGCAACACATGCACCAACACGATCAAGAATGATATGATCCATTTCATATCATCACATGAACTTCTTGGTCCATCAATCTTGTCCTCACTTGCTCTTCACCGCTGCGGGCGGTCCGTGGGCGCCAAGTCTTGCCTAAGATTCACCGCCTCGCGGTCCATCACTTCACCGCCTCGACTTGCCCTTCACACTTGCAACCGGTCCATCAAACCAAGCCTTGTCTTGATCTTCACCACCTTGGTCACATGACTCCATGTCATGTCTCATGTGCAATAAAGCTCCTTCATTGCGTCATCACATGTGAACTAATCTCCCGTGGTATTATCTCAATCACACATTATTAGTCCACCTCATGTTGTCACTCAATTACCAAAACCACAAGAGACCTTTCACTTTTCTCAACACCCTTTCTTCCAACATGCCAAACACAAAGTGTCTAACCATTGTGCATGTGTGTTAGCATTTTCAAAGCATTTTGCAAGGGTTAGATGTTAGTGCACTAGATCCTAATGTATATGCTCATGGATGAATGAACCTAATGGCACTTCAACCTCATATTAGCCGTGAGTTTCCCCTCTTGATAATCGGCTATGAATCCCAAATCACTCACACCCACTTGATGTCTAGAGTGTAAACCAAAAGCCCTATCAGTATACCTTTGCCTTGATTTCCATGGGTCTTTTTGTTTTACTCCTTTTTCTCCTAGAGCTCGATCATGGCACCAAGCTAGTCCTCTAAGTCCATGTCCATGATGTCACTATGCTCCACACCATATGTTATCCTATCTCATAAGCACACTTAGAGCAAAGAATTAGCATACTAAGGTTTCATCAATTATACAAAACCAAACAGAGGCTTTCACCCATAGCCCTGTGCTCTGTGGCAATGCCTATGCCCCTGGCGACGACTGGGCCTCACAACGTCGTGCTCCATGGTACCACCTAAGCTTTTGGTTGAAGATCTCTAGTTTGGTTTTAGATAATTGATGACATCCTAAGGACTAATCTCGATTCTAAGTGTTTGATTAGATTGGAGATTGGTCCAGCCGAAAGATGATCAAGTGCCCGCTTGGCGTGGATTTGCGGTCGAGGTATTCAAAATGGGGTCAAGGCAAAGGTATCATCTTAGGGCCATTTTGATTTCACTCAAGACCCCATAGAGGGTGTGAGTGGTTTAGGATCGATAGTCGACTATAAAGAGGGGAAAACGTTAAACATTGATCCTCATGTGCCTCTAGGTTCAACAATCATATGCATGCATTCCTAACCTAGATAGCTAACTTAAAACCTTTCAATTTTTCATTGAAAATGCTAACACACTTGCACATGGAGATGTACATGTGGTGGTGTCAGACTTTTGGAAAGGTGGAAAAGTTAGCGGTGTCGACAAGCCGTGAAACGCGGGCTTTACATGCGTCTGACGCCGCTCGCAGCGTCCGACGCCGGCAAAGATCCGGCGCATGGTCGATAGAAAGCCGGCAAATATGCGGCCGCGGAGCGAGCATACAATGTTGAGCGGACGCTGGTGCTCCAACGTCCGGCGCATTGTTTGACGCGGGCGCGCTGTGGCGATGCAGGCGGCGTCGGACACTCGGGCCGTCAAGGTCCGTGCCTCCTCGCTAGCGCCTCGGGCGGTAGGATGAAATTCAGACTTTATGGATCGCATCCGAGCCACGCGGACGATCCAACGCTGCAAGGCCCGGCCGCATGTCCGCCCTCGTGCTCCAACGGTAAAATTTCAAACGGTCAATACATGTGGCGACTTCTGGAGCGTCGGACGCCACTGTGCCGCTTCCGACACCCCCCGTGCGGTGGCGTGTCCGGCGCCCCTACAGGAATTTGTTTTAAAGTGGGGTGTTTCGCCACTTCTATAAATAGATGAGTGGCCAACTTGTGCTCTCCCTCTTGGACATTTTGATTCATTCCATACACTTTGAGCTGAGCAAAACTCCTCCCCACTCTCCTCACTTGCTTCATAGCATAATCTTGAGATTTTGGGTGAGAATCAAGTGCATTGCTTTGTGAGTTGCATTTAGAGGCACTTGAGGGTTGTCGTTGCCGGTGTTTTCTTGTTGCTCTTGGAGAGCACCACTCCTAGACCGGCTCGGTGATTGTTGGAGCCGTTGGAAAGAAAAGGTGATTGTTCTTGCCCACCTCCCGGTGATTCTAAGGGGTTCGTGATCTTCCCCGGCGCAGTGCCGAATTGATACTCTAGTGGATTGCGCATGTCGTTGAGTTACCCCTTAATCGTGTGGTGTCAAGAGGGCCTAGTGAGGCAAGGCGTGCGCGCCACCTTGATCCACCGTTGAGATGGTCAACACAACCGGAGAGTAGCTTGAGGGTGCTCAAGTGAACTCCGGGTGAACAAATCAAGTGTCTACACATTGTGTTTGATTATCTCCCGGTGATTGGCTTCATCATATTCATATTGTTCATCTTCCTTCGATGTTTGGATCATAGCCTCGACGCTTCGGTATAACACCTCCTCACTACCTTGCTTTACTTTGTTATAGCACCCTCCACATCCCCCTTCATGGAACCGTCCGAGCAAACACTCAGCGAGCACATGATGGACCCTACAACGACGCAAGGCGCTTGCTAGAAGGTTGGGCCCTAGCCAGGCCCTTGCTGCGAATCGCCTCTACTGCCTTTTCCCTACGCGGTGCCGGCGCCATCAGAACATTGTTGGCGCGGCCATGGCACAGAGAGGCCAAGGTGTCCACGGTGTCCATGTGTCTGTGAGCACACCGAGGAGCGAGGAGACATGCCTCAATCATGGGTGCTATGACCGTCGCGCCTGTAGAGGAGGTAGCGCGACGGTAAGCCGCGACACAACAAAGACAACATGGTCCTTGCCGAGGTAGTTGAAGCATAGACCAATGAGGGCTTACCGGGATAGGGCGGCGCCGATGTGTGCCGACACATCCGGGGACGACGCCACCACGGACAGCTCACAATGAGCGTGTAGCCCCCTCCTCATCAACCGGCGGCCCGTGCTGAAGCCATCGGCATCAACAGGCACATCCACGTGAGGAACATGTTGTTGAGGAAGCATATGGGCACGCAACGGCGGCGGGCGCCCAGCCGCCGGGCCGAGGCGCCGGTCCATCGATATTCTTACCTCCTCGGCAAATAACCCAAAGCGATGCAAGCGGGCACACATGCGGCGTTCAACAAAGAAGTCCCACAAAGACACGGGCGACGAAGTCCTATGTCGATAGCACCGCTTCCTCATCGGAGGTAGCGATGGAATCCTCCACGGTGATTCCACTCTACACTATAACCGAAGCCATAGCTGACGGAGAAGGCTTGGTGTAGAGAGCCTTGCGAGCAATGTCCAGCTATGACAAGCATGTTCTAAGAGAAGCGAGTTCGTCATCGGAGCTACACACACTAGTGTCATCCTTCCAATGCCGAAACTGACTCCTGCCAGCTGACGCATGGAAGAACATAGGGGCATGCGCGGAGAGGGTGGACGATGAGGGCCTCGCCCGAGGCGTCGCATCCTCCTCCTCTTCCTTGTCTCGAGACATCCTCGACGAGGAGCAACATCTCGCCCCTCTCCCTTCATCTAAGGCGCATAATGTGTAGGACGGTGGACGGTGTGCACAAAGTGGCGGCCCACGATGCACTCTCAGTAGGGGAGCTCAAAGAAGTCACCACTCAATGGCGGTTTGACTTTTTTGTTTCATCCATTTAGCTATGTATCATGATTATATATATGATTCACTATTCAATAATTAAGTTATTCCTAACACTATCGAACTAACTACATAGCCTAAGTTTAAAACTAATATAACTATCAAGATATAGGTCGATAGGGCTACAATCATGAATCAAGGTTTCATAGGCGGGGATAGTCCTATAGGACAAAATAGGATGGACGTATAAAGTAGGTAGGTTGTGTTTAGATCTATTTGGGAGTGGGTGTAAAGTGTCACATTGTAGGATCATTTGGACACCTAGAGGGGGGGGGGGGGGTGAATAGCCCCTGTCTCAAAAATTAATTCAAACATAGGTTAGATTCACTACCGCACCGCCACAAAAGATTAGCTCATAGTTCAAACGGTCCAATGAAATTTAGAACGGTAAAAAATTTTAGATTCCCCGGATTGTGTAGAGAATGCAGATCGAGATCTAGAACTAGTAGATCTGGACGCCACAAGATAGATCGGCCTCAAACCCTAACAAGCTCACAACACCAAAATATATGAAGTAGAGATTTCAACAAGCACATGGTGACATGAGGATTTATCCTATGGTTCAGCTCGCCACCAAGGCTTGCCTAAGTCCACGTTGTTGAGGTTCCCACAAAGGGATGAGCTCACCACAAAGGTTTACCTCCTTTTTCCTCGTTCTCAAGTCAAGAGAATGAACTCTTGAAATGAGGGATGATTGTATTAGTTGTAAGAGGATGTTACAAACCTCCCAAGGCCGTGGACACGAGTTGGCAAGCTCAAGGGTGACACACTTCTTCGGGCTAGGAGCAAAGCTCCAAGAGTAAAGAACCAAAACCGCCACCCCAAAGTGCGAACCAATTGCTTCTAAATGATGAAGATTAGTGGAGCTTCTCTCCAATCGTAGGTGCCTTTTCTCTCAAGATTTGATGAGAAAAATCCAAGGATTAGCTTGAGGGATGTGGAGCAACAATGAAGGGGGGAGAGAGTGAGCACTTGTCAGTTCTCTAGTCGAGTGAGCAGAGGAAGGAGAAGAGGCAACCGTTGGGGGAGAGAGAATGAGGTACAAATACCCCCTCTCTCCAACAGTCGGATTAAGCACGGCAATCGCCAAGACATAATCGAACGGCACCGCCGTCCCCCGAAGTAGAAACCGAAAGCATGCCGACTTGGTTTGGAGCCGGAGGTTGTGAGGGTGTAGAGTTGAGCACTTGGTTACACGCTTTGACACAGAGGTTTTGTGCGCCTCTTAATAGTACGGCGATTCCTATACTCAATTTCAAAAATAAAAGAATTTAAAACCTCCTTGAGTGGAATCCCATAAAAGAATCGAATTGGGGTACTGACGACAGGTTGTAACATCCTCCTTTAGCTATAATCGCTTGTCATCTCAATAAGTCTCATTAGTCATCTAGTTAGATTGTCATCAACGCCAAAAACCCACAATAGGGCTTGATTGCGCCACACACATCGAATATTCGGCACACATTTAAAATACTAAATGTGGACCAATTACAAAATAAATTATAGATTAAATCTATAAACTATGAGATGAATTTATTAAGCCTAATTAATCTATCATTAGGGCATGTGTTAGCAGTTTAGTGTCTAATCATGGCCTAATAAGACTCATTAGATTCATCTCATAATTTATAAACTAACTGTGTAATTAGTTTTTTATTTCATTTAGATTTAGTGCTCTATGTATATGCGGACATATTCGATGTGACACTTTTGCAGTTTGAGTTTTAGGATCTAAACACGCCTTTGTCCATGAGACCCAAGCTATTGGCTGGATGCCTGATAGGCCCTATCGGCCTTTGCAAAGCCGACGTGATACTAGATTTGTAATTTTTAATAATAGCTTCTAGATCTACAATTATTTATTAATAAAAATATTGTTTTTAAACCACATTGTTATCCTGTCCGAGTAGCGAAGTGGATGAATGGCAGAAATCCCTTCGAGCTTATGGTGGTGATGTGTGTGAGTAAAAGTGTCACATGGTAATAAGATGACTATCTGATTCACATTTGACATCTAGGTTAGACAACAATTTCAATTTAGTTTTGTAAATATCTAGCTGGAAACTTGTAACTAATTTAATAAAGAGTATATGAAATTTATCCCTTTCTAATACTAATACAAAGATGATTTCATAGTTTTTTTATAAGTAAAATCCAATGTAAATCCTTAATCTTGTCCCAATCGCCTCATCCAAGTTCATGTTTTAAATAGGTCCTTGAACTTGTTTAAATGTGTCATTTACATTCAAAATCGGGTTTGGTAGGCGGTTTTGCTACAGTAACAATAGTTTTTGTCTTCTTCTTTTTTTTTTTCATTTCAATTGAATCTTTGAAAAATTATAGTAAATTATAAAAAAATGATAAAATGAAAAAATCATTTTTTTGGGCTCCACATGAATATATTTGAACACTAAAGCATATCATATTATATATTCTCTTGTATATCTACTCATGTGGAGTAAAAACTGTATTTTTCATTTTATGATTTTTCTATAATTTACTATGATTTTTTAAAGATTCTACTGAAATAAAAAGGACAAAACTGCTGTTTTTTGTAGCTAAACTGCCTACCAAAAACCCGGTTTTGGATGTAAATGACATATTTAAACAAGTTCAAGGACCTATTTATCTTGTTTCCTAAGTACATAGACCTGGATGAAACGGTAAGTTCAAAGACCTACAAAGTGGATTTTACTCTTTTTTTTATAAACAAAGATGATTTTCTAGTTGGTTACATGTATTATATTCTAGAGGTGAAAAGGGTTAACGTGGATTAAAACAAGAGATGATATTGGTTTTATTTCGGGAGGTGGGATGGTAGTGAGGTGACTTTTAGCTGGTTATTACTGACTATCCAATATTCCTCTTTCTATTTTCTTTCATCTCATTGACTCATTGCGTAACTGTTATGCTAAAAATCAAAAACAAAATTAAAAGGATGGTGAGATCGTGCCACTAATTCTCGTTCTCTGGCCCAGCCCAGCCCAGCCCAGATCGTTCTTAGAGGAACACTCCAGCCACACACTCTTTTTATTTTTGGCCAACAGGCACTTCCTCTTTAAAATGGAGTGTTCACAGGTCGATCATCAGGACGCTGAGTTTAAAGCGTTCGTTTTCAGAAAATCCAACAAGGTCTAATAGAGAGGAAGCGGAAGGAGAATGGAGAGCTCTCTGGCAAGTCAAGGTTCCTCCTAAGGTCAGCATTTTTCTTTTGAGGCTGTCAAAAGCTCACTACCTTCAGTTGATGTTTTTCATCATAGAAACATGGCTGACAACAACAGGTGCTCTCTTTGTGGTGCTCTAGACTCTTGGAAACACTCTTTGGTGGAACGCCATATGGCAAAGTGTGTTTGGGCTTTGGAGAGATATGAGATAGTCGAACATATGTGTGAGATACAAGAAGTAGATTTAAGGAGTTGGTTAACCAGACTCTTCGAAACATTACCTCATGGTGATGTTGTAAGGGTTGCATTTACTCTATGGGCGATATGGTACGAGCGAAGAAAGGCAATTCATGAGAATATCTTTTAGAGCCCACTCTCAACTCATGGATTTATCAACAAATATTATGATGAATTGCAAGAAGTTAGGCAAAAGCAGCCTCAAACGACCGGGTGTTCGTAGAGCCGAGTGCGTAGATGGACACTGCCACTGGCAGGCTTTGTGAAACTCAATGTTAATGTTGCTCTTTCCAAAAATTCTATATCGTGGCCGTAGTGAGGGATCAGAATGGCAACTTCCTAGGAGCCTCAGGCTTAGTTCTTAAAGGGATCACAGAGCCTGAAGTAGCAGAAGCTCTTGCGTGTAGGGAAGGCATGGACCTTGCGACTGATTTGAATTTGACATTGTTCAGGCTGTCCTCGGATTGTGAGAATGTCATTAGGAGTTGCAGGGGCCGGGGATGGGCCTTTACGGGCAAATCATCAAAGAAATAAGGACAAACTCCCAATAGCCATCTACCGCGGCTTCTACCGCAGTAGCTCTTGCGTGCAGGGAAGGCATGGACCTCGCGACTGATTTGAATTTGACATCGTTCAGGCTGGCCTTGGATTGTGAGAACGTCATCGAGTTATAGGGGCCGGATGGGCCTTTATGGGCAAACCATCAAAGAAATAAAGAACAAATCGCATGACTTCGTAGCAATAGATTTTGTTCATCAAAATAGGAGCTCAAATGTTGATGCTCACTCAATAGCCAGAAGTTTCTCGAAGACAGGCAGACATGCCTGGTACATATCGCCGCCCTTTGGCGTTTGCCACTCTATAAACCACTCTGAATAAATACAGTAGTTTCACCTTTAAAAAAGGCACTTCCTCTTTTTCTTCTTTTTCCCCTTTTAAGCATAAAAGGCCCTGGAAACCCTGCGTGCATAGAGCATTTCTAATCCATCCATCTCATAACCCCTTTACGCTACTATTTATAGGTCGAGGTATCCTCTCGCACCCAAAACTACACAATCATGATGTCACCACTTCATTTATTTCAATACATATCAACGGTGCATGGGTCCAAGACTCCAAGAACCTAAGAACCCCTTGGCAAGTGTTCGACTTATGGTTTCAATGGTCGATAAGTCGACCGAGATGTTGTTTTGTTTTGAGAGAAAAACATTGTACCATAGCTAATAAGCCAAGCTGATAAGTTCAAGCGAACAGGACCACACCAAAAGTATCTCGTCCCCGTTCCTATCCTCGGTCTCAGGTACAGGTTTCTCCAAGTCACAATGGTGGCACTTGTCGACGTGAGAATGATGGCTGGGAACAAAAGAAGTGAAGAACTGAAAACCTGGTTTCAAAATTTTGATACGCTATATATATATAGTTCTTTAGAACTTGGGCCTAATACTTGTGTTTCACTTCTTTTGGTCTATTCTTCATTTCACTCGAGGTGGTCTTGGTATCTGACGAATAACAAGGATCTGTAGGAGAGCGTTTCTGTCAAGGGTGTGACCGATAGGGAGCCCAAGCGGCGGCAGCGGCGCCCCCTGGACCTAGGCATGCGACCCCTTAGGGCACCTAGCACCCCCCTCTTAGGCCCTCGTTGGTTCGTTTGCTCGCCTAGGGGGCCGTGTGGACTATTCCCATCACCCATTCTACCCGTCGATGATTGAATTTTGTTCTTAGCAACATCACAGCGAGAAAATTTGTCCCATACCCCTCCCCTAGTGGATCAAATCTCCATAGGGTATCCAGTGTCATGGCCCTATTGCCATCTCTACCCCTGACTAGTGAATGGTATGGCATATTGGGCCGGCCTCAAAAGCATAGTCCATGGCCCACTTTATGTTTATTAATAGGCTCCATCCTAAGGACTCCTTAGTCATTTGCCCTGTATCCCTAACAGTGATATCCTCTTTCGCCTCAATGCGCCGCCGCCTTCTATCATCTCGAAGCCATGACACCATTGACAAAACCACACACCACCTTCTTTGCCCCCATACTAAAATTGCCCCTAGGATAGTTATTCGTCTTGTTGCCTCATCATCGCAGTGGTTTCTTGGATTCAAAAATTGATCCTGAGTCCTTGGAATTGTCACGTGTGCGGTGGATCTACGCCTTGGTGTCTCTTCATCAAAGAGGTATTCAAAATCGGAGTTTCATTTCCAAGATCTTGGTACTATCTAGTGTTCCACTTCTTTCATGGACGTGATGGATATGGCGGCATCTTCTATTATGAAAAAGGTATTAACTCACCATCTATTTTTTGACAATATATTAGAATAAGAGGAGGGGAAGAGAGATGGAAAGAGAAAAGGAAAAAGTATACTTAACCCCCGAACTATGGGGCTGTGACTACTCTTTTCCATCACTTATAAAACCGTCTAACCAATACCCTAAACTTTGCAAAACCGTCTAAATCACCCCCCGAGGCAGTTTTGCTTGGTGGTTTTGCCTACGTGGCGGCCACGGTGGAGCGGTTTTGACATGGTGGCGCAGGGATGGAAGCTAGATGTGCTACTTCCAAGTGGGACCCACTCGTCGGGGTTCATCTTCAACCTCCAAAGATCTTCGTGGATGAACCAAGCCGCTCATGGCGCCCGCCACACCTCGGCCGCTTCTCCTCGCGAAGCGAGCCGGCGCCTGGCCGCTGCCGCCGCCCGCCGGCCTCGGGCTCGCTTGCCTCCGGGCTCGCTGCGTCGGCCTCACGGTGCATCCGCTCCTCGTTGGTGAGCCATCCCATTTCCCCCGCCTGAGGATGAGATCTCGCCCGGGTCCTCAGCGCAGAGCATGACCTACCTCGTCGCCGACGACGACGAAACGTCCGTCCGCAGTGCATCGCAGGTGCCGATGGCGGCCGCCACGGCGCGCGCGGCCGCGACGGAACAACGCGTGGTGGCTCTCCCGTGATGAGAGGCGAGGCCAAGAAGCCGGTGAGTGCGCAAGTACGATGTGAAGGTAATTGCACAAGCAATTGGACGGTGGTGCATTGGTGGCGGCAAATTTCTCCAGCGAGTGGAGCTGTCCGGCGGCGAAGGAGAGAAAGGGAAAAAGGAGTTGGCGGCTGGCGCGCTTAAAACGATGAGGGCGAGGCTTCGGGGCGACGCCGCACGTGCAAGAGTAGCACTAGAGGGCATGGCGCCCAACCACCGGGACATCATGCCCGAGAGCCCCGCTCCTCGACGGCGGCGCCGGTGACCTCACCGAGCGCCCACGCACAGCGGGGAGCCTGAAAGGTCCCTAGTGGTTTTTGGTAATTGAGTGACAACATTAGGTGGACTAATAATGTGTGATCGAGATAATACACAGGAGATTAGTTCACATGTGATGACGCAATGAAGGAGCCTATTGCATATGAGACATGACATGAAGTCATGTGACCAAGGTGGTGAAGATCAAGACAAGGCTTGGCTTGATGGACCGGTTGCAAGTGTGAAGGGCAAGTCGAGGCAGTGAAGTGATGGACCGCGAGGCGGTGAAACTTAAGGCAAGACTTGGCGCCGACGGACCGACGCAACGGTGAAGAGCAAGTGAGGTCAAGATCGATGGACCAAGAAGGTCATGTGATGATATGAAATGGAGCATATCATTCTTGATCATGTTGGTGCATGTGTTGCATCGGCACTTGGAGATGGAGCAGAATGGAAATGCGCAAGGCAAAGGTATAACCTATAGGGCATTTCATTTCACTAGTCATGAGAAGCTTAGAGAAGTTTATGACCGGGTTTAGGATAGATGGCCATATTATCAAGAGGGGCAAACTTGTTTGCATATCGGTCATCTAGTGCCACTTGTGCGATCTAACTTTGCGATGTGTTAGGATCGAGTGGCGTGGTAAGAGAAAGAGAAAATCCTTTAAAAATGATTGTAAAAATGCTAGCACACTTGCACATGGAGATGTACACTAGGTGGTGTTGGCACAATTGCAAAGGAGAAGTTGTTTCGGTGTTTCTCGGACACTTGGACTGACTTTGGAGTGGCATACTACTTTTATCCATTGTGCTTTGGATCAAGTAACCATGTGGGTTGTATAGCCCTCTGAATAAGATTTCTATAGAGTCCAAGATCATCGAAAAACGGAGTTCGGATGAAGGAGATATCGCCATTTTACCGGGCGAGTGGTCCGACCGACGCCGCGGACCGGACGGTCCGGTCCGGAGTCCGGTCGAGGGTCCTGGTCAAGCGTGTTTTGGAGTGTTTTGACCGAAGAGTCCGGTCGGAGCGTCCGGTCACTTCCAGAGAGGTCTTTGGGGCGTTTTTAAGTGACCGAAGCGTCCGGTCAGTGACCGGTGCGTCCGATCAGGTGACTGGAGCGTCCGGTCGACCCTGAAAACTGCTACTAATGGCTAGTTTTGCCCTTGGGGGTATAAGTAGAGGTGGTGGCCGGCCATGGCTAGTTGCTAGGCACCTTGGGGACTTTGTGTCCATGCTTGAGAGTGCTAGAGAGCCCTCCCACTCACATATGCTTGATATCGTTCATCCGATTGAGTGAGAGATCGAGTTCTAGTGCGTTGCGTTGAGAGATTGCATTCGTGGCACTAGGTGATCGTGTTGCAAGCCGGTGGTGCTTGTTACTCTTGGAGGTTGCCACCTCCTAGACGGCTTGGTGGCAAGAGGCTCCGTCGAAGCACGCAAAGAAGATTGTGCGGTGCTCCGGAGAAGAGATTGTGAGAGGTTCGTGCTCACCTCGTGGGGATCGTGAAGAGCAACTCTAGTGGAGCGTGTCATTGAGTTACCACACTTGGGTGTGGGTTCTCGCGGTACCCTCTGAGGGATTGGCTTGAGGATTCCCATCTTGTGAGTGATTCTAGCGAGCTCCCACCGTGGAATTTGGCACCGCCATTGCTTGTGAATCATCAAGTGGGTGAATCGCCAAACCGTGGAACCACCAAGGTGTCGGTCGACACAACGAGGAGTAGGGGGAAGTTGGCAAGCTTCCCGAGACCTCGGTAAAAAATCACCGGTGTCATCTTGTGTCCACACTTCGCGGTGGTTTGCAATCTCTTCATCACAAGCTTTGTTCTTACATTCATATATATATATTGTGCTTGTGGTTGAGTAGTGTTGTTGTAACTATCTAGCTTGTGTAGCTTGTTTAGTTACTTTGCTTAGTTTGTGTAGCTAAGTAATTTGAGCCTTTGGGTTAGGCGTGTGTTGCCTTGTCCATTGTGCATCTAGTGAGCTTAGAGGCTTTGTGCTTGTGCTTATTAGAATTGTGTAGGAGCTCACCCGTACTTGAAGTACTAGTGCTTAGGTTTGTGTGACCTTGCAATAGAAACGGTTAGGAGCTCAATCTAGGCTTGTCACCTCACTCTTCTTATGTAGGATCTTTTGTGAGGTGATTTAGAGTCATAGATAGAGGGGTGAAGTCTTAGCTAGACCGATAAGTTTAATTCCGCATTAGTTTCGGTTAGCCGGTGCGATTAGTTTTAGAAAGGACTATTCACCCCCCTCTCCCCCTCCCCTCTAGTCCCCATCTCGACCCTTCACGTGGTATCAAAGCCGTGGTCTCTCATTTAGTGGTCTTAACCTACCCGAGAGGATGAAAACTAGAGGGTTTAATGATGCTTGTTTGAGTGACATATATTTTTGATGGCACACACTTTGCTCGGTGGAAACACCATATGCTTGATCATTTTTGTGCCATGGGACCTAATGTGTGGTGGGTTGTCACAAGTTGTCTCACCTTCATGATGGACCATAAGAATCTCACCAAAGCTCAAAGGGCTCTTTTTGAACTTGATTCAAGTGCTTTCTTGTATCTAATCAAATCCTTGAGCTTTGATGTGTTTGAGAAGGTGAACACTAGGGTGTCCGCACATGTGTTGTGGGAGGACATCAAGCACACCTATGGTGATGCCTCCACATGGGATGATGGCAAGTACAAGGAGGATGAGGCGCCAAAGGTGATGGTTCATGAGGATGATGAGCAAGATTGCTCCACCTCATGGTCAAGTGAAGATGATGATCGATCTACCACAAGTTCACTTGACAAGGCTAATGATGATGCCTCAAGTGATGCAAGTGATGATTCTACCTCAAGCATACTTGATGGCAATGTTGATGGTTCATGCTTGGTTGATGATGCTACTACAAGCCCATCCACTGCATCAACATATTGTCTCATGTCACTAGGTGACACCAAGGTATCAAATGACAATGTGATTGATCATGATGATTCTTATGATGAGCTTGTTAGTAGACTTGCTAGCATGACCATGTTTTTAGAAAATGAGAAAGCTAAATCTTTGAATTTGGAGAAAGAAAACTCATTTCTAAAGAACACATGTGAACACCAAGAGCATCTACTTTATGTCACTTCTTATTCACATGAAGTGCTAAAATTGGCTCATGAGGAACTTAGTGTTACTCATGATAACTTGGTACAAGATCATGCTTTTCTCACTAAGAAGTTTTCAAATAAAAAATCTAAAACTAGTGGGAGCTCATCACTTGGGTCAATTGATCTATCATATATTTATGCTAACCCTTGTGATGTAGGCAAGAAGCATGTATCCACCTCTTGTGATGATTTACTTGATATATCATGCTCTTCACATTTAGATGTTTGTTCTACTTCTATGTCTTGTGAGACTAACCTTTTGAAGGAGAACAAAAAGCTCAAAAAGGAAGTGAAGAAATTGATAGCCAAGATTGAGAGATGCTACAATTCAAAGGTCACCTTTGAGCAAATATTGAAGTCTCAAAGATATTATGGTGACAAGCATGGCCTTGGATTTGAGAGGAGGATGACAAGGGCCGAAAGAAAGGGCAAAGCAAAAGAAGCAAAGAAGATGGAGAGGCTTCAACAAAGGAAGCAATCTCACTCCATGTGCTATCGGTGCCATGAAGTGGGACATCTTGCTAAGGCTTGCCCAAATGAAGAAAAGCTCAAGTTGAAGAAGGAAGAAGAGAGGCTCAAGCATATCAAGTGCCGAAAGTGCAATGTCTGGGGTCACCTCACCTCAATGTGCCCAACGAAGAAATTGGTAGAGCATCTAGATGAGCCTCAAGCAAAGCCATAAGTGAGCAAGCAAAGAAGCCCCAAGATCAAGTCAAGAACAATCATAAAGACAAAGTTGATGACTTTAAGTTAAAGAAGAAAATAAGAAGGGGTGGAAGATATTATGCAAAGCATCCAACTCATATCCAAGATGCTAAGATGATGAGCAAGAATCAAGTTGAGAAGAAAGATTTGGCTCACATCAAGTGCCATAGTTGTGATATATTAGGCCACCTAGCTTCGGGTTGTCCAAACAAGCTTGAGAAGAAGACTCAAGCAAACAAAGTGAAGCAAGGCAATGAGGAGCATCACATGAGCAAGAAAGAAAAGGCTCAACAAAAGAGAAGATGCTACTTATGCCGGGAAAAGGGGACACATGGCTCATTCATGTCCCCTAGGTACAACTTCTAAGCATATTTCAATTGATGATAATATTGTGCTTAGAAAGGATGATAATGGTACCTCCTTGGTTACTATTACTAAACATCCCGCTATCCATACTAAGGCAATGCCTAAGTATGTTGCTCCTAACTTGAGAGGACCCAAACAAGTTTGGGTACCATCAAAAAGTGGATGAATGTGTGTAGGTACCAAGGCATTGGAGACTTGATTCAATTGAATTCACATTGTTCATCATGTTATTAAGTCAAGTAATGAAGTATAGTGCTATTATATCCCAATGCCAAGTCATGACAAGTGAAGTCCAAATGAGTTACAACATACAAGTGCAATAATCCTAGTTGTGGTGACTTATTGGAATATTTGAAGGCTTGCAAAAATATTTGAGATGAAGCTTGCTATGTGATGATCATGATCTACAAAGGTATACTTCTAGTTGATCACACATATTTGGGTGCATATGAGTTGATTGAATTGGATATATAAGCATATGTTGCTTGCTATGAGATGCTTGAATGGATTAAATGTTTAGTAGTCAAATTTAAGTTGGTTTGAATGAATATGTTCATTAGATGACATTTAGTATGAGATTTCAATTGATACATGTCTTGTGAAATTATTCAAACAAGTTAGCTTCAAGTTTGATTCAAATTGATGAAGCATAACTCAATTGCTCAAATCTGTCCACTATTACAAAATCTGAGTGAGCTGTGACTTAAGCCATGTTTGGATGTTCAAATCTTATTGAAATGGCTTGAAACTTGATATGCATGCTCTATACTTATGATATAAGTTGTTGTAAAGATTTCATGATGTGAAGATAAGGGATACTTCGGTTTTGGAGTAGAACTTGTCAACCATGTTGCAACAGTTTTCAGCATGTAGTAGTGTGGGAAGATGTGAAATCTGGTAGCAATTTAGAAGGAGTATGAAGCTCAAATTTATATGGCTGCTAGATGACTTAGTGTTACACATCTCTACCAAATTTCATGGCATTTCAACATGTACATTGTGAGATATGGTTCATTCTTCGAGATGTACAAAATCTGCCGAGAGAAAAGTGACAATTATTAGATTGATCAAGAGTCACTTTGATTGAAAGGTCTTCAAGTTGGAATCTTGTTTATAAGTGTTTGAGGCACCTAAGTTTGGTTTTGAATTGAGTTAGAAGCATGACAAACATGAGTACAAAGGCCATTGATTTTGGGGAGTGTACTTTGTACACATCTAGTACTCTAGTTGAAGATCAAGACCAAGCTCAAGATGGAGAGCAAGAAATGAGCCCAAATGATCATTGGATATCTTTGGTAGAAAGAAAAGGACTTAAAGAAGATTCAAGGTTACCTATCCCGATAAGTCCATCATGTGGATCAATCAACCAAAGTCAATTCAAGTGAGTATCAAGAATGGTTCTTGGACAGAGGTCACTTCTCCTGCTGAGGGGCATACCACCTTCTCGTTGGTAAACCGAGCACCGTTCTTGGATGGCTAAAATGGAAGTGATAATCTAGGGATTATTGGAGATGCTTAGTTGAAGAAATGAAAAGGGTTGATCAATAGAATAACGCAAGCAACACCCAAATAGAGAGATATTTCATGCAAGATTCAAGTGGTATTCTCTCATGCAAGCATAGATAAAAAAAAAGCAAGCCAACCACAACAAGATAGTGCACTTGATCATTGGTGGTTCTCGATTCATATGGGTGAAGCATGGAATTCATATTAGTATTTATTGTCTTCACCAAGCTATTGAATTGGACTTCATGATGCTAGTTGGAGAGCTAAATTGGAATCTAATGACTATCCTCTACTCCAACATAGCAAGGTGAAATTGTTTGACATATGCATTCATAATTTGCTAAGGACTTGCTAGTGCATATAGTCATACATAGTGATCATTCATGAAAATCAAATGTTTTTAATGCTTATATGGTACCACTATTGCTTTTATGCTTTATATGATCTAGTGGTAGCATATGACATATTCATGAGCAAGTGAACCCATAGTATTTGATCTAGAGAATGAGCATTCAAGTACTTTAACTCAACATTGTCAAGATAACCCTTAGCATGAGGTGTGAAGAAGCTTGTCTTTGGTTCAAACCGAGTTAGATTGTTTTGTGCAAGTGATCTAGATCAAGTCAAAGAGAAAGAAGCTCATGGAAACAATCTAGTTCAAGAATTGGTTACAATTGACAAATCTTTTCAAGTGGCATCCACATTGCTAGTTTTAAGACATGGCTAGATTATTACCATATCTTTACACGTGGTATTTTCTTTCACGTGGTATTCAATTCAAGTAATGTCTAGTATATGAAATTGGTGGTTCCACAAGTGATCCTCAACTTTAAGTGATCAATTCAACTCAAGGAAGCTACCCTAAAAAATTCAAGCGGATTGACATATGCTTTGACATAGGGGAGGTGCCCCACCTCAAGGTATCAAGGTCAAGGATCCTACAAGTGACCTACATGTGGCATTTCTAGGTGGTCTTCATGTTTCCACATGTGAGAGTTACAAGTGGTGTCATTCCAACATATGGTGGTGTCCATCAAAAATAAAGATTCAAGACTCAACCATCTATCCCTAGTCACACCCTTTGTATCAAAAGAGGCATACCTTTTATGGAAATTGATGACAAAGGAGGAGAAGTTGGACAAAGATATGTAAGTATCTTTGGATATATGACAAAGAGGATGAGAATATGGACATATAACAAGAGGGAGCAAGATTGAAGATTAGAAGAGGATCAACATGGGATCAACATTCTTGGACAAAAAGAGAAGCACACAAGTTGGGGAGCAAGCTCATGAACTTGTTTGATTGCATTTGATATGTGCATATTCATGTGCTTGCTTGCATTTGCATAAAGTTTTAATTTTATATGCAATGCTTGTGTGGTGTATGCTAGTTATAGAACTTGATTGATGATATGATAACTAGCATGCATAGGTTGTAGCTAGGCATATACATATTTCACATGGATCAAGAGCCATTGCTTATAGTGTTGATCTCACATGGTATCTTGAGTTTTGATGTATGTCTAGTTACATGGATGATGCTAAGGATGAACTTCAATTTGCAACTCCCATTGGTATCACGCTTCAAAGGTTTATCCTATACACCTTAGCATCACTTTCTAGTGTTAACCCTCCCAAAAAATTTTATATTTATGTATGTGTGCAAACCTTGAATTCAAATCAATTGGGCACACATATTGGGGGAGTTATCACTACCAAATCGGGTTTTATGGTGCTTATCCAAATCTTGTCATTGAGCTTAAATGTTGGATAAGTGACATAAAAATCTAAACCAAGTTAGCAATTTATACTTGTATGAAGTGCTAGCTTGGAATTAAATCTTCAATTCCATATCTTTATAGTATTGCCATCAATTACCAAAAAGGGGAGAGATTGAAAGGTCCCTAGTGGTTTTGGTAATTGAGTGACAACATTAGGTGGACTAATAATGTGTGATTGAGATAATACATAAGAGATTAGTTCACATGTGATGACACAATGAAGGAGCTTATTGCATATGAGACATGACATGAAGTCATGTGACCAAGGTGGTGAAGATCAAGACAAGACTTGGCTTGATGGACCGGTTGCAAGTGTGAAGGGCAAGTCGAGACAGTGAAGTGAAGGACCGCGAGGCGGTGAAGCTTGGGCAAGACTTGGCGCCGATGGACCGACGCAACGGTGAAGAGCAAGTGAGGTCAAGATCGATGGACCAAGAAGGTCATGTGATGATATGAAATGGAGCATATCATTCTTGATCGTGTTGGTGCATGTGTTGCATCGGCACTTGGAGATGGAGCAGAATGGAAATACGCAAGGCAAAGGTATAACCTATAGGGCATTTCATTTCGCCAGTCATGAGGAGCTTAGAGAAGTTTATGACCGGGTTTAGGATAGATGACCGTACTATCAAGAGGGGCAAACTTGTTTGCATATCGGTCATCTAGTGCCACTTGTGCGATCTAACTTTGTGATGTGTTAGGATCGAACGACGTGGTAAGAGAAAGAGAAAATTCTTTGAAAATGATTGTGAAAATGTAACACACTTGCACATGAAGATGTACACTTGGTGGTGTTGGCACAATTGCAAAGGAGAAGTTGTTTCGGTGTTTCTCGGACACTTGGACTGACTTTGGAGTGGCATACTACTTTTTATCCATTGTGCTTTGGATCAAGTAACCATGTGGGTTGTGTAGCCCTCTGAATAAGCTTTCCATAGAGTACAAGATCATCGAAAACGGAGTTCGGATGAAGAAGATATCGCCGTTTTACCGGGCGTGTGGTTCGGACCAGGACGCCGTGGACCGGACGGTCCGGTCCAGTCCGGGTTAGAGGGTCCGGTCAGGCCTGTTTTGGAGTGTTTTGACCGGAGGGTCGGTCAAGAGTCCGGTCGGAGCGTCCGGTCACTTCCGAGAGAGGTCTTTGGGGCGTTTTTAAGTGACCCGGAGCGTCCGTCAGTGACCGGTGCGTCCGATCAGGTATTTGGAGCGTCCGGTCGACCCTGAAAACTGCTACTAACGGCTAGTTTTGCCCTTGGGGGTATAAGTAGAGGTGGTGGCCGGCCATGGCTGGTTGCTAGGCACCTTGGGGACTTTGTGTCCATGCTTGAGAGTGCTAGAGACCCCTCCCACTCACATATGCTTGATATCGTTCATCCGATTGAGTGAGAGATCGAGTTCTAGTGTGTTGCGTTGAGAGATCGCATTCGTGGCACAAGGTGATCGTGTTGCAAGCCGGTGGTGCTTGTTACTCTTGGAGGTTGCCACCTCCTAGAGGCGGCTTGGTGGCAAGAGGTTCCGTCGAAGCACGCAAAGAAGATTGTGCGGTGCTCTAGAGAAGAGATTGTGAGAAGTTCGTGCTCACCTCGCGGGGATCGTGAAGAGCAACTCTAGTGGAGCGTGTCATTGAGTTACCACACTTGGGTGTGGGTTCTCGCGGTACCCTCTGAGAGATTGGCTTGAGGATTCTCATCTTGTGAGTGATTCTAGCGAGCTCCCACCGTGGAATTTGGCACCGGCCATTGCTTGTGAATCATCAAGTGGGTGAATCACCAAACCGTGGAACCACCAAGGTGTCGGTCGACACAACGAGGAGTAGGGGGAAGTTGGCAAGCTTCCCGAGACCTCGGTAAAAAATCACCGGTGTCATCTTGTGTCCACACTTCGCAGTGGTTTGCAATCTCTTCATCACAAGCTTTGTTCTTACATTCATATATATATATTGTGCTTGTGGTTGAGTAGTGTTGTTGTAACTATCTAGCTTGTGTAGCTTGTTTAGTTACTTTGCTTAGTTTGTGTAGCTAAGTAATTTGAGCCTTTGGGTTAGGCGTGTGTTGCCTTGTCCATTGTGCATCTAGTGAGCTTAGGGTTTTGTGCTTGTGCTTATTAGAATTGTATAGGAGCTCACCCGTGCTTGAAGTACTAGTGCTTAGGTTTGTGTGACCTTACAATAGAAACGGTTAGGAGCTCAATCTAGGCTTGTCACCTCACTCTTCTTGTGTAGAATCTTTTGTGAGGTGATTTAGAGTCATAGATAGAGGGGTGAAGTCTTGGCTAGACCGATAAGTTTAATTCCGCATTAGTTTCGGTTAGCCGGTGCGATTAGTTTTAGAAAGGACTATTCACCCCCCCCCTCTAGTCCCCATCTCGACCCTTCAGAGCCACAACAGCTGCACCATGAGCTTCAGTGGCCACGCGCCATGCCCCAAATGGTCGGCCCCTTGGCGCACGCCCTCGTTCCCCAGTCCGGGTCCGCGCTCTCTCTCCCTCCGGTCTTTTGGACGGTGGCAGGTAGGGGATGGAGCGGACCGGGTGGGGCCGGCTTCTAGGTGAGAGAGGAGGAGGGGAGAAAAAAAAGAAGAGGAGGGCAACCTGGACATTTGCCTTCGTTAGGCCCCCTGTCGGATCCGGCGTGGTCAAACCACTCCACCGTGACCGCCATGTAGGCAAAACCACCAAGCAAAACCGCCCCAGGGGGTGATTTAGACGGTTTTATAAAGTTTAGGGTATTGGTTAAACAGTTTTAAAAGTGATGGAAAGGAGTAGTCACAGCCCCATAGTTCAGGGGGTTAAGTAGACTTTTTCCAAAGAGAAAACATACTCTGTGATGGCCTATAAGGGCTAGTACATTGGTGTTGTCTTATAACTAGGCTCATATAGTGCCACGTAATTTAAGACGACTTAATAGACTACATGTACAATGGTTGTCTTTCTAAGTTGTCTCATAGCAACTCGCATTTCCTTAATTTATGGAGAGAGTAAAAATAGGATTGTGAGGTGCATGATGACAACAACTCATACAATCGTAAAATAGTTGTCTCATAGTCCTAAATTCTAGCTCATGAGGCCGTTGTTTCGCGAAGCAACTACCTCATTCTCTCTCACCTCTCTCTTTCCTCCACATCATCAAAAATCCTACGTGGCGATGTATGAGACGACGTATGAGACCGCTTACGTGTAGCAATGTACCTGCCGTAATCCTGCTAAGCATATCCTCGGTTGTAGCTCGTAAAACAAGTCATCGGTTGATAGGTATGGATGTGACTAGGTCATTACAACATTTACTATTTGACTAAAATACCCCTATCAAAAATAAAAGGACATTTCTAACGTGTGCACACTTACTCTTTTTTTTTCTTTTCCATGTCTAGCCTTTGTTTCTTTGTTTTTGTTTTTCTAGTTTTTATGTTGTTTCTTTTTCTCTCTCTTGTTTCTTCTTTTTTTGTGTGTGTGAGTTTGGTGGTGTGGTCACCCACTGAGTGGCCTGTTCTTTGGTAACTATTCTGGCTTCAATTTTATTTAGTTTGTTTGGGGTCGGAGATTTTTCCCACGATTTTTTGCTTTAAAAAATGTGTGCACACTTATGCATCCCTTTCTACTTGCCACCATTATTGTCACGATCTTTTGGTATATAATAAAATGGACGGATTCAAAAACCATGCTATATCGATCCGTTCCGGAACGAGCTAATACGACCAAAACGAGAAAGTCCTAAATCATAGCATTTTTTTTTCATAAAAGAAAAGTCAGGTGTGCACTTTGTTAGATGGAAATTATCGTCAGAATACAGTCTACAAGCCTTTATAGCATTCGAATTCGAAAGTCTCAACAAATGACGTGTGCTTAACTGCTGATGAATCGCCGTTCAATTCCATCCCCTCCGATTGACAACACAAGAGTACACGCAGTGGAAAGGAAAAAAAAAAAAGAAGAGGCATGAACTAGAAGACATCGCGCTTGCAATTGCATGCTCTCCGCGTGAATCGGCGAGGCGAATTCAGATAAATGCTCGTCGACAAGCGCGGCCGTTGAGCGGAGGGCGGATCCGCCGCCGCGGATCTGCGATTGTTATGGCCTCCCACTCCCAGCAACAAAGGGGAAGTCCGCATGGCCGGATCTCCCGCCGGAGCTGCTTGAGCGCATCGTCGCCGTCCTCGCCCCGCGCGACCGCGTCGCCGTCCGCCTCGTCTGCGTCTCCTGGCGCGCGTCCGTGCGGGACTTGTTCCCGACCGACCTCCCGTTCGAGGCCCCGCGCCTCCTCCTCCGCCGCCCGGGGACCGGCGGCGGGCTGGCCTCTTCAGCCTACAGCACCGCAAGATGCTCTCTTTCACACTCCCGGCGAGCCTCGGCGCCGGACGCTGCTGCGGCCACATCGGCGGCTGGCTCGCCATGGCCTCGGACGCCGACCGCTCGATCCGCCTCTGCAACCCCATCTCCGGGAGATCCGTCGCCCTGCCCCCGCCTCCGGTGTTCCCCGTGTCAAAGGTGGTGCTTTCCGGGCCCCCGACCTCCGGATGCTGGATCGCCGCCGCGCTGGGGCGGACAGGCACGGTCGTGCTGTTCCAGCCAGCCGTGTCGAGCGCCTGGATGACCATCGGCGTGAAGGAGGCGCCCAGCACGGCGGGTTCAGGGACATGGCCTTCTGGAGCGGGCGGCTGTGCGCGCTGGGCCACGACGGCGCCGTCCTGGCGTTCCGCGGCGACCTGCGCGCGCGCGCGCCGCGGCGGTGTCGCTTGTGCGGGAGGCGGATCACCCGGTGGGCGCGGTTGCGGGGAGCACTGGCGGGTGTACCTGGTGGAGGGCGACGGGGAGCTGCTGGTGGTGAGGAAGCTCTACTTGGTGCGGCGGAACAGCGAGGCGGTGGACCTGGCGGTGGAGGTGCACGTGCTGTCGGCGGCGGCGGAGCGCAGGTGGGAGGTGGTGGAGGAGATGCCCGGGCGGGCGGTGTTCGTGGGGTCGGTGGTGTCGGCAACGGTGCCCCTGGAGCTGTACCCGGCGGCGGGGCTGCGGGAGAGCTGCGTCTACTTCGCGCGGAGGGAGGTGGAGATGCTGGCGCCGCACGCCATCTGCGAGTACTCGATGGTGGACGACGAGATGAGGACCGTGCCCATCGCCGGCGGTCACTCCGCCGACGTGGAGCCCGTGTGGATCACCCCATTCGTCTGACACTCTCTGGCCGATCCTGACGAGACTCTGTTTTGTTTATTGCTTATTACTGTGTTTGATGATGGATCCGGTTGAATTGTTAATCCTGACAGTTTGGTCCTGATGCAAGGTAGCCTTGAACTGAAATGCTGCGATGCGATCCAATTCTGCAAACAAGCTGAAATGCTGCCATGGTCAGACTCGGAATGCTGAAATTGAATCGGCGCTAGCGCAGGAACTGTGGAATAAACTTGCCTAGCCGGCCCGGGATATTGAATCGGCATTGGAATTGATAAATGTGAAGATTGCTCTCTCTATTTTTGGGGCTCATCAGAACTCGATAGCTTATACCTATATATAAGATAACGATGATGCGATACTCTATCATGATCGACAGTACTTCATCGTCCGTGAAGTCCAAGACAATATAATCACCGGAGAGAAATCATGTATTTGATCAAAGGTCAGTGGATCGTTCACTGACAAGAAGTGTTGCAACTCGAACAAAACAAACACAATAAGCTGGAGCTGGAAGAAGGTGAACAAACACAACCACCCTGACATCTTAAGGCCCAAAGTCTATTTAGGCTTTTTCAGGAATGGGCCGGGCCACCTCCTGCAACATGGGGCCGGTAGGTAGGTAGGGAAGGAGCCCAGGCCCAGCAGGCGCACGGCGGAGCCCAGCAAGGACTCCAGGTACGGCGACGGCGACGGTGGCGATTGGTGCGACGCAAGGGGCGGCGGAAGAAGCGAAGAAGAAGATACAGAAGATAGGGAGGGAGGCAGAGAGATTCATTCGTGGTGGGGTGGGGAAGAAGAAGAGGAACAAGACCACCAGCACCAACCCAGCAGCGGCGGCGGACGGAATTCGGGATGGTGAAGGCCACGCTCAAGGGACGCTACGAGGGCGACAAGGCCACGGCCGCCACCACCCTCGCCGCCCCCGCCGGAGACCTCCGCTTCAAGGCCTCCGCCACCGAGGCCGCCTTCGCCAACGGGCCTTCCTAAAGGGGCTCACCCTCACCCTGGAGAAGCCCGGCGCCTTCCTCGTCGACCTCAAGCCCCACAACCAGGTATGGTGCCGTCTCCACCTACTACTTCCTGCTCCTCCGGCCCCTTGGGGGCGGCGTCTCCACCTACCCCAACCCGATTCCCCGATTTGCCGCAGGATGCGCGCTTCCAGTTCATGAACTCCGCGCTCGTGCTCGACAAGCGCGTCAGCCTCACCTACACCCACTCCACCAGCTTCGCCACGACCCCGGCGCCCCCGCCGCCGCGCCGCCCTCCCGCACCGCGCTCGACTGCAGCGTCACCTTCGACCCCGCCAACAAGCTCACCCTCTCCCACTCGCTCGGCTCCGGAGGCTGCCGCGTCAAGTACACCTACGCGCACGGGGTCGACCGCCTCACCACCATCGAGCCCCTCTTCGACACCAACAAGAACGCATGGGAGTTCGCCGTCACCAAAAAGTTCGTCGGAGGGGATACCGTCAAGGGCACCTACGCCGCCTCCACCAAGATCTTCGGCCTCGAGTGGACCAGGGACAATATCGCCGGCGGCTCCTTCAAGGTCCCTCTGCTTCCACTCTCTTATACTTGTTACTGCCTGCGCTTCCTTCCACATATACTACGTACTACTTCTTTTTGTTTCATTTCATCAATCTGTGCAAACAGCCTAGCAGGTGTAGGATACTGATGAAACCTCAATTGCACGCTACTCAGAAATGAGGAATTTTCATCCGGTTTTCTAGGCTAGGACGGTAATGAAATGTATGCTTCCATTTTCCTGTTTTACTACTAGGTAGTGTTGCTTCCCACATGAGGACTGCAAGACCGAGCCGGGAGAATGGGTATAAATTGAAATTGGGTATGCACGAACACTCACATGTGCACAATTGCTTGTGTGGGGTTGTGTGCTTGCTCGCACAAGTGGTTCAAACTTGCAACGGAGCCTATTCACTACTGCAAATAAGCGACATGCCTTGTGCACCTGGGTAGCTGTGTTCAGACTTGAGGGCACTCACTACTGTAATCACAAAAAACGATTGCTCTTTCTTTGGGTAGGAAGGAGTCCTGCTTCCATTAGTAAGCCGTAGCCACTACTTGTTGTCAATAGAACCTTTTCAAAGGGAAGTAATCCCATTTTTGCTTGTTGAGTGCAAAAGAAGGTTCTTTGTCAACTGTCTGAGTATAGGTAGTTTCTGAGTAGAGACATTTTTCATGTCGCCTGTGGCTATAGGTGTGTTCTGATAATGGGGTTTGCTTTGGGAACTTTAGGATTTAGTTCAAATTTGAACCTTGCACCAAGTATTTAAATACAAATCCTCCATCTGAATATGCCCTTTCTTCTTTATGAATCCCTAGGTAGTCCAAGTTGCAGTATTGGACCTGCTTTTTATTTAAATTTTAATTTCTTCAGTTTTCTAGAGTATAAACATTCATTCTTTTAGATGCGAACATACAGAATTGATGCAATAATGAATTAGTTACTACTATATAGCATTATGGGTACATGACACAAAGTCTGTTGTTATTTTGGCTATAGGTGTGTTTTTGATGATGGGGTTTGCTTTAGGAAATTTAGAATTTAGTTCAAATTTAAACTTTGCACTGAGTATACTCCATCCAATACGAATCCCAAGGTAGTCCTAGCAGCATTATTGAGTCTGCATTTTCTTTAAATTTTAGTTTCTTCAGTTTTTGCTAGAGTCAAACATACATAATTGAAACTCAAGAAATTATCTATAAAGCATTTGGGTACATGACACAAAGTCTGTTATTATTTTGGAAAAAGCGAGGAAGAAGATCCCATCTGAGTTGTATGGAGGGTCCAAAATGCTTCCATAATTGGATGTAAAGAATGTGGTCACCAAAATCACCTAAATTTGAAATCATGTTAAGAGACTCTTTTGTGGGGACTGGGGCAGTTAGTCACTAAGTCAGTATAATTGGAGAATATGGTTTTGTCCTTTAAACATTTTAGTTGTCCTGCATACAGATACTATACTGCCAAAGTTGGATGATATAACCAATGATTATGTTCAACTGAGCTTGGAAATCTCAGAACAAACCAATAAAAATAATCCAATTTATATCTCATGTCAAGTTTGTGAGAGCTTGCTCATCCCCCGTAGTTGAGGCTTAGCTTCATGAAAATTGAAGCTATTCTACTGTTGTCTGGTTGTTGGTTGCTTGAACTTGATTAGAAATGAGAGCTTGTGTGCGAGGACTGGGAGGACTCAGGATACTGTGATGCATGTGAGCGTGTAGCTCAGTGAATGAATTTGGATCTTTGAGTGCATGAATGTATCTTTTCAATTTAGTAAGGAAATAATCCTTCCAGTCTGATATCTAAGGCGTCTTTTGCGTTTTGAAAAAAAGTCATTTATATTAGGTGTCACATGTATAACAAGGCAAGGTTTAACTTGCTGGTGGAACTGAACAGGCGTTTGTTTGTAGATTTTCCCGTTTTCCTTCCTGTGTGATTAATATCGGTCCAAACAAAACACTGAACAACCAGCACAGGATTAATGGCAAGGATCGCTTCTTGGTATCTGGAATTTCACGGTGCGCCGCCTTAGAAATCGGACTGGAGGGAACTGATTTAATAAGGGATGTA
The DNA here is from genome assembly GCA_015847255.1 of Hyparrhenia diplandra. Classification (NCBI taxonomy): domain Eukaryota; kingdom Viridiplantae; phylum Streptophyta; class Magnoliopsida; order Poales; family Poaceae; genus Hyparrhenia; species Hyparrhenia diplandra. Next base: position 158,964 of record JADLZK010009988.1, read on the forward strand.
AGAGGAAACATTGAAAATTTTCCTTTGTTCTCCATGATCTGGTTCCATTACCTAAACAGTCTTTTATAAGAAGGCAACAATACCATGGAATTTTGGGGAGTAATTAACTCAAATTTCCACCCAAAAGTGAGGGGATTGATCCTCCTAATCCTAGTATAATATCTGTGGTTTATTTAGTGCTTTGTGGCACTGCCATTGAGTTTGGCAATGCTGGTGTGATGCTGAACCGCTGGTCCTTAGGATAATCAAATAGTCCCGCTGGATATATTGCCCTGCTTTTCTGGAATCATCATCTATAAAGGTGGCAATTGTTTCCTATGTTGTTGCCAACTAGATGAGGTAGCTTGTTGGCATTTTGTTTTTAGATACTTGTATGCCTGTACTGTGCATCTTGTGGTTACATTTGTAACATGATTTTCGTTGATTCTGACTGTACCATGCTTCCTTTGTGCAGGTCGGGACGACATTTGATTTGTCTGACCAAAGCAAAGCACCAAAGCTAATAGCAGAGAGCACGTGGAACTACGAGATATGATTTTTGCCTGAGGCAGCAGCAGGCAGCTCCTTATATCCTATATCCCCCCCATAAAAATGAAAGCACCGTTTCTCATATCACACATACTGCTTGATTCATGTATCCTCCTGAACTATGGAGCTACTGTTTTTCTGGTGGGCGTGCCCCGTGGTGGTTAATTTATATATCTGGTTCTGTTGATCATTCTTTCGGTCGTCTTGCCATGGGAGTTCACTGAGCTGCGACCGAATGACACATTGGATTCTGAGAATTAATGAAAGCCAGTATGGTCTGTATGCCCTTGGTGTTTGATGGTGGCGTCGTTTTCTTTTTCTTTTCCTTTTTTCTTTCCTGTGGAGCAAGGTTTGCCTGAATCTGGCCTCTGTTTGCGTGGATGTGTATACTGGGAGCAGAGCACATGAACAGTTAGACTGGAATTGCACGCACATGAAGCCTGTTTGGGTTGAGCAGCATGTGGTATTCGATCTGCTCGCATGTCACCATGGCCATACCCTCTGTCTGCATCGTCTCATGTGGCGCCGTCAACTGACAAAGGTGTCAACACCATCTCCGTCTGATGATGGTGTCCGGTGTTGCTCAACTTTGCAGGAATAGACAGTTTGAGTTGAAAGCGTCAGGTTCACTGTCTGGGGTGTCGCTGTTCATGACATGGTATGTATTCATCAGCATGCGTTTTTGCTGGCTTTGCCACTGGGTCTTTGTTTTGGGCCTGATCTTCATCGTCGATAGCAGCTCAACAACCGAACACTCAGGACCTTTGCGCAGCCTTTCTGACGATATATCAACTCGCGGAATGGAAGAGGTGATGGGATCAGGAGGAGTTGAGAGACGCTGCCCTGCTCATGCTTGCAAATAAACAGGACCGTCTTCCCAACGCCATGAGTGCAGCCAAGGTGTGATGTGAGAGCAGTAGTCCCTTGGCAAGGCTACATGTTAGGAGTTGAGTGAAGCTATTACTGACTATTGTCTCCAACAAACACCGAACTGAAACTGAAATCTGATTATTGTCTCCGGACAACATTGAGCTGAAACTGAAACCTGCCAATTGACATCCAGAGTGCAATCTCAGGAGTCAGGAGAAGGCCACTCTCACTACGAGGGACTGGAATACTGGATTGGCTCTACCAACATCAGTGCCAAGGTTGCAATTCTTTGTACCCTTGCCAGAAAAGAAGATAAAAGCGAGTTTCTTTCCATGACGAACAGGCATAAAAAGGGAAACTGTAACATCTACTTATTCAGACCGGCCACCGGCCGCTTGAAACTTTGAATCATGTTATTTGCATTTGTGCAGGCCTAATAACAAGGAATAATTCGGATGAACAGCTGAGGCGCATGATCGAGTTGGATTGCTGTGTCCATGCCTAGTTTTTGTATTATATTGCAAAAAAACAGAGTTGTATTATATCTTCATATGTCAATAACAAGTAATAATTCGGATCAAATCTAGCTAAAGTAAATAGGGAATGCAACTTTTGCTTTGGGAGACATAACAATACAAATGAGTGAGCCAAAACAAATCACCAAAAGGATCAGAAATAGTTTCCTCAGTCAGATTCCCTAGGAAAAGTTAAAAAATACCACCAAGTTGCTTCCCCAGAGAAAAAAACACCACAAATTTGGCACCTAGTATTTGAAATTACATTAAGAGGCAGTTGTGTCAAGACGAAGTGGTGCTTTGGTTGTGTCTTTTTCTTTTGGACCAAAATTTGGTTGTGTCTGTTATGCGTAGTATCAGGTTCTTCAAATTGCTTGTGAATATTCAAGCTAGCTACCTGCATTTGCATCGCATCCATTCTTGGTTTGATTGGTCGATATATATCTTACGTTGGACAGGAATATATGTATAGTGGTACGGTTTATAGAAAGCTTACAAATTCCCTAAAGGGGACGGACAAGGTTGTTGCTCATGGAGTGGAGCAGATCATCAGCAGCTTCGCTTGTAGTTTACTTGACATGACATGTGCTATTCTTAGTAGCTGTACGCTGGCCTTTCTAAATTATAGGCTTTTTTTTTTTGCTAGGTGCACATATCTAATTTACTACGTACTCCTTCCATCCTAAAAAAAAATATCATTCTTACTCTCAAAGAATTCAAACATTGTTTTTTGACCAAATATATAAAAGAAAACATTAATAATATTTAAGGGGCATAATTAGTATCATGAGGACTTTGCGAGAAGACTGAAAAGCTCTTGCCGCCACAACTCGTGACACTTTATTTTGAGGGACGGAGGAAGTATCCAGACATACATAATATATACTCCCCCATTTTTAAATTATAGTTCGTTTGACTTTTTGACCTTAAGTTTGACCACTCATCTTATTTAAAAAATTTGCACAAAAATAGTCAAATTTAAGTCATTCTTAAAGACCATTTGTTAATAAAGCAAACCACAACAAAAGAAGTGATAATTTGCATAAAATTTTGAATAAGGCAGTGGTCAAAGTTAGAATTGAAAAAGTCAAATGAACTACAATTCAAAAACGGATTTAGTATATATATATTCAGATGTACAGTAAAAATACGTGTGCACAATAACAGTTGGCACGCATCTGGTAGCTAGATTGGGAAAACATGGTCATTTGTTTTTAAAAACTAGTTCATCCAATTAGCAACGTGACCTCCAATAGTAAACTGGACTTCACCATTGCGTAACTCTCCTTGAGAAAAACAAAATGCATATGGGTGAAACACGTTTATCTGAGTCCATATGAGAAAACTACGTCATTCAGAAGAATCCATCTCATAAAAATAGAGGGATCTGATTTAGAAATCGGACCAGTTTTAACTATCTATAAGATCATGTTTAAGTTAGTTTTGACTGCCTAGATCAAGTTTCGAGTCAGTTTTTATTGTAGCTCTTAATGGATTCGGACTCGTACTCAAGGATAAACCTCCCACCCAATAATATAAATGGACGCTGCCGACTGAGGCTACCTGATCAAAACATGCAAACTAACTACTTTTTTATCTCTCCAAACCTTGAACAAATTTACAACACTAATTTCTTTCAAAAATTTACAACCCTAATATATGTTACTCTGTTCATGTATGGTTGGCAATTGGCATCCAAGAAGTGCATACCTGCCTAGCTAACTAGGCGTGCTTTACTATGTCCTACACTTAATTGATTCGGAACTTATGAAGATATGGAATCCATCCTATGGAAAATAACTTTCAGAGACATCGATCTGAGGTCTACTATATGTAATTGGTGTTTCTGAGTCCCTAGAAATGTCCTCGATGTTTAAAGATGGTCGACCTGTGACTTCAACCATATCTAGAAATGATATTTCTTGGACCGCTACACCAACCACACATCTGCTGTTGTTGTGGAGATGCATGGAGCTTAGGGCAAAGCTTTGCCCGGCTTTGGCCGGGCAGACGACGGTGACATCTCGTGCACCATGTACCTCCTTGGGGGCGTCATTGATGAATCCCCATGCCTCTAAAACGACAGAGCTGAGCTAGATTCTGGGCGTAAGCCCAGCCTTAGAATCCTCTAGGGCCAGCGACGATGCCATCATCTCCTTCCTAAAGGCGTCATTGAAGAATATCTTAGTCCATATGTGTGGTCACCACCTACCGTTCTTCCTACCCGGTTATCCCTGCTGCCCGGTGTAAACCCTCGTTGTGCTTGTGTGAGCTTATTGTCCTACTCACAAAGGTCTATCTTGCTGCAATAGACATTGCCATCGTTGTCTTTGGTCTCCTCTTTGGAAGATGCTTTGCCACTGAGGGTGTAAGGGCCCTTCCCTGCTACGGATGATTTTCCATAGTGGGTATTTTTGCTTCTTCCTCGGCAGATGCTTGGACGTCGATGGAATCCTCGGCATATGCCCTCTTCTTGGTAGATGCTTTGCCGTTGTGTTTATTGACGGATGCTTTGTAGTCGGGGTTGTTGGCGAATGCTTTTTCCACCGTTGTTGCTAGATGCTCGTCGTGTTATCTGCGTGTTATCTCAACTGCAAAGACACTAGCTAGCTAGTGTGCACTGGGGTAGGGTTAGGGTACACGGTGAATCTGATGTTTGAATTGAACGAGATATTGGAGACGTACATGTGTCAAGTCCTATAAAAGGATGATATTGTGGATGAAAAGGAATAGACTAATAATTATAGGACACATATGTTGTTTCCAATTGTGTGCACTATGCTAGTAGATGCGGTATGCGATGCCTATAGGGTTCAATGGGAATCTCCATATGTGATGCTTGAGCGGGACAGAAAGACATGCCAAATCAAATATGATGAAAAGGTAAAGTATGAGGATTGAAGAGTAAAAGGCACTCATGGAGGAAAAAGAGGAAGAGGCTAATGATGCAGAATCAAGCGTACAATTATATATATACGACATGGATGTTGTCTCTAACTATTTTGACTATCATGACATAAGTGGCACACAAAGAATTGCATCTCATACGTACACTTATTGCCATACAATTCTCTGTGTGCATTTACAGTCCACTATCTAAATGACTAAATAAGAATGTAAATCTCAAGTCCAGGTCTTGTCAAAAAGAAAAAGGATGTATAATTATATATTTATTAGTTCTACCATTGAAAACATATCTTATTCTTATCCCTAGCACCATCCATACGGGACGCCGGGAATATATTGGAGATAAGTTTAGAGAAATATAAGGTTGCCACACTGGTCGTACTCGCCATTCATCCAGCTCGCACACAGATCGCCTCCTCCTACTCGTCTGTGATGGCGACTGCGTGGACTAGCTGGATATCATCAGCAAGCACTTTGATCTAATTTGCATCATCAGGGTGTGGTTTTGTCTGTCTTCATCGCCGACCGCCACATCACTAGTGGCAGGATCGAAGGCTCAAGACAAGCACCCGACATCGCACCGAATGAAGGTTGTATTGGCATAGTGCCTTGTGGTGTGGTGTGCAAGAGTCGAGTGCAAACAATGGAGAAGCTAATGAGTCAATCTCACTTAGCATAACATGTCAATTAAAAGAAATTTGAGGGAATATTATGTAACCCTAATCTATATTTGTTCCGTAGCAATCGAAACTTTTTTCGAAAGCATGGACCACTTGCATCATATTGTCGCACATAGGTAATATTCGATGACTTTAAAGTTAGAACCTAGCTAGTGCCATTAAAGTTAATTATTGTTGATTCCCTGCTGCTTACTTGATCTTATAGATCGAACACCTTTATGGTTGAAGTATGCAGTAGTGAGGTCTACAAGATTAGTATAAAAAGAAGAGTCTTTGTTTATAGAGATGAAATAATTTTGTGAAATGGTAGTGTGGTCATTATTAAAGGGGTATATAGTAAGCTGATAGACCGCTCAATTATATAGCATGTGGGTGCCTCAATATATAAGCTCAGGTCCTCCAGATATTGCAAAAATCTAAAGTGGATGTTGCATTGGGCCTAAAGGCAGGTTTGGCAGAAACAAATAAATATTTGTTTTTCATCGGGTCATGCACCACCACAATCCTGACTTAACTTGAGTGCTGAGGAATACATAGTTTTCTTGGCGATGCTATATTTAACTCTCAAGGAAACATATATTTTTGTAGGTTGAAGTAAACCGCCAAGGAATATGGGTGTTTCCTTTGGCAGTTTCTAATCACATCCAAAGAAATGATATATTTCCTTGACTGTGTTATTGTAAATAGCCAAGGAAACTAATAGTTCCTTAACTGTTGTGCTTAACCTCTAAGGAAAATACCTATTTTCTTGTGTATTATTTTAAATCGTAAATTAGTATTTCCTCAAGATTATTGAATTTTTTGAGGTTTGCAATCAAGGACATGCTATAAGTATCTGACATGATTATAAGATACAAATCATAATAACTATGGTCTACAAGATCCTTATGCGGGCCAACACAGTGTTCGGGGTGCATTATATGTTGGTAACCCCTCACTGTGTTTTGGGCCTAATGAATAGCTTGGGAGTTGTAGAACATAATGGCTGTCACAGGGAGGGGGAGGGGGCGGCGGCGCAGCTAGCGGCGACGCTAGGGCAGCGGGGGCGTGTGCGCGAGAGAGGAGGGGCAGCCGACGGCGGCTCGAGGCAGAAGGAAGGGAAAATATTCTTTATTGCTTGTTCCTAAAAGATTACATCCTCCTTGTTTATATATCCCTCCTATGAGACTTGTATATCTCAAGCAATCTCGAAAAGGTTTCCTTATAGATTGTAATACCTTTTACAAAGCAAGTCCTTATTCTTTTCCTCATAGAAGAGTTCATTATAGAGTGGAATATCCCCTTCACACCAAAAACGTCATAATCTTATCCTAATCAAACTCTTACTTTAATTGCCAAAGAAGTCGCGGAGGAACGGCGGGCGGCGTCGTGCGCGCACCAGGGCCAGGAGGCCCCCGCCGTCGCGGGCCCCTTTGGGTCGGGTCCCTCTGGGCCCATCCTTTGGGGTGTGACAATGGCATTTTGGTAAATACAAGCCATGTTGTTGTTAATAAAGAGAGCAGCCGACCCTCCGTCGAGCAATTTTGTCGGTATACAATGGCAAAGCTACGTGGAGTCGTCGGGGTCGGCCGACCCGACCGTTTCTCCGTCGCTCTTTATATCTAGGAGTTTTTACCATGATGGACCCCAGTAAAAAAATATCGGACCCCGGTGGATTTGTAGCCCAGCAGGCTAAACAACAAGTCTATCTCATCATCTTCCCAACCCATTAGTGAATAGTGACCAGCCAACCAATCTATTCGCATTAGCCCAGAAGACCACACGTTTCCTACTCCTAAACTTTCCTTTGACCTCCGCTACAGCCTCACTGGTCGACCGTGGCCGTTTTCGACTTCGTGGTGGTTCTCATCTTCTAGCGGCACAAATAATACATAGTTTTTTAAAAAAAAAATGAAAGTTTTATTGATTTCAAGATCATTACATCGAGATGATGCAAAGACCTTGAAACACTTCGGCCTCTGTATAACAAGGATACACACAGCCTTATAGAACATCATAAAACATAAACACACATTAATGACACTCAATGAAGACTAGACTGCCACCAATGTGCCTAGGTAAAAAAACTCCTTGGCCGTCCGTGCCAATTGCTGAGATGCCGCTATAACCAAATCTTGTGAAGATAATAATACATTAGTATCCATAGACTATAATTAGACTTTTTCCATTAGATACTAGTATTTGTTTGTGTGGCAAATAATCACATCTCGCTAGGTTGATGGCGGGTAAAAAAGGACATTTGGCTTTTCCTTTGGTCTATAGTACTAGTTTTCCTATATTGCCCCTCCATCGGCTAAAGAGTGCTTTTTAGCAATGAAATTTGCGAGATTATACTAAGATTGTGAAGATTATGCAAGAAGGATTTCTAGCCATATTCCAATCGTTGATGTTTTTTTCCTCGATCACGCAAAACATTTGCACGTATTTGTATTAAGATAGGGAAAAAGTTTAATAAAACATGCCATAACAGCGTCCTAGGTGGTCGACGTCATACTAGTACATGGACGTTCGCTGACATAAGTATTGACCCCGGTGACCATTTATCCTGGCTTCGCCACTGCCGGTATATATTGCAGGGTTTGAAAGATTATAGATGTTGTGACTGCTATTGGGACCGGGTTGATCTTGATGGCATCCATGATATTGTTGCCCTTCGGCAAGCTTACTAGACAGCCAACCGGATGTATATAGTCCTCAACGCCATGCTTTCTTACAGCGGCGGCTCGCCGTGAGTCGGCCTGGTTATCTCCTCCAGCGGCGCGTATGTGTAGCGGAAATGTTGCCATGCTGTTGACTTCAGTGATATCTGGAAATGGAAGATTTTAAAATTGTGACTGATTTTCCTATATTTATTCTTTATAAGTCTCTCATATTCGGACCTTCTCATCAGTGAATACATTGATATGTTTGCCCTATTCGGACCTTTTCAAAAAATGGATGCAAATACACTGGAATAACAGTCTTGTTAGACTGAAAATGGTCCTGTTAATGGACAAACCTTCTCAGTGTTAGCCTTCATTGCGACGCTGTCATGAACCAAAAAGGGATCGCCGGAATAGGGCCCAACAAGGGGGAACGCAAGCGCCGCCCAGGGCCCAAAGCCGGAGCGCACGCGCGCCTGAGGGCTGGGCGCCACCACCGCCCGCCGTAAGCACGCCATCGTCATCAGCTTCTTCGTTAAGTAAAGAATATTTAGGGAATAAAGGATAAGAAGAAAATAGGAAAGGAATAAGATTACTTGTAAAAGAGGTATTCCAATCTATAAGGAAACCTCTAGACCTTTCTTAGCAGGCAAGTCTCCCTCGGACTATAAATACAAGGGGCATGTAATCGTTTGCGGTCAAGCGAGAAAAAAATTAAATGGGTAGCTCCCCAAACAGCTCTTATCTCTCCGGCTCTCGTTCTCCCAACCCTACCCGCGGCGCCGCCGCCGATTCGCAGCCGCCGCCCCCGATCAAGCGAGCATGCGCCCAGCGTCGCCGCGCTGCCCTCGCCGCGCCGCCGCACCGCTGCCTCCTCCCGCCGACATCTTCCCAACGCCGACGCCGCTGCCGCTGCCCGCGCCGCCGTTCCCTTCGTCATCGCCCGGCCGCTACACGTCGTCTTCTACCTCGTCGTTCTTCATCACCCTCACGTCATCACGTCGCCGATCGTCGTCATCACCGTCGTCACACCGCCGAACGCCTTCCCCGCCTTCTTTGCCGCCGCTTAACGCCGCCGGCAGCTTCACGTGTCACGCCGGAATCCAACCGGTCTCGGCGGTGGCATCCGGAGACCGGGGCGATTCCCACCACCGATGGCTTCCGGCGATCACCACCCCGGCGCATGGGCGATCGCGTTCATGGAGGAGCTCCAACGAATCTTCGGCGACCACGAAGGTTTGTGACAAAGACGGCGGGAGAAACAAGCGGCGGTCGCCACGGACAACGACACAACTCCGTCCCTCCACATCCACGACGAACCCGGTGGCCACTCGGCGGAAGAACACCGCGCAAAGACGCCAAGCTACCCGACGTGACGCGCCTCGACGTCAACTCGCGCCATCGACGACGCCCCGCCATGGGCGCCACCGACGGCGACGTCGCTCCCACAGCGCCGTCTCACGCCCCCCTCCAAGATCGATGATGCTACAATCAACGAGTACGCCTACCCCAAGGATGCACCCGTCGCCGCCGCTTTCGATTCGGATCGATCGAGGCTACCACCGACGTCCACCACCGCCGACGAAAAGCCTACCAATTAGGCCAACGTCGTGAGGCTCCAACGACAATGCAGATAAGTTCCTATGCCACCAATATCCTCTCGACATTGGCAACACCAGAGCATCCACGCAATTACCATCAAGAGCAACACAACAACATCGTCCCGACGCCGCCGCCGACGCCGCCGATCTCAACTCCGACATCATCGACATCGACAATGCCTTCAAGGGCGCCGCCAACAACATCAGCAATGACCACAACGCCGACAACCATGATGTCCTCAGCATCAGCGACAACACCAACGTCACTACGGGTGACATAACGACGTCAACCGACATCGACATCGACGTCGCCGGCCGTGACATCTGGACAACACCGGCGCCGTGAACAACAACGACGACAACACCTTCGTCGACCAGAACATCACACACTCCACAGTCACCAGGCAAGTCCATCCCAATCAACAAGGAGCTTATACTTCCACCCAAGCTACAACGATGCCGCTCGACGTCGTTAACCATGACGTGTTCGACCCCAAAGACCATCGACAACAACAACGGCGCCCCCAAAAGAGGAAACAACGACACCTCCCCGGCGTCAATGACATCCTCATTAACGTCGCTACATACAACGCCCCTCGGCATCAACGACATTGACAACGGCGACGACGCTACCATGGGGGCCATGAGCGGCAATGACGTCCTCAAGGACGCCAACGCCGATGACGACCCCCGACGCGTCGACTACACCATACCTACCATCGACAACAACTACAAGGGCATCAACCACGATGACATCCTCGCGCCAACCTCGACACCGGCGACCACGACATCCCCACATGGGCGCCGCGGCCGATGAGAACACCGACGCCCCCCCCCAGCGCGCCACCAAGGAGGCGGTCGTTCACTCGCCGACCTTCGACGACGATCTACTAAACCTGCTGGACATTCGACCGACATCGACAATGGTGGAGAACACCATCAATCAATCTGCAGCTCCAGCAAAGGCGACACCATCAGCACCACGCAAGCGGAACATCAGGTACATAGCTGCCAACCTGACGAAAACGGCACTCCTCTTTCTTTGGCTCCTCTGCATCACCAAGGCGCCACGGGAGAACGGAGACAACATACCATGGTGCCCCACTCCCGGTTTTGGGACGTCCTTCAACGGCGACACCAACAACCATCGCGACGTCGACTACACGGCTTTGGCGGTAGGGGCGACTCGAGCCGTACCTATGGACTCCGATGTTCCTCAACGACATCTATGTCCAGTACGACTACGCCAACAAGATGTGGGCTGCAATGCACCAGGAGGCGCCCTACATACGGAGCACGGCAACCCAACTCGCTCAAGAGATCGACACTTCCATCTTTAGCAAGTCTCGACTTGGGGCCTTTACCGACGACGACAAGAGGTACATACCACCCACATCAACCACCTACATCATCAACCTCGTCACACCCCCGGAGGCTCCCGTTCCACCAAAACTTGCTACTTCAACGGACCACAAGCTCCATCGCCTCGCCGGAATCATAAAGTTCCAGATGACGGCACCAGCTTGGGCACCACTCGAGGAGATTGATAAGCCCCCGACGACCAGGCCATTCGCGCGACATCCATTTAGCTACAACATCAGCATCTCCATCTTTGCCCAGTGCATCAGATATGTCACCGGTCGCGAGAACCACGGTAGCGAGGACGCTGTCGTCGGGGGGGAGAGATGTCATGAACCAAAAAGGGATCGCCGGAATAGGGCCCAACAAGGGGGAACGCAAGCGCAGCCCAGGGCCCAAGGCCCGAGCGCGCGCGCACCTGAGGGTTGGGCGCCGCCACCGCCCGCCGTAAGCACGCCATCGTCATCAGCTTCTTTGTTAAGTAAAGAATATTTAGGGAATAAAGGATAAGAAGAAAATAGGAAAGGAATAAGATTACTTGTAAAAGAGGTATTCCAATCTATAAGGAAACCTTTAGACCTTTCTTAGCGTGCAAGTCTCCCTCGGACTATAAATACAAGGGGCATGTAATCGTTTTGCAGTCAAGCGAGAAAAATTAAAGGGGTAGCTCCCCAAACAGCTCTTATCTCTCCAAGCTCTCGTTCTCGCAACCCTACCCGCGCGCCGCTGATTCGCAGCCGCCGCCCCTCGCCAGCGCAAGAGCCGCGACCCCTTTGCGCGCCGCCGACCTTCCTCCCGCGCCGCCATCTTCCCAACGCCAAGACGCCGCTATCGCTGCCAGCAAGACGCAAGACGCGCCGCCGCCATCGCCGTTCCCTTCGTCATCGCCCGAAGCTGCTACACGTCGTCTTCTACCTCGTCGTTCTTCACCAGCCTACGTCATCACGCCGCCGATCGTCGTCATCACCGCCGTCACACCGCCGAACGCCTTCCCCCAACCTGCTACCGCCGCCCCAACGCCGCTGGCAGCTACGTGTCACGCCGGAATCCAACCGGTCTCTGACAGACCCTAGTGTAGTTCATGGTGGAGATACTTAATTGCTCGGAATTCGATTAGCCTAGCTGTGCGGAGACATCGCGCAATGGGAAATCGGTAGCCACGGCGGTGTCCCTGTAGTCGCTATATATCTTTCTCGTTTTCTAATTTTGTAAGTCTGATTCTGGTGTTGTATCCACGACAACATGGAAAGAAAGGAATGGCAGGTATTCAAACGAACTACGTCATGCATGACGTTGATCCTGAGGGCGGCAATCCAGGAGGATGAGCTTAGGATTGAGGCTGGGTACTCCTCGATCCATGTTGAGGCTGGGTACTCCTCGATCCTTTGGTGTTGGCTGCTCGCCACCATCATCCTGCTTATGTTGTGTCCTCTTATTGAAATATGCCTGCTCGCAAAAAAAAAAAAAAAAAAAAAAAAAAAAAAAAAAAGACGCTCAAGGCTCAACTCTCGACGGTCACTGAAGCCTAAAGGTCCTCTCCATGACACTCAAGGCTCAAACACCACGGCGACATGGATCGGTGATCACAGCTACCGCCATATCCCTCGATCGATTTAATATAAATATGGGAACACTAGCTTGTCTTTTCTTCATCAGCACCCGCATATATATTTTAGGGACAATTAAAATGCCATGACTGAGAATTAACCATGTCAATGTTGTAGATTAATTAAATCTCAATATATAGGACCAAAGAGTATAATCCAGTCTAGCTGATTCAAAGACTGCATTATCTTATCACTGAAGTACCGCTTAACGTTTTGATTAAGTTAATCATCTGGCCATATAATCCAAAGGAAGGAAGAACATGTAAGCGTTGGTGGTAGCAGCAGTTCATCGTCGTGATGTACTCGGGTGGAAATAACCTACTGCTGCTACCGTATCAAATTATGGTTTGTTGAGTCTGTGTGAACCTTCCCAAATTTTATTCGAGTTCATCCATCTCAGACAGTAAGAAATAGCACGAAGATACAAGTTGTAGAGTTGGAGAGAGAGAGAGAGAGAGAGATTATCGAGAGTTATATCGGAGAGCTAGGCTAGGTGGAGAGGATAGCGCCGGCGGTGGTGGCGCATGGAACCTTTGCTTTGGGAGACATACTAATACAAATGAGTGAGCCAAAATAAATTACGTACCGAAAGGATCGGAAATAGTTTCCTCTGTCATATCCTCCCCAGGAAAAGTTAACAAGTACCACTGAGTTGCTCCTCGGAGAAGACACTACCAATTTGGCACCTAGTGTTTGAATTTCATTAAGATCAAGGTATATGCTAATGTTTGTGTGACGAAGTGCATGGTTGCTTTGGTTGTGTCAGTTATGCGTAGTATCAGGTTCCATCTTCAAATTGCTTGTGAATATTCAAACTACCTGCATTTGCGTTTTGCATCGCGTCCGTTCTTGGTTTTATTGGTCGATATATAGCTTGCGTCGGACATCCAACTTTGTAGAGAGTTAATAGGACATACTCCCTTGTCGTTTCTACCGGTGTTAATTCATTATAAAAAAAAAGATTGACCAGTGTATCTAATTTTTTTAATACTAATTATATAACATAAAATATGAATATTTTATTTATGCATTAAGTTGAATTTAAGTGCATCATTTTTTTCGGGAACTCTAATAATACTAATTATATAACATAAATATGAATATTTTATTTATGCATTTAGTTGAAGTTATGGAAAATGACAAATAAAAAGAGATGGAAGAAGTAGGTGGTGTTTCTAACTGTGCCCACTAGATGCATATATGTGGACGTGATGCATATATGTGGGTTCACTGGTCATCTCTATATCAGATGCTTGAGCAGGACAGAAAGACAAGCCAAATCAAATCGGATGAAAAGGTAAAGGATGAAGATTGAGAAGCTCAAGGCACTCATCGAGAGGAAAAAGAGGAGGATGCTAATATATGATGCAGAGTCAGACTTGCATTTTATACAACAGTAATGTTGTTTCTAACTGTTTGGAGTCGTCGTGAGATGAATGGCCCACAAAAAGTTGCATCTCATAGACATACTGCCTCCACGGGCAAAAGAATGCAGTTCTCCCTTAGCTTCGTCCAAATAAGAATACAAATATAAAGTTCAGGTCTATGTTCACCTCAACAAAAGCATGCCAGGCCTACGGGCACAAACTTTAGTTTTGCAAGTGTGTACATGTCCATATATTCGTGCCGCACGTACGGCGCACACGGTACGTGTTGTGCCTCCTCCATCCACAAAAGAATTTATTTCTCATGTACGTGCATTGGTACCCTTTGGTTATTAGCAACCATGCGTACGCATGAGAAGAAAAATTCCTAGGCCTTGGCAATTAGTACCCATTTGCATATATTTTAAGTACCTCGCCCCAGCCGGCTCGTAGTATAAATGCCAGCGTGCAGCTTGTGCAATGGTAGTAAGATAGTAGCGAGCAAGCATATATAAGCAGCTGGTTATATAATAAGGCACACAGGCAGTAGAATCGAGAGAATTAGCTAGCTAGAGATGTCGTGGAGCGTTGACGAGAACAGCAGGTTCGAGCAGGCGTTGGCCGATATCGAAGAAGACACTCCCGGGCGCTGGGAGCTGGTAGCCCAGGCGGTCGGCGGTGGCCGGACGGCGGACGACGCCTTGCGCCACTGCCTGAAGCTGTACGGGGACATCGACGACATGGCCGCCTGTAACCGGGCGATCCGCCGCCGGGAGCAGTACAGCCGCAACGTCCGGGCAGCAGCAGCAGCAGCAAGGCGCTGGCACCAACGCGAACGCCAGCAGCAACAATAGGCGGCGGAGCAACGGCGGCGGCGCCAGTAGCAGTAACAGTCGCGCTAAAAACAACAGGTACGCACGGCTGCCAGCTAATTAAACTCGCAATCACTAACAAAAGTAGCTAGAATTTATATATGATATACGTACGTGTTTAATTACACTTGAACGTATATCATCATCTCTAACTGCATGCATTCGTATAAACATGTGCAGAGCCAATCGCCCGCAGGAATGAGACAAAAGACGATGAACCACACGAATTACTTCAACACTACTGCGGCCTATATATACTGCTATAGCCTATATATATATATGGCACGCATGCATATATCACCATATGTACATGTACGTACGTGTGTCTACTGCATGCTTCGAGATATAAATGCACGCGGATATACGTATACGAGTACGTATGTCGATCGAATCGTTAGAGTACGTGGAAACGAATGAATCTATCTACCCTATACCATAACAAAACAATCTGGACATCCCTTTCCATGTATACACTCTAACTAGTACTTAACTAGAATAATCACCGGAGGTGCTCCAACAGTTTACCATTTGTGTACTGTATGCCTCAGGCGTATAGTGCATTGCATTTGCATGCATGCCTGCCCTTACGTATATGTAACTGTTTGGGCAATGTTTATATATTATATATAAAAAGTTATCGTGTGGATTGTGATCATATTGTGAGTGTTAATAATGGTGCGATGCATGTTATGATCCAGATGCATGTGCATGCTAAGAGTGCATGGAATGTCTTTGTTTACATCTGGTACGGTCTCCCCTGGAGTACGATGACCGTGGTACACCCCCACGTGTCCGCTTACGATTTGCGCACGCTATAACCTCCATCGCGCGCTGCAGTTTCCCGATAGGCTCCCTACAACGCGATCGGCAGCATTTAAGCAAATATGCCACAAACAAAGAGAGCTGTATTTGGGAATACATACATAAGCAATTGCCGCTGCCATTGCCGCATCTTGATCTGTAAAAATTGTGCTTGGGTGCTTTCCTATTAGAAAGGTCTCAAGGAGCCAAACAAACGATTCAATAGTCTCATCAAATATAAGTGTGCATCCAAAAACGATTGCTTGCTTGTGGTGGTTGGTGCCAAGATTCGAAAACAAAAATGCATTTCACATTTATTAGATTGAAATGTCGTGTCAAAGGACACAACATCACCAAAAGCATCTGTAATCCATGATAGAGTGGCCATCTGTCCAAAAACATTTGTTATACAACCAGTTTCCTTTGTCCACATAAAAAATATTGGATCCTCTAGCTGTTTATTTCTCAAATATTCAGATAATGTTTGTGCATCATTGGCTTCTAAGCTTTGTCTACACACGTGACCAATCTCATTATAGCAATCCGTCTTTGAAAATGGTATTTTGTCTTCCCCTCCATAATGCTCCTTCATGAAATTAAAAACTTGGGGCTGACTTCATTCTAGCCTGCCGTATCTGGCCAATTAATTGTCTATCTCGCCTCTATCACCTCTGGTTGGGATCTCAACTTATGTGTCTTATTTAGACCGACAAGATATTGGTTGTGCTCTAATACCACTTTTTGCATTGTCCAAACATTTTCCTTGCCGATGATAAATCGAACACGAGCATCACAACCGATCCTTGTAATATCTTTTTGTGACGACTTATTTCTTTGATATCCTTGCGAGTTGCAAACTAGAAATCTCTAACATATATAGACTACCATTCGGGCGGTGTTTTATCTTGCTCTTTCTAACACTGAACCCAACATGTCCAAAGATAGTTGTTGTACATCTCATAAGCCTTTTTTTCTCGGATTCAAAAGCCATTCCAACGGTAGGTTCAATCAAATGTAGTCCAGATTTCTGAACCACCTGCACATATGGATTCTCCTGTCAATTAAAAGGTGTAGTATAATAAAACAAAATAGTATATAGTCTCAATTTTTTTTTTTTTTTTTTTTTTGCCTCATTATGTATTTCATTCTCCACTAATCCAAAGCATGTGTTATTTGTTGTTCCTCCTGTCCACAATTGCCACCAACAACATTATTCAAAGATGGAACATCCAATCTACAGCAAGGAGCGACCATAAAGTGTAATAATTAAGAAACATGACCTTCACATGAAGCGATCATCAGGGGACAAGCATGGTGCAATCATTATAGGACAAGCATCAATTAAGGAGCATTAATAATTAAGACATGGCAAAGTCGGGACAAGCCGCAACAGTTACCTGAGGACCGACGACAACGGAGCAGCGTGCCTGCGATCCAATATCGGTGACGCCGGGTAGGGCTAGGCAGTGCCGCCTACTGCCCCGACTGCAGCGATGTGAACTGCCTCTCGTTCACCTCGATCCATGTCGTTGGGGCCGTCGTCGGGTAAGCCTTCTCCATGCCGCCCTTCCCATGGCCGTTCTGCAATTAAAATCGGGCCGACAACGTAATACGATGACGACAAGACAATACGACACAATGACTGCCCTAGGACACGAGGGAGCGGAGACCTTTGTAAACGGTGCTACGACGCGAGGGAGAGGAGACCTAGCTAGATGGGAATTCCCGCGAGATGACAACGCTACGAATCAAGCGGAGACCTGGCGATGAGCGCTATAGAGCGGAGCCGATCTCGGGCAGCCCTGGAAAGCGACATTTGTTCCTTTCTCTCCTGATTGCATTGGGCCCGATTTGATATGTAGTACCCGCCCGTGCGCATATATACCCGCCTGAACACGCAACGCCAGCACGCACGTACCCGCCCGCCTGCATCGCGCGAGGGAAACCGTCGGACAGACCACGCATATCGCCAACATCGTCGGCGTCGCCGCACGCTGCATACGAGAGTGTTGTCGCTGCAATCATACGACCTACTACCAGCTACTGCTTCTTCTCTTTCCCTCCCACAAAAACGCTGTCCGTAGACAAGCCGAAGTACGTCCACCCCGCCGCCGGCCGGCGTCGATCTCTTCCTCCACATCTTCCCCGCCAACGAGCTTTGCAGGAGGACGCCGCCGCAGCCATGGGTGTTGCTTTTCTTTGAGTAACACTCTTGTTGTGCTTGTGCCTCACCGGAGCCCAATTATCTTTCTCTCTCCAGTTTGTTCGCCGCTCGTGGAACCGTCTTCTCGGTGAACCTCGCGACGTAGAGATCAATAATCTCGTCATCTTCCTCCCGCTGCTTTTTCCAGGTCGAGTTTCATGAACGATAGCGCCAGTTCGCCGTCTTTGGGTGATCTCACCTCGCCGGCGATCGTGGCACAGGAGCAGCAGGCAGAGCAAAGCAGCCGTCCTTGTGTGCCTGTGGTCAGTCGTTATTATCTTGATTGATGACACAACCATGATGTCATGCATATGCAAATTATGGCCGTTTCCTTGTAGAAAAATAAAACCAGAAATACCACCTGTATACACCAGTACCCTCAAATGTCCATGTCTTAACCTCCGCGGATAGTAGAGGATTAAAAGGCCATTGAAGGTCGTAGGTGGAGATGGACTAGCTGTGGCGAACGCACCGTTGACGAAGGGGAGGACGACGGAGGCGTTCTCAGCAAACCGGTGCGTGCATGCTCGCCGCCCGATTTCCTTTCGTTATTTTTCTGTGTGTGTTTATATTATGGCTAAAGATGAACAGTGCAAGTTAACACAACTTGTGCAAACGTATATTAATACATGCAGGATCTTGTAAAATTAATTTTATTACATTCATGACGACTTTATTCTCTTCCCACGAAAATAAGGTTGCATTTGTTACTCTAACCAAAGTTAGTTCAATTTTAATGAATTATGTGTTTTAGTTTCCTCATGTTGACCGAAAATATTACAGTTTTTAGAAATGATACAAGTGTTTGAATTAATAACTCTAACAAAAACAATTTCGTTTTTATAAAGGAACCTTAAATTTGTGTAGAATATAGAAGCATGATAGTAAAAATTTAGAGCTTAAACATTCGGTAGTGTCAAATGTATAAAATAAGTATTGACAAAATTTGTGACAGAGTTTGTGTAGGTATGCCTCACAATGTAGAGGAAATTCGGGCCAAAAAATGTGAAAAACAATGAATTAGGTATGCTGCATTTCCTAGCAATGCAAAGGACGAAATTCAGGCAATAAAATGTGAATATCAATATAATGTAGTCGCCGAGGTCGTCTCAAGGCTGAGGATGACGCATCTAGATTGATTGCATCATCTCAAATCATAGCTCAGAAGGAGGAAGCTAGGGTTAAAAGTCGTGAGTATCAACAAGAGAGATATGCTGCATTGCCTAATGATAAGGACTAGGCATTTCGGGACAAAAAAAACATGAGTACGTACCACGTAGTCGTTGAGCTGCTGGTCGATCTAAAGGCTAAGGCTGTTGTTTCCAATTTGATTGCATCATCTGAAATCACGGATACTAGAATGGACGATAAGGAAACTCATCTAAGTGGAAATCGGATTTGATTGGTTTTACGCGTCAATAATGTAGGTATTTTGCTTTGATTTTTGCTCTCCATTGACATTGTTTATTTAGCAAAGGTAATACTTTTAGCTATTTTTAGATCTTTTAAATCAAGGTACTCGTGAAGATGCCTGGTGACAATGTGGAGATCCTTGCTAAAAAAAACTTGAGTATCAATGTAAGTACTGAGATAAATTGAGTGATGCCACCAAGTCCAAAATAAACTACCATCAACTCTTAATATGTCAAATATGGTATTAATATATTTTACATATATATGCAGTGTCAAAGCTATGGTAGGCTCACGGTGCAATGGCAAAGGCCATTGGTTGGGGGCTCTCACCCAGGCTTCAAATCCCGGGTGTGGCACTTTATCCCTGGATTTATTTCGGGATTTTCGCGCTGTGCATTAAGTGGTAGGCGACGTCCCGTCGATAGCGAGGCGCGCCGGTGGTGACTTCGAACTTCAAGATTTCCGGCTCAGTCCTTGAAGGTGCTCATAAGGGTAGGGTTTTGCGTACGTGTGTTCATAGGGGTGAGTGTGCGTGCGTGTTGCGTTGTACTGTGTAATCTAAAAAAAAAACTATGGTAAAGCTATGGTAGTTATTCCTATCTGTTTTAGGTGTTAGGAAACATGTATATCACCATAATTGTCATGCTTAGAAAGAAGTTGAATCAAGAAGCATTGAACTCTAGCATTTGGGAACGAAAAGACACATTGCACGGAATAGAGGGTACGAAAAAATATTAAATAATATTCCCATTTACAATGGGTAAGCTTATTTTATTTGATAACGATAACTATTACTTTACATGTTCGATTCCATTTTGAAAAATATTATAGATTAGATTGCTTTAAGTTGACTAATAATTATGTTATCAGGAAGCTATCTGGTAATCTCATTTCCATTTTCTACATGGAAAGACGAAAACTGCAAATTCCACGTTTATTAAAGGCAAAAACATTAATATCAATATTACATTTATTTTTTAATAGTTTTGTCACTTAAATTAAGCTTATATGTCAATTATTATTATAACATTACAAACAGGATCCATACAACCTCAAAAGGCATTTTTGGGATAGCTATTGACTATCAATGTGAAGGTAATTAACTGATACACTGGAGTTCAAAACCTCATTAGATGTATCAAAACACACAGATTTAGAGATAGTCGAATATCTTTCTTATATTGTCATAATGTAAACCATTTATGTACAATTATATCAGCACTTGAACAGTATCAGTCCAAAATATTTTCTTACGCTATGGCTATGGCTATGTGCTTTAGTTCATCTTGTTCTTTTTTTTTTTTTTTTTTGAATTTGTGAGAATCATTTGAATGGTTCAGGTACTAAATACATTAATCCGATGAACGGAATAACTGATCTCTTGTACCGTTGTTTAAAATTAAAAATCACTATATTATATTTTGTTTAGGCACGTGTGTCGCACGTGCTTCTCTGCTAGTATTTTTTTTTTTTTTTTTTGAGATTACACAGTACAACGCAGACGCTCAACACGCACGCACACTCACCCTATGAACACACGTACGCAAACCCTACCCCTATGAGCACCTTCGAAGGACTGAGCCGGCAAATCTTGAAGTTCGAAGTCACCATCGGGCCTCGCTATCGACGGGGACGTCGCCTACCACTTAATGCACAAGACCGGAAAATCTGAAATAAATCCGGGATAAAGTGTCGCACCCAGGATTTGAACCCTGGGTGGGAGCCCCCCAACCAATGGCCTTTGCCACTGCACCGTGAGCCCCTAGTAGTTTTAAAAGAGCGTACAGTTGTTGGTGCTTTGTTTTGGCAAGCTGGTAGATCTTTGTTGAAAGACGAAAGCGTCATTTGTTCCTGTTGACAATTAAATCGGTAACACACCAAATAAAGCTAGATCGTTCAATGTAGGGCAAGCCAAATTGGGAATCGGCCAGTGCCTAGGGATATCCACACCCGGACCTTGTGCCTCTAGCAATGAGCGCGATACGCAAGACACGTCGCCGGAGGAGCCTTGCCGGAGCGCGATACGCAAGACTCGCCGACGAAGTCTCTTGAAACCCGAAACTCCACACGCCTGGGACGGACCCCGTGAGGGCGTACAATCGCTCTAGGGCTTCGTCGTCGTCGATTACCTGTTCATGGCAGCGACGGCGAAGAAGGAGAGAGAAAGAGGAGAGAAATTAGGGTAAAGAGAGGTAGTAGATTGGTTTGTGTCGATTGGATGTAGATGAGATCAAATCGGCCATGAACCTCTTATTATATAGATGGGGTGATCTTATCCCCTTAAGAAACCGTACTAGATACATTAACAATCACCAAACCCTTCCAAAAACCGAATAGAAACTAAATCGGTTGGGAATAGGAGAATCCCGACATGCATGCGCGCGAATACACGGCGTCGGGCGCTCGCTGTGGGAGCGCTGGACGTAGTCCAGAGAGCTCCACGGGAGGGAGCACCGTAGGATGCTGAAGGGGGAAGCGTCGGATGCGGTACGCCCAGCGTCCGGCGCGTGACGACTCCTCGCCCGCACCGTCAGACCGTCTGTTGTCTTCGCGTCGGACGCACCCCGGCCGCTTCCTGGCATTCGACGCATGTCCCGACGTGGCCTGTCGTCTTTTCTGCCAAATCCGTTAATCGTTTGGCCTTGCCGTCAAGTCCTAAATACGTCTGTGACCACCTTGACACGTCTAATTCACCAAAAATAATGCCCGGATATTTTTGGGTGTCAACAGTTTCTCTCTCTTGATTAGATCTTTCTCTCTTGATTAGATGGGGCCCAATTCGATGGAGAAACGAATGCAATGGGAAAAAAAAAAATCAAGCCTGCTTGCTTTTTATCGTTGGGCCCATAGCAGCGGGCTGAGCAAAGGATGATGGATGATGGCGTGTCGGGACTATGCCTGCCACAACAATACCGGCCGGCAGCACTGGCTGGCTCGATCGGAGGAAGAGATGACAGCGAGCATCGGGAGGCCGGGCCGGTGCATGCATGCCATGGCGAGGTACTACGTACGGTAGACGAGCTACTAGGTGGACAGGGACGAGAGGCAACCTGCAATCAAATTAGCGAGGAGGCATCGATCGAGGCGACACTCCGGTATAGGAGCCTCAACTCCCACTAATCAACTACCTTGGTATAGTGTGCGAATCATGATTTTAATTGAAGAAAGATAATAAATTTGATTATGACTCGAATAATTTCGAGTCCTCACAATTCCCCAACTAATCATATTTCTATCCACAGATGAAGCAAAAGATTAGGACTAAAAAGTTATGTTCTCACCTTGATTCTCTCTTTGACTTCCATCCCCTAGTTCACATGTCTTTGCTTATAGGAGCAGGTATATCTAGTAGTATATACATGGCCAACGGGCCGTGCTGTGCCGGCGCTCGCCTGGCACCCGGCCCAGGCATGGCCTGCAGGGCCGCCGGGCCAGCCCGTGAGCACGGCGTGCTGCCGGGCGACACGACGAGCACGGCACGCTCGTCGCAGCCACGCGCTGACCGGGGTCGGGGAAGAGCGCCGACGGGTCAGGGAAGACCGCCGCCG
The DNA here is from genome assembly GCA_015847255.1 of Hyparrhenia diplandra. NCBI lineage: Eukaryota > Viridiplantae > Streptophyta > Magnoliopsida > Poales > Poaceae > Hyparrhenia > Hyparrhenia diplandra. The sequence continues at coordinate 181,874 of JADLZK010009988.1, forward strand.
GGGTCGGGGAAGAGTGCCGCTGGGGTCGGAGAAAGAGCGTCGCCGTCGTCGCTTTCCCGAGGTGCTCCGCGGCCACACCCGCACGTGGAGGACGAACAACGCCGCCGGGCGCGCCCGTGCGTGGAGCAGGTGGAGGATGGACGGAGGTGCTTGGGTCGTCGCGCCTACGCGTGGAGGACGGACGGCTCCGCCCTGGATTGCGCGAGTCGCGAGGGAGACCGGAGACGGCGAGGGAACAGGGACGGATCCAGGATTTTGGATCAATGGTGTCACTACGAGTTTGTCAACTAATAATCACAACTTTTTTTTTTTTTTTGCAAATTTTCTCAATAAATAATACACTAGAAAGTTGACATGGTTTAATAGATCAAAGTAACAGATCAATGTATACATGGGCATAACATATGTTTACCTTTATAAAAGCATTTTGCGGTTGCGATTTTCCATCTTTTGAAAGCGATCTATTATAACTTTGTCTGGGATTGTTGCTAGAAAGGCGGGCTCAACAAAACAAAGATGCAGTCATTCATAAACTTGTTGCCAATACGGTTGCGCGATAAAGTCTTCACAGTTTTCATCGCCGAGAAGCACCTCTCTACAGATGTCGTGGCTACTGGTAGAACAAGTACTAGCTTTAGAAGTCAATAGACCAAAGGAAAAGCCAGATGCTTCTTCGTATCCCACCATCAATCTGGCAAGCTCAGTAATGGTGCTCAATCCAGAAAACCTTTCATCAGCTCGGATATTGTCAATATAAATGGGAAGCTCACGAGCAAGATCCTTCAACTGATCTGAACTGAAATCATCAGGATACAACTTAGCTAATTGTATCAAGCTCTCCAATTGGAAATCAGCAAAAGAATCTTAGGGACTAAAAGCAGCCATGTAAGTAAGCAGATTAGAATTTATTTCACCAAATCGATCGTTGAGCTCGATAATTAGCAAATCAACAACTGTATTCAAGCAGTCCCATCTATAGTATTGGTAGCTGGTCCGGTTGGTCTTTTTCCTTGGTTTATGGCGATCAATGTACTCTTCTTCCATGTCCAACTTAGGAATGTCATGCTCTTCACAAAAGGAATATATGCTTTCCAATAAAGATTCCCAGCCGTCATCTCTAATTTGCTGAAATTTTTGTTTGGTTAACTTTACTTCTGACATGACCTCCAATATATGATCGATCTTTCCTTTGCAAACAAAGTGATAGATAATTTGCATGTCCCAGGATCATCAACATCAAGCGTAAATGAAATACAAAATCAAAATCCTTGAGATAATCAAGGAGTCCACGAGCTTGACGTTTCTTCTTATCATTTGGGCCATCTTTTTTCAACATACCGCAGAACTTCAATAACAGAAGGGAACAAGCTGTTAAGACTCTTAAGGGTCTTATAATGAGAGCACCACCTAGTGTCGCCAGGTCTTTGAAGAGATTGTTCCCGGTTCAATCCAGTTCCACTAGAAACCTGTCCATTACCTACTGCTTTCTTTACTCTCTCTTGTTGACTTTGCCGTATCATGTCTTTTCTCTTACAAGAAGCTCCAGCAACATTAAGAAGAAGAGATATTATATCAAAGATGGGCCGGTGGCCGAGCGAGGAGGGAATTTGGACTAAACAAAAGCATGCCTCGATGGATATTGAGGTCACATGGTTAGCTGGGCTGTTGTCCTCAACACAAAATGAGAGAAGGCTATATGGACCAACGTGACAGTCATTGCTGTTCTGTGACAGCATCAATTATATCCGCTAGGTCCGTCCCTTTGACTAAGTTTGTAGAAAATATGTGCAACATTTAAATATTTAAATAAATTTGTTAAAAAAACTAGGGGCTAATTACTTAGCATAAATATTTTATATATTCAAATATATAAGCGGCTGAGTTTTTCTCGGGAAGCGGGGAGATTTTTTGGGACGGAGGGGTATGCTAGGGACAGTGGATATGAGAGTGGAGAGGGACAGTGGATATGAGTGGATAGTGGATATGAGTCTGGCAGTAGTAAGGTTTTCTTTGCAGGCCGGGGATGTGTTTTCCTTAGCAGGTCGGGCCGTCACCGTGTCTACATTGGGAGCGGGTCATGCCCGTGCCGTGCCACGGGCCAGAAGGCACGGCCTGGTGCCTCAGACCGGGCCAAAATCCCGTACCGCGGGCCATGCCAACGGGCCGTGAGCTGCATGTCCATGTACAGGCCAAACACATCCTAAATAAATCTTAAGAGCAGCTCCGGTGTGAATTGACAATTGAGGGAAGCAAAAAAAAAAAAAAAAAAAAAAAAAAAAGTTACATTATTGGAGCAATTGAGCATCGGACGTCACCCTAAGGATTGTAGTTTGCTTGAATGATAGGGCTGTGTCCTGAACTTTTATTTAAAACAAAAACTCCGCAAATATTCGGTCCATCTCAGTTAGATAATTTTAAGACAAATGGAGACGATGGGACTTTGCACAGCCATATTGTATACAATATGAGTGCAGCCGGCCGCCTGCAAGTCGCTCGAGGTGGATGGAGACAGGAGACTGACTAGCTAGTGGCCAGGCCAAAATAAAATGGCAGCCCGCCGTGTCCGTTGCTATGTCCGTCTCTAGCCACCAACAACTAGCCTAGCCATCCATGGACGCCAAGCCGCAGAACCTGGGCGGCTCGCTGCCGGTGCCCAACGTGCAGGACCTGGCCTCGCGCCCCGCCGACGAGCTCACGCCACCCGTGCTCCACCGCTACATCCGCGACGATGTCCAGGTCGACGACGCAGCCGCCAACGGAGATGCCGTGCCGGTGGTGGACCTGGCGAGGCTCCTGGACCCGTCGCACGCCGAGCAGGAGGCCGCCAAGCTGAAGGCCGCCTGCGAGGACTGGGGTTTCTTCCAGGTGCTCAACCACGGGGTGCCCGACACGGTGATCACCGACGTCAAGGCGGACCTGCAGGCCTTCTTCCGCCTCCCGCTGGCCGAGAAGCGCGCGGTGGCGCAGGAGCCCGGTGGGATCGAGGGGTACGGGCAGGCCTTCGTCGTCTCCGACGACCAGAAGCTGGACTGGGCCGACATGCTCTTCCTCTCCACGCAGCCGCCCGAGTACCGGGCCCCGCGCTTCTGGCCGGCGCGCCCCGCCACGTTCGGGGACTCGCTGGCGCGCTACTCCGCCGAGGTGCAGCGCGTCGCCACCGACCTGCTGGCGGTCATGGCGGCCAACCTGGGCGTGGCGGACGCCCGGAAGCTGACGAGGATCGCCGACTCGCAGGCAGTGCGGATCAACTACTACCCGGCGTGCCCGGGGGCGCGCACGGCAGGGTGCTGGGCCTGTCGCCGCACTCGGACGCCGTCGGGCTCACGCTCCTGCTCCAGGTCAGCGCCGTCCCGGGGCTGCAGATCCGGCGGCACGGCGCGTGGGTCAGCGTGGACCCCATCCCGGGGGCGCTGGTGGCCAACGTCGGCGACGTCGTCGAGGTGCTCACCAACGGGAGGTATAAGAGCATCGAGCACCGGGCGGTGGTCAGCCCCACCCATGACCGGGTGTCCATGGCCGCCTTCCACTCCGCCAAGTTCGGCGACACGTACGCGCCACTGGAGGAGACGATGGTCGGGACCGCGCCGGGGTACAAAACCATTGGCGTCAACGACTACATCCGGATGGTGCTGTCTTGTAAGCTTGAAGGCAAGAACATCATGGAAGCCATGAAGATCAATCCCTGAACAGCAGTGACAACATCTCTGAACTTCCATACTATCGATCGAGCCTGCAAATTTGTGCTCTTGTTGTTGCCGTCTCTTATTGTTCTTTTGTGTCATCTATTTTTTTAGGGGAATCTTTTGTGTCATCTGTGCAAGAGAGAGGATTGCTGTAAACATCTTGTTTAAGTATCAAATCCTGAGTCTTTGGGCCTGAAACAAGTATGGGCTGAATAGCAGGCCTTTGCAGGCAGTTAAGATATTTGTGTTTGTTGGATATATTTTCAGAAGTGGATTGTGCTGCTCCCCCAATCCTCCTCCCTCCTCTCCATCCATCCATTCGTCCCGCGCGTCGGCCATGGCGCCACTGCCGGCACCACCAACCGCGGCATCGGCCTCCGCCTCCGCATTCCTCTTCCTCTCTCCGCCGCGGAGCCGGAGCCGCTACCAGAAGCCCAGGCCCAAGCCAAGCGCCACTATCCTCTGCTCCTCCGCCGCCACCGCGGCCGGCTCAGCATCGTCGCCCTCCCTCTCCGAGCAGCTGGAGCCGCTCTCCCGCACGCTCCTCCACGACAAGCCCACTCCGATCGCGGAGCGCCCCACCCCAGAGCCCACCTGGGTGAACCCCACCAGGCCCAAGCCCAGCGTGCTCTCGCTCAGCCGCCACCGCCGCCGCTCCCCTTCAGCGAACGCTTCCTCCGCGCCGCTGCAGCCGCTGCTGCGCGCCCTCCGCGCCCTGCCCGAGGACGCCGACCTCGCGGGCACCCTCGACGCCTTCTTCCTGCAGCAGCAGCAACCGGCGCCGTCCCCCTCGGACGCGCTCCTCCTCCTCAACTACCTCCACCCGTCGTGGCGCAAGACGCTCTCCCTCCTCGCCTGGCTGCGCGCGCTCCCCGCCGACGCCTTCCAGCTCGACACCATCTTCTTCAACGTCGCCCTCAAGTCGCTCCGCGCCGCGCGCCAGTGGCCGCACGCCGAGCGCCTCGCGCTCGACATGCTCGACGCGGGCGTGCCCCTCGACAACATCACCTACTCCACGCTCATCACCGCCGCGCGCCGCTGCCGCCAGTTCGCCAAGGCCGTCGAGTGGTTCGAGCGCATGTACGCCGCCGACGGCGTCCTCCCCGACGAGGTCACCTACTCCGCCGTGCTCGACGTCTACGCGCAGCTCGGCATGAAGGAGGAGGTGCTCGCGCTCTTCGACCGCGCCAGGGGCAGCGGCTGGAAGCCCGACCACGTCGCCTTCGCCGTCCTCGCCAAGATGTTCGGGGAGGCCGGCGACTACGAGGGCATCCAGTTCGTCTTCAAGGAGATGAGGGAGGTCGGCATCACGCCCAACATCTTCGTCTACAACGCGCTGCTCGAGGCGCTGGGCAAGACCGGCAAGCCCGGCCTCGCACGCAACCTGTTCGAGGAAATGGTCCAGCAGGGCGTCGACCCCAACGCGCGCACGCTCACCGCGCTCGCCAAGATCTACGGCAGGGCGCGCTGGGGCCGCGACGCGCTCCAGCTCTGGGACAAGATGAGGGAGCTCAAGCTGCCGGCCGATAACATCCTCTGCAACACGCTGCTGAGCATGTGCGCTGACGTGGGGCTCGTGGCAGAGGCCGAGCAGCTCTTCAACGAGATGAAGAATCCGGAATGCCGCGACGTCCCAAAACCGGACAAGTGGAGCTACACGGCCATGATCAACATCTACGGGAGCAACGGGGACACGGACCACGCACTCCAGCTGTTTGGGGAAATGCTCAAGGGCGGGATAGAGCCCAATATAATGAGCTACACCATTGTCATCCAATGCCTCGGGAAGGCACAGAGGATACAACAAGCTGTGGAGGTGCTTGAGGCCGGGCTGGAGAAGGGTCTCAAGCCCGATGATCGGCTGTACGGGTGCTTGCTCTCTGTCATCGCTCTGAGCAGCGGGGAGGAGATGGAAATAGTGCTGTCTTCGCTAGAAAAGGTCAATCGGAATCTGGTCAAGCTGATCAGAGTGCTCGGTGATGCCCAGGTTGGTGCTGACGATATCACAACAGAGCTGAGGAGTGTGTTGAACGCTGCGGCCCCTGAAGTACGCCGCCCTTACTGCAACTGCTTGATCGATGTATGCCGCAACCATGGCTTCCCTCCTCAGAGAGCAAGAGAAGTCTTCCATCTTGCCCAGACCTACGGTTTGTACACCAAGCTTCAAAGCAGAAAGGATGAGGAGTGGTCACTGGACCTGCGATCGCTCTCGGTTGGTGCGGCCAAGACAGCATTCGATGATTGGATGCAGACTGTCTCAGAGCGCTGGGCGCAGCAAAAGCCTTTGCCAGAGTCCTTCAGCGTGTACACTGGTTCCAGCACCCACAAGTTTGCACAGGGGCTGGCAAGTGCTTTCGCTGCTCATCTAGAGCAAATGGCGGTGCCATTCCATGCGAGCGAATCTCAAGCTGGCAGTTTCATCAGTTCAAGGGATGATCTGGTCTCATGGTTGCAGATGAGCAGTTTGTCAGCAGTATGACTGAATATAGGCGCAGTGGTTGTAGCTGCATAACGCTCCAAATTCCAAAAGGAGGGCTGAATAAGCAAACTGGGTGATCATGCATTTGTTGACATGTAGTTTGCAGGAAGTGAATTGGAAGTCTGAAACGTACAAGTAACTGCAACTCTTCCTAGATTACAAAGTTAGCAGGTAGCTTGAAGCCGCTCTTGAAACACTGGCTGATTGTCAGGCTTACACTGCTGGTTTTGTTTCTGAAATTTAAATGCTACTTCTTAAATACCATTATCCTGGTGGAGGAATTGTATAATTTTTGAATTGTTTTTCCTCCTTGAACACAATGTGCCGATTTGGTTACTATTGTACTAATATACTGTCCTGGAAGTTGGAATTGACGACAGAGTTTCGATTCAGCTCTAACAGATTTGTGACTTTTTCTTTGTACTGTACAGAGAATTCATAATGAGGTTTAGTTTTGTTTGGTTTGTTCTTCTCTACAGAACAAGTTTACACAGGGAGCAGCAGGATTGTAATACTGGAGCGTTCCAACTGCAACAATTTTGCACGAAGATACAAGATGCTCATTAAACCAATATATAGGGAGCGACATATACCATCGAATAATGGACGATGCATTGAAAATTAAAGCACAGTTCTTGAGGGCATCGTTACACATTCAAAATCACAAATACTCCATCTCCTACTCCATTTCCTGGCAGTAGAACGGACAAATTTCAGGTTTACCCACTTATTTCTCAAGATATACCTCATCTCAATTATATTATATATAAAAAAAAGCCCATATCGCTATAGAAGGGGTATGCATAGCCTGGCAGCATCTGCAGTAGTAGCATAAAATGCAAAGCAGTAATACGCTCATCAACACAGCAATACACAGATGATACGTATTCTTGATGTCACACACACAATCCTCAAATAAGTGATGATGATTTTGTAGATACAAAGCGCAGATGGAAACTCTGAAAATTTGCCTACAGATGTAAATGAGATCAGATTTGGATTACAGCAACGCACAACATATGCTTTACATGCAAATCATGGCTCAACAGGGGGCTTTAGTCTAATCAACCTCCGCACTCTGTCTTTCTCCGTGTTTTCGAGCAACCCCTGCACGAATGATAAACACAATTATATAGTCAGATACAGTACGGTAGCACAAACTTGTTTGCGGTTCAGATGCATAAAAGAGTTTGATAATCATGAGGCAGAGCATTTTTGAGCGACATCAGGACTGATATTTGGCTTCACTAAATAAATTCTATTCTATGGGATACAGGACATGGCAGACATTAGAACTTCCAGCTGATATGCTAAGGATTATACCCAATTTACAGGCACAAAGAACTATCCACGAGGCCAGAAAAGCAAGTTGAAGATCTACCTGCCAAACGATCTCATCGAGGCACAAGCAGATCCTCCCGTATTTGTCAAGGAAGAGGCGCTCAGTAGGAGGTTTTCCACAAACATCCTTGACCGCTGATGTAATTGCAAAAATCACTTCGGCCACTAAAACGGTAGAAAGCATTTTAGGTTAAAGATAATGTAAGATGGAAAATATTTGAAATGGAGCAAGACCAAGGGTTATCAGAAAATTGTGACTTACAAGCAAGCTCATCATATTCATCCTTGCCAACAATGTACAGGCAGACATCCCCGATCGTGGTATAGACAATAGACACAGACCTGGAGTAGCATCGAGGATATAATAAACAGTGATGGAGCAACAGTCTAATATTTTGGGTGAGAGGGCATAGCATTGAGGATTAACTGTGTAATATTTTGGCTAAGAGGGCAAGCATTACTCAGTAGGGACCATAAGACTGGGACTCAGGAAGGGATACATGTAGTTAAGACCAATTGCCTCCAACCCTCTAGCATATGGTTAACTCGTACCACAGCTGATAAGCTGGGACTTGACTTGTGGGCATCTTACATGCTTGTTTTAATCAATTTATTATGACAGCAACAGGCTAAAAGTAACCAGTTGATAACCAGCATATGGTTAATTCACATGATCGCATCAGAGATGATTGATTCATATATAAAACCAAAAGGGTTACAAGCATATAATAATATTAAGAATGGAACGGGTAAGTTTGGTGTGTAGGGAGATGATGATGATGATGATGAAACGTACTTGTGGGAGGCAACGTGGAGCTCCTCGTTCTTGGATCCCTTGAGGTTGTCGGATCCGAGCTTCACCAGGAAGGAGCGCCAGTGGAGCCTCTCCTCGGCGGGAACCCCATGGAATCTGCGTTAGGGAGACGGTAGATCTCGTGAGGGAGGCGAGATCGAGATGAGATCTCTGCGGAGTGAGTGGAGGGGTGAGGGGGCAAGTACCGCTCGATGAGGATGTTCCCCTCGGAGTTGGCGAAGAGCACGGCCAGTATCATCCTCTCTCTCCGGCGTCCGGCCTCCTCTTCGTCGACGGTGTTGGGGTCTGTCCCTCCGTGTGTGGTGGACTCAGGAATGGAAGGAGGAAGAAGGCTACGGCGCCGAGTTTGGGCTTCCCTGGTGGGCTATGAACGGCCCGGCCTACTCTCTTCCTTTCCTTTTCGTTTTCATTCACTTTTTTTTTTCTCCCTCTTTCCTTCCTCTGCACACCTCCGCGCCGCGCCGGCCGAAAAACTCCTCTTGCTCTTGTTGTCCCTCCCCTCCCCTCGCCGCCTCCGTCCTCGTCTCGTCTCGTCTCGTCTCGTCTCGGGGTAGGGGCTGCTCCTCCCCGGTTCCGGTCACCTCGCTCCTCCCCGCGCCTTGGCTTGAGTTGAGGTATCGACCGTCAGTCAACTCCTGCAGCTTAATCCAGGATTCGAGGAGGCGGGTTTTCAAGGAGGCAGCATAAACCCTCTTCGGCTCGGCTCTTCCCCTCTCTCTGGGTGCGGCGCGGCAAGTCCCCCTCCCCTGCGTTCGCCATGGCTCGCAACAGGGTGCGTCCTCGTCTTACTTCCATTGCTTGCGCATAGAATGTTTGTATTTCCCTGGTTCAACCAATCGCCCCTTAATGCGCCACGCACTTGGCTTTTTTTTATATAAAAAAAAATATAGAGGCGGGATTTGTCCCTCGTCCCCTCGCCTATGCTAGGGTTTGATCGAGCGGAAATAAATACGTATGTTTCTGAAGCCATTCGAATTTGGTCCTGGTTGTTAAGTTCTCTGGTCGGTGAAAATATGTTCTCTGTTCGCACTGCATACATGATTGTTTCCCCACTGCTGCTGTGGGTTCAGCTAGAGATTTTCTAATTTAACTTGTAAAAGTCGACCACCTTATGCTCTACGGATATAGATAACATGCTTAGCTTATATGATGAAAAGAGATGTCAAATCGTTCTGGCAAATTGGATGAACAAATGAGCCCTTGTTCTCTTGTCAGGGGGCATTTCTATAACTTCCTTGTCAGAAAAGCATGAAATGGGGTTATCATTTCTTCTCTTAGCAATGCCTGTGCTTTTGCTAATTACCTAATTATTTCATAGGAAGTGGTCATTTTGCTGTTGGATGTTGGGCCCTCAATGCATGGGGTGCTGCAGGAGGTCAAGAACATATGCTTGACTCTTGTGCATAAGAAGGCAAGCACATGTTCTTTCATGCATCATCGACCTTCCTCAATTACTGCTACTGCCTATAGTTTTGCGAGCAAACCATCTCAGATTGATAGCTACTTGTGCAGCTACTTTATAACAGAAGCGATGAAGTCGGTATTGTCCTCTTTGGAACTAAAGGTTAGTTATTTATATTTGCCTATTTGCATCAACTGTTTCTATTTGTACCTCATCAAATCGTATTATAGATTTGATGATTTTACATTAGATTTTGGAAACTATTGGCTGAACCTCTCTTCTTGTTTGTTTGAAGAGGTTCGAACTGGTTGTCATCATGTAAGCACTTTACAACCATTCAGAACGAATTTAGATATAGTTTTTTTTTTTTCTTTTTACATTCTCTGATTAGGATCCCTCGTTTTTCATTACAAAGAGAAGGCATGAAACTGTGTGTTTTGAGATAAATTTTGATCAAACAGAATAAAATTGTGTTAAGTCAAAAACAGTAAAACTTGTTTGTGCACTTGAATCATGTGTTGAGACAATAACTTCAGTTTCATAGGAATCACCATGATATAGGAATTTCAAGATGAACTCAGCGCTCCAAAGACAACGGCCATTAAATTAGTCAACTCCTTTTTGGTACTACTTGCACTTCGTTGCAAGGATTATTTATGATAAATCTATCTTTCCTACTATATTTCATGATGTCGCTTTGAGGAATGCTTATATTATGAAACTGCCTGAAGTTACATTGACTAAATGTTCGCTTAACAATGTCAATGACAAATATTTGCACTTATACTCTTTTGGCTATACGTCTAGAATCAGTGGAGATTTTAGAACACTCTTCTTCTAGTTAGACAATGATATTAAAAAATATATTTCTTGTACATCAGTCACGAGCACTGTCAGCATTTTGCCTTTATTGTTTCTGAAAGTTAAGAATTTATGGAGTACATTTCCCTCATCTATTCAGGAACATGCAATGAGCTTGCAAAGGAGCTTGGAGGCTATAAGCATGTGACGGTCGCACATGATATTAAGGTTGTAGATGAAGGAACGGCACAGGCTCTGCAAAACCTTCCATTAGGATCTGCCCCTGGTGATTGTATCCATGAAATAGCAGTAGGTTTGATTTTATCCTAATATCAACTGTCAGTCCCTTCGTCCCGAACTGTAGGTTGTTTTGGCTATGCAGTATGCATCTAGATATATGCTATGTCTAGATACATAGTTTTTACAGCCCTATAATTTGGAACTGGAGGGACTAAGTATCTGTGCTCCTACACTACATAAACTGTGTGTCTCTAGTTCCACTTTCTTAATATTCCCTTTACATGTATGTGCTTGATAATCTTAAATCTTATGTAGCATTTCTTAGGTTGTCCATCTTTGAGTGTACATTTTATGTGGCCTTTGTTAGTTTTATTTACTGGCATATGTGATTTAACATTTTTTGGTCCTTTATGGAGCGGTTCCTGCCTAATGATTGTAGTACCAAACTGATTTCTCATGTGCTTCTTCTTTATACGTGTCCTGTAATTATTATGTATAGAACTATACACCTATGGTTTATTAAGTTTATTGTTTTCATGATTTCATTTCGATTATAGCCTTGTTTTGTTCTGATGGAAGCGTAGACATTCCTTGACTAAAGCAAAGTTCTGGATTCTATTGTTGTTGGCTTGGATATGGTGATGAGAAAATATGGTAATACCAAAGGGAAGCGGAGGCTCTGTTTAATCACCAGTGCACAGGATCTGTTAAGAGATCCGCCTGAGGGGACTAAAGAAGAACAGGTGGACACCATTGCAGACATGTTGAAAAAACACAATATCAAGCTGGAGTGCACTATCTTTAGAGAACCAGGAGTGCATCATAATGCTGTAATGGAAGAAAACGACCGATTATTGTATCAGTTCAGAAATAGATCAGTTGCAAAGGTAGTTCATGTTGACAACCCAACATCTCTGTTGGGTGCTCTCAAGACAAGAAATGTGCTTCCAGTTACTGTCTTCAGGGGAGACCTGGAAGTGAACCCCAATTTTAAAATAAAGGTAGGCCCACATCGTTTGTCAGTTATATGTGATGTTCCATCAGTTCCAGAGGTTTATAATTACCTTGATCTTCTGCTTCAGTTTGCAAGGTTTTTTTGAGACTATTAGATTTGAGGTGCTTGTGTTAGCATATCCATGTTACTTGTAATCATGGCTGATATGGATGCCCTTGTTAATAGGTGTGGGTCTATAAAAACAGCTGAAGAGAAATTCCCCACTTTGAAGAAGTATTCGACAAGGCTCCTCCAAGTGATAAATTTGCCTCTCATGAAGTCAAAGTTGATTATGAGTACAAGAGCGTTGTTGAACCAGACAAAGTTGTTCCACCAGACCAGAGGATTAAGGGGTATCTTTACGGTCCTCAAGTTATTCCTATATCAAGTGCTGAATGGGAGGCAGTCAAGTTCAAGCCAGAGAAAGGTGTGAAGCTTCTAGGATTTACAGATAGATCCAACGTAACACGGTATGCTTTAACCTTTAGCTTGGTATCTGAGTCTCTAAATGTTGTTCTTTGGTGCTTGGTTTGTAGTTATTGTTGTGCTTTCTGCATTATCATTGGTCTTGACATCAATGCTAGACATGATCATTAAATTCTGCTATCAGCTAATGATATGGAAACCTCTCAATTTCTTTTTGCTAGAGATGCATCTTCTCTTACTACCACATCCATCATTGGTGATTGTATTCGTTTCTTATTGCTACAGTGTATGTTTAGATAAATCGCAAGACCAAGTATTGTATATTCTTTTTTTCTCGGACATGCAAAAGAAGTGTGCGTCATTTCATTAAGAGGAAAAGAGTAACTGTACAAAGGAGGGGCCCCACCCCCTACCATGTTTTTTGAGGCGTCGCCTAGTCGTTCACCTAGACGTTGGCGTACCCTAGGCGCCGCAGGGACGCCACAGGGTTTTAGTTATGCGATATCGCCTGTGCGTCCAGGCATACCCCCAGCGCCACAGGATGCCGCAGCGCCTCAAAAATCATGCTCCCTACCTCCAAAAAAAACACAAGGGAAACACTAGACCAGAACAGTTTGCCTTCCACAACTAACATGACCTGTCACTGTGAGACACAGAACCAAAGAAACTAGTTGAGTAGGGGCTAGGTGACCAAGAGCACTCAACAGAAACTTAGGGAAAATTAACCCACAACAAGCGACCCAACCAGCAGCTCCTTCATGTTATGTCTGTTTGGTTCTTCAAGGCCAATCATTTGAAAACCTTGCAAACATAAACTTGTGATGAGATACTGCGATGGCTGAATTGGTCTATAATTAAACGTAGCCATACAGAGTGATCTAGCTTGACTGTAGACAAGAGGGAAGGAAGAATTTCACCCAATCATGCCTGCATCAGTGAAGCTGAATTGTTAATGGTCTATTTCAACAGGTGAAACATGTCTACCTAATTTTATCCTTGGGTTCCATATTGTAATAATTTATGAAAAAATTGTTGTAAAAATTCATCCTGGTACATTTTTGGCTGACAGCTTAATAACCCTTTTCTCAACCCCCACTCCTCCCCCCACCCCCTTTGTAGAGTTAAGTTCTCTTAGCTTTCTGCTGTCTTGAGTCTTGCCACTATGTTCTAATATTTTGACTATTATGATAGATGTATACTTATCATTATTTTTACTGGGGTCTTTCCTATGCAACTTGGACTATCTATGAAGTATGTTTTTAATTATTTTTTGTAATTTGTAAAGCTGCACATAAAATATCTTTTTGATGTTCTGTAGTCTGTAAACTGCATGCTTTCATGTTCTGTAAAGTGTGCTTACAGTAATGGTTCCTTTTTTTTCTACTTCAACAGGCACCATTTTATGAAAGACACGTGTTTGTTTATACCTGAACCAGGCAACGTTAAGGCAACTCTTGCAGTTTCTGCCTTAGCAAGAGCAATGCATCAAATGAACAAGGTTGCTATTGCGCGATGTGTGTGGAGGCAAGGTCAAGGGAATGTTGCTATTGGTGTATTGACGCCAAATATTTCATCAGTGAATAATGTTGTAAGTATTATACTTATGCCGTTTACATTTCAAAGCTTTGATGAATGCTCAATCAATTCTTTACTTTTTATGCTGCAGCAAGATTCCTTTTACTTCAACGTGCTCCCATTTGCTGAGGACGTCAGAGAGTATCAGTTTCGATCCTTTAGCAGCCTACCACCATCATCTCAGCCCACTGAAGAACAACAAGAAGCTGCAGATAACCTAGTGAAGATGTTAGACCTAGCACCACCTGGAAGAGAGGTCCTCGAGCCTGAGTTTACACCAAATCCCATGTTGGAGGTACTCCTTTTCATGTTAGAATATCATGTGGAATGCATAAATGGTCCTATTTGATATTCTATTTTCATCTATTCCGTACATTAATGTGCCTTTAGTAAGGTATTGACTTAGTGCAAAAGTACTGTGGTTGTTCCTTTTAGTCCAACAAAAATCATGACAGTATCAACAAGATGTGCAGTTGTGCACTGCTGTAGGCTTTTGAAAAATATGTGTCCCTCTTAAAGTGGAAATGATTTTACATGTCAAATGGTAAGTATGATCGCTGTATGTGTCCATTCTGCACATCCCAAAGAAAAGTTTGACCAACATTAGAGAATTAAGAACATAGCAGTAGGACTTTATGGCACAAGAAGGGGTATGGGAGGATGGAGTGCTATATGTCCAACAAAATAACTTAATGAATTTCAAAATTTATGCGATAACCAAACATTTCTGCAATACCATTGTATCTTGTGCATGTGGTAGTGTGTGGGTTGCACACTTGCACTGCTTGTTTTATTGATTATGGTACACTGTCCCCTTTCAGAGATTTTTACAGTTACCTTGATCTCAAGTCAAAGCAGCCAGATGCAAATATCCCACCACTTGAGAGATCTCTAAGGAGGATAACTGAACCTGATCCTGATGTGATTGGCCAACGACAACAAATAATTCAGAATTTAGGCAAAGCTTTTGAGCTGAAGGAGAACCCCAAGGTTAGATGCAAATATTTGTTATATTGAATTTGGTCCAATTTTACCTCCAAAAAATAGCCTACAGCATTTGACTTGTCTAATTGATTACAGAAAAAGAAAGCACGAGCACAGGACATTGTGGCATATAATGGTGCAGGTGATCAAGCTAAATCTGTAGAAGAGCCTTCTGTAGAGAAGGACAGAGTTCTGGAAAATACACATCCTGCAACAGAGAATGCTGGGGTGATCGGAGATTCAAATCCAGTTCAGGATTTTGAGGCCATGCTGGCTAAGAGGTCTAGCTCAACTTGGGTTCAGAAGGCTATTGAAGATATGCAGAATTACATAGCAGCTTTGTTACAAAAGTCTCATGATGGGAGTAACTACCAGAAGGCACTTGAATGTTTTGCTGCTCTGCGGAAGGCCTGCATTATTGAACAGGTAAGCACTCTAGGGGCTTATTTTCATGAGCACATGATACTTACATGAGCCAATGTCATATGGCAATGCCACATGAGTAGGTTGGGTCTGTTTGGGTCCACTAGGGCTAAAATAACTAGCAGCTAAAACTAGTAGGTATGGATCAAAACAGTCCTAACTATTAGATCATTAGCATGCTTGCTGGGTTTCCTTAAAAATTAAGCAGTTGTCGTAGCAAATTAGCTATTGCCATACCTTCAAAAAAAAATAACTATTGCCAATCTTGCCGGTCTGTTTGTCTCTGTTTACACTGGGTGTCATTCGTGATCAGGAACCACAGGAATTCAACGAATTCCTAACAAAGGTTTACGAGAGATTGAAGGAGGGTGATGCTGCCAAGTTCTTTCAACTTCTCTCCTCAAAAAATATTTCACTTATCAGCAAAGAGGAAGCGCCTGACAGGTTGGCAAGCTTTCACCGTGTGTCCACTCCACGGTTAGCATGGCTTTCATTTCTTAACATTTCCCACTGATCTTGTCCATTCTTCTGCAGTGATGTGACTGAAGAGATGGCAAGAAGTTTCTACCTGAAACAAAGAGAAGGCGTCTCAGTAGCAGCAGCAGCTGGAAGAAATTGGTAACTGGAAGCGCCTATCATCATCGGACTGGATTGTGAAACTGTCCTAACTGTAGCTTATCCTAGCCCGTTGCATGTGTGTGGGCATGTTTTTGAGGCTTTGTTCGTGGATGGAACTGGAACTAATATACTCAATACTCTCTGGGTAGCCACTGTTTGCCGCACAATCTGTTGGTGTTGGTGCTTTATTATTATACTAGTACTATGCTTTTAGTTTTTGTCTACTAGGCTGGGTAGGAGAGGAGTCCAAGGACCACGATTTCGTCCCACCACCTTAGCTCTGAACAGTCGGGCGTGGTCCAGCATCGCCGAATCGAACACTATGCGGTTTGCGGTTAACAGGCGTCGTATGAATTTGAAGAGAGGCAAAAGGTGCACAGGGCACATTTGAAATGAAATTGTACATATATGGGTGAAAAACTTCAAATTCTTCAAGTTCCAATACCTTTTTCAGCTACATGAATGAATGGGATACGGTCTCTCACAGCTTCCTTCTCTCAGCGGCATGTTTTATTTAATAATCCCAAAAGGCATGCAAATGCATACATAAGAGAAAACTGGGTAACTCTGACTAATTGCAGGAAACTATAGGCCGGCCCTCGAAAACCATCCGGACAGCAGTTTAGGCGTCCTTCTCTGCGATAAGCTTGTCGATGAGAGCAGCAGCGTCCTCCACCGTCTGGATCTCTTGAGCGCTCGATTCGTCCACGCTGATTTGGAATGCCTCCTCGAGCCCCATCACAATTTCAACCTACACCAAATTCAGAAATTAATATAACAACAGGCGTCATAGTTCTACTAGCGGAGGCAAAAACAAATCTCTACTCAAATGGTGTAGCTTACATACAACGATAATAAGTACCAAAAAAAGTTAAAATAGATTGCTTTGCTCCCATTTTCTAGTAAGGAATCGCATGAGTGCAAGGAGTTACCGTGTCGAGTGAATCAGCTCCAATGTCTGCAAACTTTGTCTCTCCTAGTACAGTGGTGTCTTCGGGTAGAGCTAACTGATTCTTCACTATTTCACAAACCTTGTCAACAGTTTCTTGTTTAGCCTATTCAAGAATTAAAAGTCAAATGTATGTATCGTCATGAACAATAGCGAGGAAGTCCAATGCGCATGTGCAGAAATATATCACAAGTATTATTTCACCATAATATACTACTACTCTGTTTTGCTGCCCTTAGCACACTTGCAGTTACTGCTGTACCGCCACCCCTGGCTATACATTTTCATGTGATAAGTTTCAGGCATGCAGCAAATTATTTAAAGATGTGAACTGCCCACTAATTTGGGTGTGCATTTTACCATCTGAATAGCATGCAGAAGCTACTAGAGTAACTTTGAAGAGGAGCTACAACGAAGACTTTGTACAGTGTGACGTAATGGCATGTATGCTTCAGGTAAAATATTGTGGCTTGTACAGCAAAGAGGATTATATTCAGCGGTGTATCAAGTCAGAGTCAGAGTATGTGAAGCAAGTCCATTGACACTTGCATCCTCTCCTCTGCTTAATTTCCTCTTTACACTAGTGAAGGTTGGTAGGAAGAAATGGCAAAATCCTCGCATGAGTCATCAAAGCATAGCTGAGATCCTCAATGCCTATGGTATTTCGATCTTTAAAACAAAACTGCCTTTCGTTCCAATAAACCATTCGGAATGTTCAGAACATATAAAGTGGGTATGTTGTTTTTAACTGCAGTAGCATGAACAGTCCATATCCGAGGTTTAGGAAGGATGTTATTATTAGCATTTCACAATGTTCAAGGCATAACAAACCATCTAATAAAGAGCTTCCCAGTGAAGTGAAATTTGCATAGTTCAATGGATGGAACAAGACAGAGACGATTGATACTGATAGGAGTACGTACCGAACATGACACCTGAAAGCGCTTTGGAATCCGCCGCGCCTGAATTGAAATTGATGGAAAGCTTGCTCTTTGCCTGGGGAATTTGAAAGATGCCGATACCCGAAACGACACCGCATCCATTCCCTACAGTGACAGGAAAGCAGAGCAGAGCTACAGCATCAAAGATCCTTGCACCAGTAGTAACTAAAGGAAAAGATAGAAACGCCGGGAACGCTGCGAGAAGGACCCAAGAAAGACGATGCAGACCTGGACACGGAGCGCCGGGGAGTAGGCGACGGTGGCTGATCCTGCGGCGGCGGCGGTGACGGGAGCAGCCATGGCTGCAAGAAGGGATCAGCGGAACGAGCAAGAAGAACGTGCCAGCTACTCCACGAGCGATGAGTGCAAGAATGGGTGGGAGCTGAGGCGCGGGTGCTTTGTTATTGCGGGGGGAGGCGGCGGCGTTGCCTCGTTTCCATCGACGGTCGTCGATGGAATCAACTCCGATGTTCCTGCGGCAACAGCGACAGCGATTGGAGGGAGGGGGACGCGGAGGAGTGTGCTATGCCTATGCCGCCGATGCGTCTTTGGGACGACCATTTGCCGCTCTGTCATCATCTGTTTGGAGTATCATGATGCAAACGAGGCTTTACCTCTCTCGTCATGGTTTTTTTACAAAATAAATAATTTTTTTTTTAACAAATATTTTGATATCAACCGACCTAGAAAATATTTGCGCCACGATAAAATTAGCGCGTCAAAATACGACACATTCGACAACGTTTCCGACGAGCAGTGACAAGACTAAACTTTTGAAAAATCATAACTCTTCAACACAACTTCTGATGAAAATTATTTTTTATATGAAAATTATAGATCTCTATGATATCCACAACTTCTTTTTTTTTTTTTTTTGGGAACGGTAAGATGCTCAAAAAAATTATATAAAAGTTCAGCACTATAATAATCTCATACTAACGCTACCCATATTAGAAACATCTTATACCAAAGTTATAGCTCTCAACGAAATGTACAACTTTAATATTAAAAAGTAGCTTCATTTAACACATTTATAAAACACAATACATTTTTTGTGAGGCGACAAGTTTTGATGCACGATTAATATGACACTGAAACATTATATTATTTTCTTGATGGTCTTAACGACCTTAAATGTAAAAATGCAAACCTACAAACTTGTACTCGTTGAGTGCTACAACTTTAAAATGCATTATCATTAAACTTCATATAAAAAAGATATTGTTTTTTTAATGTGGTTACAAGTTAATGGAAGACTCGATAGAGATAGAAGACATGACGAGAGAGAGGAAGTGTGAACCATTGGAGGCTCTACATACAGCAGCGGTTTCACTTAGCTAACAGTATGATGATACTTATAGATTCCTTGTTTTTAAAGATAATTTAGCTAGCTTTTCTTGCTTGCCGCTTGCATGTTCACCACTTATGTGAGGAACTCTATTTTTATTAAATAATGAATTTTATGAGCTTTCCTAATGGAAAAAAATTGCTTCTAGCGAGACAGTGGAGAAAGAAGACATTAGAGGGAGAAAGAGGGAACGTGTGATCTATTGGGGGGATTTCACGTAAAATAGCGGTTTTACTTAGCTATTTACTAGCGAGACATTGGAGATAGAAGACATTAGAGGGAGAAGGGGCGTGTGCTTTATTGGGGAATTTCACGTAAAATAGCAGTTTTACTTAGCCATTTACTAGCGAGACA
The DNA here is from genome assembly GCA_015847255.1 of Hyparrhenia diplandra. Taxonomy (NCBI): domain Eukaryota; kingdom Viridiplantae; phylum Streptophyta; class Magnoliopsida; order Poales; family Poaceae; genus Hyparrhenia; species Hyparrhenia diplandra. Next base: position 201,246 of record JADLZK010009988.1, read on the forward strand.
GTGAAGATAGAAGATATTAGAGGGAGAGAAAAGGGGGACGCGTGACCCACAGGAGGACTCCACATAAAGTAGCAATTTTACTTACCCAACCATTTGCCCCATGTGTGTTGGCTTTTCCTTATTGAATAATAATTTAGCTAGCTTTTCTTTGTTTGCTGCTCGCATTCACCCGCTTATGTGAGAAACTGTGCATTCTTTTGTTAAAAGAATAATTTTTTGCGTGCTTTGCTAAACGCACACAACACATGTATTGCCTATAGCGTGCCGATGGAGATAGGACATATTAGAGAGTGATGCATAAGCCATCATAAAATAGCGATTTTATGTAGCCAACTATTTGCCAATGCTTTCGGCTTCCTTGTTTAATAATGCTTTTGGCTAGCTTTCATTGCTTTGTCGCTTGCACGTCCACGTGAGAAACTTTGCATTGTTTTTGTAAAAAAAAAAAAAAAAAAGGTCCTGCTGGCTAAATGGACAAAAAGAACACCTGTCTTGCAAGTCGGTGGAGATAGAGAAGGGATGTGTGAACGATTAAGGGGACTTCATGTAAAGTAGCGGCCTCTGTTGGTATTAGTGAGTCGGTGGAGATAGAGAAGAGATGTGTGGACCATCGGGGGACTCCACGTAAAAGTAGCTTCCTCTCTTGGCGTAGTGAGCCAGTGGAGATAGAGAAGAGATGTGCAAACCACCAATGAACTTGAAAACGTAAATGAGCGGCCTCTCTTGGCGGTAGTGAGTTGGTGGAGATAGAGAAGAAACGTGTAAACCATCAAATGGACGTGAACACGTAAAAAGCCTCTCTTGGCGTGGTGAGTCGATGGAGATAGAGAAGACATGTGTGAACCATGAAGGAACTCCAGCACGTAAATTAGCCGCCTCTTTTGGTAGTAGTGAATTGGTGGAGATAGAGAAGATATGTGTGAACTGTCAAGGGACTTGAAGGCGTAAATGAGTGTGCGGCCTCTTGGTAGTAGCGAGTCGGTGTAGATAGAGAAAGAGATGTGTGAATCATCGGAGAACTCCACGTAAAGTAGTGGCCTCTTGGTAGCAGTGAGTCGGTGGAGATATAGAGAAGAGATGATTGAGAAGAGATGTGTGAACCATCGAGGGGCTCCACGTAGAGTAGCGCCCTCTTTTGGTAGTAGCGAGCAGACGGAGAAGAGATGTGTGAGGTATCTGAGGACTTCACGTGAGAAATTCTGTAATTTTTTTGGTTGGAAAATGAGTTTTGCGTGCCTTGCTAAAGGAAAACACCTATATATTTTTCAACTTGGTGAGAGGTGACCTGGGCTGAGCCTGTGCCACACCACATTGCAGGCAGCAAAGCAAAAGCTGAGTGAAAGGGAGGGGACGGCGTAGGCGTAGAAGATCCCGCGAGGGAGGAAGAGGAGAGCCGGGGCGGGGCGAGCGAGAGACACGAGACGGGCGCGGCCGGGGCGGGGCCCCTTTCTTTTCCTTCTCCTGCCTTGCTGCTACTGTTGGCTCCTTTCCTAATTTCCTCTCCTCCGTCTCCATCGTCGTCTTCATCTCCGCCTTCCCTCCTCGCCTCGCCTCCCCTCCGCACGCCACGCCGCATTCGCATCCCCGGATCCCCATTCCCCGCCGCCGCCGCCGCCTCACGCGCCCGCGCCCCACCCGGCCTCCCGCTTCGATCTCGCCCCGATTCCCCGCGCCCGCCCTCAACCCGATTCGTCCCCGTCACGCGCGCGCGGGTGGATAGACAGCGATGGCTCGTGGCGGGGGCCCTCGCCTCGCCGCGGCTGACTTCTCCTCGCGCGGGGAGCCCTCCCCACGCGGAGGATCCCGTCGCGGCTGGTGCCCCACCTCCTCCTCTCCTACGCCTCTTCCCTCGACTCGACGACTCTAGGGTTTCGTCGCCACCCGATTGCAGCCTGCCATGTTCTCGCACGGCGCTGATTCCGCCCACGACGCCGGGGCCGTCGGCGTCAGCACCGGCGGGGCCACCGTCCCCACCCGCTTCGTTTGGCCCTACGGTGGGAAGAGGGTCTTCGTCTCTGGCTCCTTTACCAGGTGCACTTCACTTGTTGCTGCTGCTGCTGCTGCTCGTGTTCAATTTCAATTCTCCCACTGATTATCGTTGCCTGCTCTACCACTATGCATGCATGTGTCACACCTGATTGTTATGTTACTAGAGTAGATGCTCTTGCTTGTGCAAAACTAGTTTGATGGCTGCCCCATCCATCTGCCTTTGCTTACCAATCAAATGAATCTGACCGTATGTACACATTCCTCACTCTGTATAGGTGTAATATTGGTGTTATTACCCTAAGATAAGATTTCCTCCTAGCACCGTTCCTGCACTTGATTGATTTATCCCTCTGCTCCCTTACCGGGTGCAGTATATCTGTGATCTATCTAAGTCATGAATGATACGAGGGGACTATACCTTACTCAATCAATGCAGCTTCCCTTAAACAGTTGGTGGTTACATCAGTTATTTATCCTTACATGGTGAAGGCGGCATTGTTTGGCTTTACTCCTCTCTGCCATTCTCTAACTCGCAGCGACCCTCAATTGTCGCTATTCTGTTGCACCTAACAGTTGTGAATTTTTGTTGTAGGTGGTCGGAACATTTGCCCATGTCTCCCGTCGAAGGCTGCCCCACTGTATTTCAGGCTATTTGCAGCCTGTCTCCAGGGATTCACGAGGTTCCCCTTTTTCTTTATCTCTGGCTACTTAACTGTTGTCGTGTTCCTGCTGTGTGAGACTTACTTACTGCTTGGTTAACTATTGTCGTGTTCCTGCTGTGTGAGACTTACTTACTGCTTGGTTAACTATTGTCGTGTTCCTGCTGTGTGAGACTTACTTACTTTGTTTATTATGATTTCATTCATGTTCTGGTGTACTGTGTCACCATCTATGTTTGTAACTTTGCTCGCTGTACTGTTTTTTCCTTAATACACTGCGGTTATTGTGCTCTTCCTTTTCATGGATCTCGCTTTTCTTTTTCTGATACATTAACTTTACCAGATTTGGATGCAGTTTAAAGCTTCTCCATATGTTCTCATGTAAAAGTTCTGTTTTTTACTAATAAATTGTGCATGCCATGCATGTGACATTGCACCTCTTTAGATAATTCTTAGTAACTGCATTTGATTACCATGCCCCACCCTTGTGAGTGTGTAAAAAAAAGCTTCCTGTTTTTTTACTGCAGTACAAGTTCTTTGTGGACGGGGAGTGGCGGCATGATGAGCGCCAGCCTACTATATCAGGGGAATTTGGCGTAGTTAACACATTATACTTGACAAGAGAATTTAACCAAATAAACGCCTTATTAAGTCCAAGCACACCTGGAAGCAGGATGGACGTGGACAATGAAAATTTTCAACGTACGGTAAGGAAGTTCCATAATACTTGATCTATTAGCTCTTTTTGTTTAGTTTCTATTTTCCTGAAGCCTTTAATGCTAGACATACATAGCCTTAGTGTTGTGATTTACAAGTCTATGGGTATAAACAATATTTTTTTTGTCGTCTGAGAATTATAGGATAGTATGACAATGATTTACCTCTCTTTATAATCAGGTTACGTTGTCAGATGGTACTGTTTCGGAAGGTACTCCAAGAGTTTCAGAGGCTGCAATACAAATCTCTAGGTGTCGTGTATCTGAATATCTGAATTTGCATACATGCTATGATTTACTTCGGATTCGGGCAAGGTATCTAAGCTGTGCATTCCTTGGTTTTATTTTTCAGTTTTATGTTTTCTAATAAAGTAACTAATATATTTTGAATTTTAGGTTATTGCTCTGGACATTAATTTACCGGTGAAGCAGTCTTTTCACATTCTGCATGAACAGGTATTGAGTCTTACCTGATCTGTCACTTTCATTATATCTTCTATTGACATTCATAAACTTGTGGGACTCATTTAGAGGTTAAAACTTTCAGGGGATTCCTGTAGCTCCTCTCTGGGACTCATTCAGAGGTCAATTTGTCGGTCTTTTGAGCCCATTGGATTTCATACTTATCTTTGCGGGAGGTAAGTTTTTTTTTTTTGGCTTTTCTCTTTGCTATTAGTTTAATTTAATTTAATTTCTTGCTACGTTGGTTTTCTTGTGTCATCCATGCACTCAACTAGATGTGGAATTGGGGAATTTTATATCAGAGAAGATTTCATAGAGCTTCTCTCAAGAGGATTTTGGTAGTAGTCTCAGTTAGACATTGGCTGGACAATGAAAACAAGTGATTTTAGCAAATTGAGTATCGTTTCTCATTTTACAAGATGCTGGACTTGTGTGAACTGGTTGTCATCATTATAATGCTAGTTGAGTTTTCTACATCCAAAATGGTCAATACTAGTTCTATAATATATGGAATTAATATATTGAGAATTGTGAAATCATTGTTATGAGGATTTTGGAGAACCAAATTCAATGTACTACCAAGGCTGAGATATAAATGATTTATGTATTAATTGCTGTCTTTAATATTGTTGTGTGCTGTAAACCGGAAGTGTGATAATATGTGATGGATATGGTGTATTTGTAAAGAAATATATATGATTGAGATTTATGTGGACTTATCTTTAGGTATTATTCTGGTTGAATTGTTTTATAAAATTATACTTCTGCTGCAGCTAGAAACTCATGGCTCCAACTTGACAGAAGAGCAGCTTGAGACACATACTATATCTGCATGGAAAGAGGCTAAGCGGCAAACTTATGGAAGAAATGATGGTCAATGGCGACCACATCAGCATCTAGTGCATGTAAGTAGTACCTTATTTATGTTTGGATTTGGAAAGTGAATATCAGTTAGGCCTAGCTGCTTTGTTTCTGTACTGGAGAATGAGTGTTGTGGCTCATTCATTTCAGGTGTAGGGTGGTGGTACCAATATTGGCCAATGATCCCTGTTGTTAAATCTAGTAGTAGGTTTGCTGGAAGTAAGTAGGCATTAGTGAGTGTGAAAGAAGCAGCAGTGCAGGAGATCAAGAGTAGATGGTGATCAGGTAGGGTAAGAGAGGACATCAAAGAGAGTAGTTGTGGGCTAACAGCCAGATTGGTCCCTGCTGTTAAATCTAGCAGTAGGTTTGCTGGAAGCACCCACTACAATTTGAGTGTAGAGCAGCCGGTGATGAGTAGGCATTAGTGAGTGTGAAAGGAGCAGCAGGAGATCAAAAGTAGATGTTGTAGAGCAGCCAGTGATGAGTAGGCATTAGTGAGTGTGAAAGGAGAAGTAGTGAAGGAGATCAAGGGTAGATGGTGCAGGAAGGGTCCGCTGAACAGGTAGGGTAAGAGAGGACAGCAAAGAGAGTAGATGTGGAGTGTTGCTTTGGCTTGACTGTTAAGTGGAGCAGTGGACTGTAGGGCTGTAGGGCTGGAGTTCCTCCTTATATGAATTCCATAATTTATGCTTGCTCGTATCGATGAGAATTACAGGACTACTAACATAATATGTGTTCTTGAATTTCTTGATTGTGAAATATTAAGATGTTAATTGCAGCGCATAGGCAAATGGGGAAGGCTCCTTTAAACTTTTATTGTTTTTTCCTTCTTTTTCTTGCATGTGAAGCTCACCTTTTTAATTTTTTATTAGCCAATCCTCTCATACTCTCATCTGTTGTGCAGGCCACCCCTTATGAGTCCTTGAGGGACATTGCAGTTAAGCTTTTGCAAAATGGCATTTCTACAGTTCCAGTTATTTATTCATCATCGTCGGATGGATCATTCCCGCAGCTATTGCATCTTGCATCCCTTTCTGGAATTTTGAAATGTAAGTTCTCCCCATGCAAAAACATGGAGCGTTTTATGCAATGATGATTAACTTGTTGCAAGATATTTTAATACAGTTTACTTGTATACTTTTCAGGTATTTGTAGATATTTCAAAAACTCAACTGGTAATTTGCCTATTCTGAACCAACCAGTGTGCTCCATACCGTTGGGTTCGTGGGTTCCAAAAATTGGTGATCCAAACAGTCGTCCATTGGCTATGTTGCGACCTAATGCATCACTTAGCTCTGCCCTTAACATGTTGGTTCAAGGTATGTTCTGTGCTTGTTTTTTTCTGCACCTGAAAACTATTGGAAATGCACCAGAAAACTACTAGAGATGCATCATTGGTGCTGCTGCTTCCATTTCCCATGGCAGCTCTTCTTTATTAGAAGTTCCATGTGTTCAACACCAATTATTGACTATTATGTAACTAACCTTAAGCTTGTACTCACTATTGGATGTAGCTGGAGTAAGCTCAATACCTATCGTGGATGAAAATGATGCCCTGCTTGACACTTACTCTAGAAGGTAGACCATTCTGACCTGCAGATGCTTGCTGTCTTCGGCGATGTTTCTTATATTTTTTTTTCCATGTATTTATCTATTTGTCCATTTCACCTTGTAGTGACATCACAGCGCTAGCAAAAGACAAGGTGTACACACATGTTCGGCTGGATGAGATGACCATTCATCAGGTATGCTAGTAAGGCTATGTTTGATTGACGCCTAGACCCGCTATAATTGCGGCAAACTAGCTTGTTGTTTTGTTAGCACCATTGTTTAGGCACCCGAAGAGTCCCCTACACTTTCCTTTTTTACCGCCTAAGTTAGCCACATGTGCGGACCATTTCCTGCTCAGCGCTTTAGGTGAGGCCAGTTGTTAGGCGTGGTGCGTTGTGGTAGCAGTCAAACACGCCCTTAATGCCGCACACATCAATCAAGTCTTCTGGTTGAAAGACTCAAACAATTCGTTTGAACTATTAAGGGAAGAGTTGGGAATATGGAAATCGGAAATTAATGCATTATTCTGCTATATGTCTTTGAATAAGTACACTACACATTCTAAGCTCTGAATAAAACTACAATTCTCTTTAAGCAGTTTCTGAATGAACTATTAAAGGAAAATAGCTTGGGAATTTTATATTTGATTTTGGCTTCATTGGACGATTTGGCACACATTAATGCATTGTAGTGCCTTGTTCTGCGTTGTTTTTTTTTTTTTTTTGTAATAAGAGCCAATGCTTTTAAGATTTAATCAGAGTGGAAGTTCTATTGTACAGAATAGGGAAAGGAAGATTAAGGACAAGAAGTGGCTGTGCTGTGTAATTTTAAAACGGGGCTGTCCCATGTATTATTATGTATATTTTTGGTTTGGGCTTGAAACTGTTGTGTTGTGATTTTCAGGCTTTGCAGCTTGGACAAGATGCCAATACACCTTTTGGATTTTTTAATGGTCAGAGATGCCAGATGTGCCTCCGGTCTGATCCTTTGCTGAAGGTGATGGAGCGACTGGCTAATCCTGGTGAGTCCGCTGGACCTGGAGGCTGCTGCCCCCTGAGCCCTGAAGAATTTAGTCTTGACATTTCTGGTATTTTGTTGCTAGGGGTGCGGCGGGTGTTCATTGTGGAAGCTGGGAGCAAACGTGTGGAGGGCATTATATCACTGAGTGATATTTTCAAGTTCTTGCTGAGCTTGTGAGAAGAGAGAAGAGGAGCATGGACATTTGTTTGTGACAAGTGACAGAGTTTTAACAGTAGCAAAGAGCAGGGTATGTGAAGCAAAGCCGCTATGGATCTCAACTGTGGGGACTCTCCTCTCTGGCCTTTAGGCAAGTAAGGCAGGAAAGGATTGAAGGTGGCGGGCTTGTCTTTGCGGATAATGGCTTGTCTGGGTTCATGGTCTGTAAAGTTTCCCTTTTTTTTTTTTCGTTTTAACCATTTTGTGCCTCCCGTTGTTACCAAAATATATGGTGTTTTTAAATTTATTGGATTGTTTCCTTGCGTGGCTTTGTCGCTGAGAGGAGCTCCCGAGGAGACAAACTGTTGCATACACTAGATGTTTGCATTCCAATGTTCATGTCTGGCTGTGCTGGTTGAGAGAGGGAGGGAGGTTGGTAATGCGTTGGCGTTCCATTTTTATGTAGTGCTTGCTGCTGTGTATTAAGTTAGACAGTGTGTCTTGGTTTTGCTGGACAAGCGTGACCATCACACCGATCAATCAATAATATAGATAGATGGTTAATGGCTTTTCAATCGAATTGATCGCCGGTACGGTATCATTCTTGTAGCCTTTGTGGTATGAAAACGAATAAAAGTAAATTGAATGAATCTAGCGGCGGTGTTGCTGTCGCCGTCGCTGATAAGAATGTACTAGACCGGAGAGATGATGCATCCATTTCCGCTTTTTATGACGCGGCGGGTGGGGTGGCCAGTTGGCGTTTAGTTATTCCGAACTCCGGAGCTTGTAAAAAAATCTAGAGTGTGGAGTGGATAGGATAGGACCAATCCACATCCCTTCTTCCCCGTTGGTTCTCCATTGCCCCCAATTCTTGTCTTCACTGCAAGCAACCATGGCGGCAACCGCAATGTGCCCCTCCCCTTCGGCCGCAGTCGCTCCCCACAGCCGTCCTCGCTCCGCTTGGGTGGCCCTCCGCTCGGGGTTCCTGGGGCGCGGGCTGGCCGTGGCGCCGGTGGCCGTTCGCAGCTGCCATGGCGTGCCCGCCGTGTCGGTGCGGATGGCCTGGGACGGGCCTCTCGTCGGTGCGCCTCATCATGCAGGGCAGGAACGTGAAGCTGAGCGACAAGGTCAAGGAGCACATCGAGGACAAGGTGGGGCGAGCCGTGTCCAAGCACTGCCACCTGGTCCGCGAGGTGGACGTGCGCCTGTCCGCGCGCGGCGGCGAGCTCGGCCGGGGCCCAAGACGTCGCGCTGCGAGATCACGCTCTTCAGCAAGCGCCACGGCGTCCTGCGCGCCGAGGAGGACGCCGAGTCCACCTACGCCAGCATCGACCTCGCCGCCGCCATCATCAAGCGCAAGCTCCGCAAGATCAAGGAGAAGGAGACGGAGGTGCGGCGCGACGGAGGTGACGTTGTCTGGGACGAGGTCCCGCTTCCGGCGCCCGACCAGCTGCTAGTGACCGAAGACGCCGGCGACGACCTGGCTGCTGTCGTGGGCGCCGAGGACGAGCAGACGGTGGTCGCCAAGGTGGTGCGCACCAAGGTGTTCGAGATGCCGCCGCTGACGGTGGAGGAGGCGCTGGAGCAGCTGGAGAACGTGGACCACGACTTCTACTGCTTCGGGGACGAGGCCACCGGCGAGGTCAACATCCTCTACCGCAGGAAGGAAGGCGGCTACGGGCTCATCATCCCCAAGGAGGACGGCAAAGTCGACACGCTTGGCGTTGCCGTTGCGCCGCCACCAGCCGCCGCTTTCGCCGCCGCGGACAACAACAACTGATCCATCCAACAACTAGCACTAGCACTAGCCATGGGGATGGGGCGGGGGCTTTGCTATTGTAAAACAAACTTGACTATGTAATCGTCGACATCTCATCTCCATCAGTTTCAGTTGCATTCATTGCTCTGTCTGTGTTTGCGTCACTCGCACACACTAGTCACACACTGCTCAAGTTCCATTTCATACTCTGCTGTCTGTCCTCTTGCCTTTTATTTATTTATTTATTTAATCTGTACGTGCCGTGGCCATCGACCGATGATGAAAGGAGAGGAAGCACGGCAAGGACACAAGAGCAGCCCTTCTTGGGCTTTTGGTTGCTTCTATTATTCCTGTCCAGTCCAGTCAAGTCCAATGCAATCCAATCTAGAAGCCCATGGGCCGCCCATGCCCCTTCATCCATGTCCGCACTTTCCTTGCTTCACTACCATTTCTTGCTTTTGGCCCAACTGTGACCGGACTGGGCTGGGCTGGTATTACCCAAGGAAACAGAGTTTTCTTTTCTCTTTTTAACCTATATATATGTTTCCTAATAAATATTTCAACATTAAATTAAACTTATCTAAAAAACACATCTTCTTCTTATGAGAATCCACCTGAATAGAATTTTTGTATACATTACGTCAATCGGTGCGAAGCACATACTACATGGGCGATCCATAAAGGGTCAAACAGGGTACAATGAGAGACGACGACCAGTCGACCAACATACAACAAACAACAACTAGCTAGTTGACTCTGTCTAACTCAAAGAACGACATGTGCTACAACCAAGTGACTCGCGCCGAGAACCTCCATTCAACTAACAGTCGTAAGGCAACGAGTCGAGTCCAATAGATGGTAGCCCACTTTTCGAGGGGGGGGAAGGGGCTAGAAACACGTTGAGATGGCCCTCATCATGTTTGGTTGCGTGAGCGAGAGTCATCCCAGTTTCTTGTTTGGTTGCGGGATTGAGGAGAGGGTTGGAGCCAACCCAGCCTTTGTTTTGGATGGATGAATTATGATTTCGATCACTCTCCCTCAAATGGTGATCTTACCCCACCCATGCACCACAAGAACATTTCGCCACATTTCACACATGAATATAACAATATATATGTAGGCACCACAAATTAACATCCAAATACAAGAAAGAGGCCACATTAGACATAATACCAAGGTCAAGACTTACACACATTACCAAGTCTCATGCTTGCACGATGCATCAAGTTCAAGCCTTACACAACATATAGCAAGTTCCATGGCTTCTACCGCCCCATGATCCCCAACCCGAGCGGAGCGGCTCCGTCCCGCGAGATTTGACGGACCAACCCAACCCGCATATTGGACTCGCAACCAAACAACCAAAAATGGGTCGAGCCGGTTTGGGTTGGTTCCATCACTCCAACCAAACAAACGGCACGCGTTGCTTGGCAGGCAGTTGTGCTTAGGAACGTTGAATGTGGTCTTTTGTAGTCCTTGGCCTTGGGCGGATCTTTCTAAAGGTAGCTAGCCCGTGGAAGACTAGCACCGTGTTTGCTTAACGATCGGTTTATGAGCCATGATACAATGTTTTTCTCTAACAATAAAATCAACATCAACCGATTTATTATTATCAGCCATAACAACTATGAGACGAATAGCCCATAGGTGTTGGAAGGAATTCCATTCGGAATTGCACAAGCTAGGCGTCATCTTCTTCTTGTACAGTCCGTACCATATTAATAACTGTGGTTGATCGATTTATGTGTCGTTGGTGAGGCTATACTCCAAATTAAGTTGGAGTGTAGTGGCGTTGCGATGGATGGATGGGATGGGGAGGCAGGATCTGAGCGGCCGGGGTGCATACAAATGCCTCTCCGTGTCGTCGTGCTGCGGTCGACGACAATCTCATTGTGTTGGAATTACTCACTGGAGATTGGATGGATGCATGGATGGAGTCAGGAGTCGGTACAACGAGTCATCCATCACACGCGCGACGCCGATTCCGATTCCGATTGATCGAAAGATCCTGCTGCCCACCACCAAAAGTTGCATAGGATCGAATGCATGCATGCTGATGCCACTTGTTTTGGCTCCTAGCTTGCTTTGGCTGCAGATACTATCAGCCAAAGCCATGCAGCAACGACACAGCTAAAAAGCTCTCCTCTGGTCTGGTCTCTGGAAGAAGATGAGCTAGCTAGTGATGGATCCATGGAATGGAGTGTGCCTGCTGCTGCTGCTGCTGCTGCTGCTGGGGAGAGCTGGGACAGACAGACTCATCTAGCTATCTGATCAGCTGGCCACCCACCCCCGGCCCGGCCGATCCGCCGTGCGGTGCGGCACCATGCATCATCAACTTTGCCGGCCGGCCGGCGGCTTTACTTTGCTCCGGTACATCATCGATCCGTCCGTCCGCACTTTAACTGATCGAGGTGACACCGTGCGATCCGTCGATGCATGCATATATGTCATCAGTGGCACCTATGTGTGTCTATATAGAATATTTATTGTATAATATGGTTGCGGTTCGTGTCACTAATAACCAGCTAGCTATCTTTCATATTTAACCTGGCTCAACTGGCCCGAAATTTTAATTCGATGCAAAGACATCCGATTTAATGCAAGTGGCTAAAGTACAATTAGACATTGGCGGTGTGAATTAGACAATTCCATTAATGTCAAATGTCTTGCTGCAAAATTTGCCTAAACTACAAAACACACACACACACAGAAAATTTGCCTTAAATTTCACCTGCACTATTCGTGGCACTGTTCATATAAGCTCCTTTTCTCCACCTTTCCACCTCAGATGAACTAGAAAATGGTTCATCTAGTTTCTTTAATCCAATATCGTCTTCGGTTTCTCGTGACAATTAATACAGCAATAAGCTAAAATAGTTTAAACCTCTAGACAAAAGACTACTTTGTGCATGCTAGGATATGACATCGAGATGCTTCTTGCTCCTCATCAGTTGTTGATTAGTCTTCTTTTTTTGGGAACAAGTTTGTTGATTAGTCTTCACAAATTAAAGGCACTGAGCTTTATATATATGCTTCGTTTTATCACTAACCTAGTAGCTAGATTATTATACTGGTACTAATTAAAGCTACAACACGACGTGTACGTACGTGCATCAGGGCATATATATGGACCAGTGCGATAATAAGCCGGCCTGTATATATACTCATATATGAGAGGACGTGCTGGTATACGATGGATAAATAGATCGAGATGGAATTCTTCACTTCACATGGCAAGATTCATTCTGGCGGCGCATCGTCTCTCGATCTCGTTTCCCCTTATGGGGAATATATATGGGAACTAGCTAGGAGACGCCCGGCCGTGTTGGTTTTGGGTTCGATGCTAAAGTTGTTGCATTGGTAAAAAAAATATATAGTCTTTTTAGGCCAGTCTCAATAGTGTATTCTCAATGGAAAGTTTTATTCTCGTAATTTTATAGACATTTAATTTCATGACTCAAAGATAGTTGATATTCGTGCCAGAGAGTTTCACCAAGATGAAAACTTTCTCTTCTCTTTCCTCAGCATTTCATGCAAAAGTGGAGTTTTATTGATTTGGCGCCCTATTTAATATGCATGAAACGCCTATGAAATCCCGTTGAGACTGGCCTTATTAATTAATACTTCCTCACCAGTCCTCTAATATACAAGGGATCAAAAGACCGTGAATAATTTGTAGTAAGAAATATAACAACTAAACTACTCCCTCCATCCTAATTAGTGAGGAGTAAAGGTGCTCTTTACCAAGCTCTTTATTTTATCTATCTAAAATCACTTGGATACCTAAATTATATTAACCAGTGAGGAAATTATTAACCATATATGCTCTAATCATGCCCATATCATGGATCAAGTACTGGATGCAAATATATATGCGATAATGCAAGAGGGCAAATAAAGTAGTTGCTAATCCCATCCATTCCATAAAAAAGACAGACCGCTTTAATTTGTTCGATCGTGCTCCGGCCATGTGCTCCTCCTATTTAACGACAAAACACCAAAATGATTTCCGATCATCATTTGGTTCTTACCGAGCATGCATGCAGTCTGTCCCTGTCGTCACCAGCAACCTTGTCGCTCATAGATTTAAAAGTCTACGATGCCTAAACAGGAGTAGTAACGGCATCATTAGCATACGACTAGCCCAATGATCGATGTGCATCTGTGATTCGTTGCTTGATCGATTTGATCCCTGGACACGACCGGATGGACGACGCGACATGTAGTGATAATGGAAGTGCGTGCACGGAAGGAATTATGGTGGTTTCATGTCATCCCCCCGCGACGTTCACACTCATCATATAGTCATTTCATAATGAGCCGCGGTAAATCTCAAGATTAATAACACAGTGGCCTCAGTGCACATTATTGTCGATGGACACTCGACTCGCACCCAGTGAAACAACAACGTGAACATTCATGCAAAATTGAGGAATGGTCTCACCGGTTCAACAATTGTAGGGCTAGCCATCTGAGCAACGCTCAATGCACATGAATGTAATTTTCTTGCCAGTCGACAAGTTTAGTTCATTTCTCTCCTTAGAGGGCTAGTTGCAGTGGCGGCGCTGGGCCTCCATTCCAATAGAAAACACTCTCTAGCCCAGCTACGATTGGTCGCTACGGTATAGGAAACGTCATGTCGCCCACGCCTAGGGCCTCAGCCCAAGTGCCCCTAGGTGGATATCCATTACTAGCTAGTTGGCGTGTATCTAATGTCCACACAACTATAATAAGAAAACCTCTCCTCCTAGATGTGTAAGGTTCAATTTCCATAGCTGCCCCACTCCCTCGCCCTCAAAGGTGCCTAGAGGGCGGGCCGACGCAGTGAGCGACACCGGGAGGCGGATTCCCCACGGCAGGGGGGGACGGGGAGGCGGCCATCTCGAGGCACATCACGACCTGAGGCAACACCGGCGAGACCGGGAAGGTAACCCGATTGGGAGAGAGGAGGATCCATAGTACCCGTAGCCTCCCGGACTTCATATTCATCATTTTATAAAGAAAACAAGAAACGGATTGAGCAACTAGCTGAAGCCGTTGCGCTAACGCGCATCCTCTTGCTGGGTAAGGGATCTCTTTTACGCAATGGAAAAAATCTGCTCTGCCGATGATACTATATATCATCACACCGACATACATGTCGACTTGAGATGGATCTATTAGGCCTTCGTCTAGGCTCATTCACGTCAGCCCACCCACCCCTCTCCCACATTGCCACTGCCTCCTAGCTATTGCTGTGGATGGCTCCCCTCTATTCTTGTTTTGTACTCCTCCAGCTCCCATCATTGGACCCTCCTTGCTCTCTCTCCCTCTCTCCTCTTTGAGGTATAGCATCACGTACTGTGGTGTAATTAATGTCATGGAATCCACAAGCTCATTAGATTGCTAAGTAGAACCATGGATCATCACTAAGTACAAGTCAAAGTTTTGGTCGTGTGTATTGAAATATAATTGAATTGTCCATCTTTTCACATCATGGTAAGCTTTTAAGTTGAAATTAGTTGGTGCCTGCAATAAAATAAAATAATTGTTGCTAGCTTGCTCATACTCTGTGTCCGTTCCAGAGCTGTATCGCCATTTTGTCATTGCATCGCGACTTGCGTATGTCAGTGTCATTATTTGTTGTTTGATCAGTGATAAGATCATCGATACAGCTGGATTATATTATTATTGAATAATAATAACTAGGGATTGAGAAATCGTGACGAGACTTATCATCACATATATGCATGATGAGTAGTGCATGCATATAGTATAGACATATACTCCCTCCGTCCCACTGAGTTTGTCACCCCTGGATCCTCGTGCCATCTTTTTCGATCTTCGTCTTATTCAAATTTTTGCACAAATATAATTTATTTTTGTTACGACTTATTTTATCAATAAAGATACTTAAATATTGATTAATTTATTTTATAATTTGTATAAATATTTTTAAAATAAGACGGATGGTCAAACAAGAAGTTTAAAAGTAAAAAAAACTCTACAAACTCATATGGGACGGAGGGACTCATAAGAGACACACGGTGTGAAGAAAACGACAATGGTAGCTAGGACGAATAAAAAAAAGGAGACGAGAGTGCATTCAGGTAGAGCAAGGACGACAATAATGATAAAGATCGGACGTGAGCTTGTCGCATGCAGGTTAATTACGTACTCCTACTCCTCCAATTGGAAATGACAGCTTGTCGTCGCTCTGCAATGCTGCCCTGTCGTTTTGCACGCATGCATATTACATACTCCGTACTCTGTCTCATGGATGGCAACGTACGTGCATGTATAGAAAACGTATGTATAGAAACGGATGCACCTAGCCCGGCCTGTGCATGTATAGAAACGTAAGTACGTCGTCTAGTCTGGAGTCCGCAGAGGAACGGAGAGAATCTGGCCGTAGGATCGGAGTACGACGATCGATGACGACAAATTAACAAGGGCCCATCGATGCTACGTATGTATGCATGCAGGAGGCCGGTGAGACAGGCAAGGCAACTGGCAAGCACAAAGGAAGCAACGCCTAGTGGCCGGCCAAGACGTACTGTACGTGGTACGCACCTACTGTAGTAGGAGTATATATATATGCAGCACCTGGCCCAAAGCATGCATGCAAAAAGGCCCTCATAGGTGTCGACTTCCTATACGCCCGCGCCGACCTCCGGTACGGTTTAATTTGTCCCGATGCAATACGTACGTCAATGTGTTTTGCTAACTTGTCAGTGGCCAAGAGATTTTGGGAGGAGGTCAGGACCCTGATGGGTGTCAAAGTACCAAACCTTCACCCTTGCTCATGGGCAACAGACGTGCTCAATACCGCTATATGCTCGAATGATGAAGCGGCTGTTCTTCTCTGTGGTGCTTGGGCATTATGGATAGGTCGCAATGCCAGGAGGAATGACAGGCGCTCCTGGGAACCAGGGGCCATGGCATGGTATATCGCCTCCCTGATAGAAGAGTTGATGGGCCTGAAACTTGCTGGTAAACCACCCAATATCAAGAAGAAGTCACGGTGGAAGAAACCGGTGGAGAACTGGGTTAAGATCAACACTGATGGGGGCTTTGATCCCTCGGTTGGCTCAGGGAGGGCTGGGGTCATCCGAGACCACTCCGGAATGGTGCTCGCTGCTGCGGCGAGATGGCTTGAAGATGTGCCTGATGCCCTTACTGCTGAAACAATGGCGGCAAAGGAGGGTGTTGAACTGGCACTGGAAATTGGTTGTGATCGAGTCCTGCTTGAGGTTGATAATCAACAGCTGAAAAACCTTCTGCAGGGTAACTCGGGTGCTAGGACCACTGTTGGTGGCCTCTGTTTCGACATCATAGAGCTTTGTAAGGGTTTTAGAGATTAATTTTGTTTGGGTGAGTAGGGATGCTAACTCGGTGGCGATCATTGTGCCCAATTTGTCTCAACCACCGAGCGATGCTTCTTTTGGCTAGACGAAATTCCACCATGGCTGGTGGAGTTAGCTCACGCCGATTGTAATCATGATCGTGATGAAGAATGAAAAGCTCTGTGATACTAAAAAAATGTTTTATTTAATTTTGCATGCATGCCTGCCAACATTTTCATGCCAATACAATACTTTAAGTTTTCAAAAACACTTTAACTGATACGTACAATACATGCATGGCTCCATCGCGCACATGCACATATATCGTACGTCTAGTAGCTATCTATATCTATATGCAGCAGCAATCACTTCAGCGGCGGCCGGCCCGAACGGCGACGTACATGTACAAGGACCGACCCATCGATGGATCGATATCTCATATCATCATCAGCCTGGCAGCAGTTGCGTTATTGGCAACACGTACTAGCTAGTACCGACAACACTGTTGCATGCATGCATGCACACAGCTGCAGCTACTTTGGACAAGCAACCTCGCTCGCTCCATCGCCCAGCCGATTGCTGTCGACCTGTCGATCTGTGAGTGCATGCATGCGCTACCTAGCTACTCCCTCCTCCGTCTGATGGAGTTTGACGTTTTTTAACTTTTCAACTTTATATTTGACCATCCGTTTTATTTAAAATATTTATATAAATAATAAAATAAATTAATCAATATTTAAATATTTTTTTAAAAAAAGTCATAATAAAATAAATTATATTTATGTAGAAATGATGAATTATCGAATAAGATGAGACGGAATCTAGGGTGACAAACTTAATGGAACGGAGGGAGTACATACGACTATTGTATATATCTTTTATAAATAGAATCGTTACTATAATTACTTTTCATCTCAACATACAAACCATTTGTATCAGTTTTCACTACATCATCTCCCAAAAATAGCTATGTCATCCTACAACTTTCAACCTCTTCATGTTTCCACCATTTGTTGTCGCCTCTAACTAGCTAGTCACCGGTGGCGGAGAGACATAGTACGTGCTCCAAGAACCGATCAGGACTACAGGCTCTAGAGAGTGTGGGACCTGCTGGATTCCTACAACAGATCTAGTGAATGTCGATCGAGGAATCAAGCGGTAATATTACTCACTCTCTCCATATCGGTATTAGAAAACGTTTAGAATAGTGATATATATATATATGGTCTCTAAAGCACAACTTTAATCTAGCTCATTCGACGGCGCTGGGTACAGGGAGGACAAGCTTGCTAGTTAGGCGGGACAGCAGTAGATGACGGGACAGGACAGCCGAGGGGCGACGGCGAGCTAAGCACGGTGGATCGTCGGACGGATGTGAGGAGATGGAGCAGCTAGCACCGGCACCGCACCGGCGGGCTGCACGCCTTATGGCCCCGAACTGAGCGGAACGGAATGGGCGTGCTTTCGATCGGATTGGTCCCGGGCGTCGGGATCGAACGCGACAACATGTAGCTAGGGAACAATTCAAGCTGTTGTTGGTGGCGCCCGGCGCGCGTGTGGCGTGTTGCAATGCATGGTCCCTCCGCCCACGTGATGATGGCGTCGTCGTCATTTCGGCAGCCATGCATGAACGATACAAAGAAGAACCACGCGCCACAGATCCTAGTTGTATCGCATTGGACGACGTGTGTGTCCACGTCGGGCGACATGTACGGCGGTCGACCAGCCGGCCCGGTGACCATATACATCCACCCCCGCCTGCCGTGGCGGCGGCCGGCCGCATGCAATGGCACGGTCCGATGATCGATCGACATGCACGTGCGCTCTCCATCACCGGATCATGCACCTGCTACCCTCTACCTCCGCCGTCATCGCCGTCGTCGTATTCGTCGGCCGCCGATCAAGATCTCGGGCAATCCACCATTTCATGGCATGTCGGATTCCGATCCGCCAACCTAGGCCGGGTGCGGGTCGGGACGACGACGGGCCGTGTGGCCGGATCGCCCGGCGCCCTTGGAGATCATAGGCCGCTCCATCAGATGTGTCGGCCGCCTGCCGATGCGGTGACGGCTGTCCCACTCACTCATCGTCATATGGTCATCGCCGCCGCTAATTCCATTTTCACATGCGCATCCCTCTCATACCGCCATCGGCCATGCATCCGCAGATTACGCATCGCGATCCACGCAAGTCTGTTCCATTCTCGATGATGAAAACCGGATATTATTCGACAAAAATATAGGTGGTGAAGGCGGCGCAACCTTCGCTACCGTACCTCTCTTCATTTGCCTAGGGATCCATCTCAGGGGCCGTGGCTGCCCAAATTATATATTAACAAGAAGTCAAGAAGATAAAAACAAGATCGAGTTTACAGCAAGAGTTAAGGAAACAAAAAGGATATGATGCTCTCTAAAGTATATGAACCACATCCAACTTTGGATCCATTACATATGTGAGATATATAAAAGGATCGTCTGGACCTTTCTTTTACTCTGAGAGTAGTCAAAGCCATTTCCGTCGTTCTTGCAAACTTCAATGCTGGGGCTGTCGCTAATTCAAGTCATTCTTTCCTAGCTCCAATCCCCAAGATCGAGTTTCCTAGCTCCAGCACGAATTGAAAGAATAATCCTACTTGGGAAGAGTCCTGAGTTAGTTCATCAAATCTTTCAACAGCATTAAAACCTCAGGAAAGGATGAATCTGTTGTTGGGTAGTCCAATTCCAGAATGTTACCTTGCAAAGGGGCACTCAAGAAATAAGTGGTTCGGAGTTTCTTCAATCACCGGCTCACAGACCTCACAATTGTAAGATTGTCCGCTCCGAAAGATCTTCCTTTGGCTGGCAGTATGGAGGCGCCATTGGAACGCAAACAGGAGAGGGTGTCATGGACTTGAGGCGAATGTGACAACTCTGCGACCAAGAGCCCGAGACCATCAACCACATCATTGTTTCCTGCTTATTCTCTAGGCAAGTATGGTGGGCAATTCTCGCGGTCCTTGGTGTCGATTCTTCCAGGTAAGTGACGTCGCGCTGCTTGATTGCTGGGATCGATGGCGACAAAGATGGCACGAGGACAAAAGGAAAGGGGCAGGCAGATTTAGAAAGAAAGAATCCAAGGTGTTTCCACGACAACGCCGCCACTACCAGCCAACTCCTGTCCACCATCAAGCACACTGCCAATCTATGGATTGAAGCCGGGGCGTGTAAGTTTAGTTGTCTCATTCATGAGTAATCAGCTAAGAGTCTCGAGAGATTGGGAGGCCACACTTTATTGTAAAATCTTCACCTCCCGAACGCGCTCCTTTGCATGATATAAAATCTAGTACGTTTTAAATACAATGATCCGTAAGTGTTTTGCATATTCAAGGAAAAAAAGAACGGTAAGATTGTACCTGCATATTTTTTTCTCTTCAGTAAGTTTCTTGTGCTCAATCTTTATCTTTCAAGACAATAGTAACCAAAAAAAAAACATTGTATTTTTGGTGACAAGGGGACTTCCATAGCCATTTAAAAGAAACATGGACCTAATGATCACTTATCATCCTTTAATTTGTAAACCTTAATTGTTGCAAAAGTATGAGATCCCTAGTCGATATATCTTAAGCTGTTAGTAAGAGTCAAAGATCTTGAATTTGGGAGAAAGCTTGAACTGCAAAGTGGCAAATGCAAGTGTTTGAGTCAATTGTCCTTGAGACTTTGCCTTGCTTATTGTAATAATTTGTTGTGAAGGAGAATAGTTTAGGGATTTTTTTCTTAGACCAACTCATCCAACCTTAAGTCGTCCCAAAGTAGACATGACTAGCTATTATTGATGATCTGTACCACCGCAAAGCTCTAGAATTTTCCTAAGAGCTTCATGTTTGCCCTCCAGCAGAACCAAACCTCCTTTCATTTGCATATTTAGCAGTTTCCCATTTGAGGTCTACTTTGAGAGAGATCAAAACCGAGCCCCATCTGCATTTTCATTCCATAGATGCCCAGGAGAACCCCGTTGGTGGAAGGTGAAGGCCTTGCATAATTTTACAGTGATCTAGTGAACAAGGTGATTTTCTCCATTGCCTTTTCAAGGCTCTATCTTTGCTTGGGATCGGCACTCTCAATCTTTACTAACTTGGCTTTGCGGGCGGCTCCGAGGCGGGCGGTAGGGGGAGTCCTCGGAACACAATATCGTTTCTATGTTTCCATATCTCCTAACACAAGAGGAGAAGCGGGGGTGGAGCACTTTCTTGGATACGTGGATGGGGCGAGTTGTTCTAGAGCTCATTCACGATTATATATGGCCATGCAGCCCGTGGCCCGTCGGCACGGCCCGTGACACGCGAAATTCGCCCGGCCCAAGGCACAACCCGACCTAGTGTCACGTGTGCCCGTGGTGGCTGGCCCAAGGCACCGTGCCGTGCTTGGGCCAGCACTCGGACTATGGCACGCGGTACATGCACAACCCGATGAAAAGGCCGACGACGCGAGTGGCTCGGCGCCCCCAACGGTTTATAGGTCGACATAGCCCATGACGCCGTGACCATATATAACCAGCTCCCGACCCACTCCCTAAACCCTAAACCTAATCATCCCCCCCACCTCTCTCTCTCTCTCCCCTCCCTCCCTCCCTCCCCCTCTGTATCTCGATCTTGAATTCTTGATCTCGCCGCCGCCCGACGCTCGCCTCGGCCCCCCTGCTCCGACGACCTCGTTGCCGCTCCTCCGCCTCACCACCTTAGTTCGATAACCCTCTCCCTTTCCCTTTGTTCCCTCTTTTCCCCTTCTCTATTCTCCTTCTCTAGTGAACTGTGTGAGTTTCTATTCAAGTCACTCCCTTCGCTGCCGCTCGCCATCGTATTTCTAATCGTTGGTTGTCTGTCTCTCTACCTCATCTTCTCTGGCGCCGGGCACCGGTAGCGCAGGTAAACCATACCCCCTAACCCTAGATCTGTTCTTCTGCATCTCTGATCTCTACTCTGTGTCTCTAACTCTCTCTTCCTTCTTGTTTGCCTGACGCCGCGTCTTCCTCCTCTAGAGTAGACATGGCCAGGCCGCCAAAGCGCCCATTGAGGGGCGGCGCTGGAGCTAGAGGTCATGGCTGGGGTCGGATGTCCCCGTCCTCGTCCGGTGCTGCTGCCAGGCTCGCAATGGAGTTGGAGGGGGGGGGGCAGATGAGCAATCCCCCTCGTCGACGATGAGGACCTCACGCCGCTTTTTTGGGACGGTGATCCGGAGACCGAGGGCGATGATGACTTGCGTGAGGATGCAACCCGCTTGTTCGGTATCGACCCGCGGTGATTCCACGGTCGATAGCCAGCCCATCGATCTTGATGGCGACGATGATGGTGTTGCTACCTCCACTAACAGTCATGGTGCTTCCACTACCACCACTGGTAAGAAGGTTTCTGCTGTGCGCGAATACTCTCATGAGATCAAGGAGAATGATATTTGTGGTGCTGCCATCTCTAAGCACTGTCGGTCGAGGTACACTGCTAGATCTGCTACTGGCACTAGCCATTTGCGATGGCACATGTAAATCCTATTCTAAAAATGAAATGTTGCTACTACGGTCCATGGACAATCCCTTGGAGCCCCCTTAGCCCCCCCCCCCTCCCCTAGAAATTTCAGCGCGACGAAAGAGATTTACGCCATGGAGCAAGAGAAGGAGCGGCCGGAGGTGCAACTAGAGGTTGAAGAAGACGCTTATTGTTCACCTAATTCTATGAGCCTTTATTTTTCAGCACCCCTGCATCTATTCATAAATCCGCCCTTTGCAGCGCAGCCCACCCCCCGCCACCTTTATGAGGTGCTTGAGGTCAAGCCGGGGGCGGGGGGGGGGGGGTTTCCTTGCGCTTCAGCGGCTTGTGCCCGTTGACCTACTTCTTGGCGCCTCCAAGCAAGAGACCAGCTTTTCCCTCAAGGCCTTCAGCAGTTTTCCATTTGGATATGATAAACAACTTGTTTCATAAAAGAGAGTGAGATGACGATTAACTACTTTGTTCCACAAACCAACAGGCGCCAATGTTCTCCCCCCTCCCTCGAGTCTTTTTTCCGTTCCTCGCCAATAAGCTATAGGAACAAAGACGCATGTGTCCGACATAGTAGCATGTAGAGTATGTATCCGATCCTAGGTGTTTGCACGTATTTTTTTTGAGATTTACTCGGTACAACACAGGCGCTCAACACATACGCACACTCACCCCTATGAATACACGCACGCAAAACCATACCCATATGAGCACCTTTGAAGGACTAAGCCGGGTCATGAAGTCACCACGGGCGCCTCATTTGTCGACGGGACGTCGCCTACCACTTAATGCATAGCGTCGGAAAATTCTAGAATAAATCTAGGATAATGTGTCGCACCTAGAATTTGAACCACGGGTGGGAACCCCCAACCAATGTTGGTTGCCATTGCACACGTATTTGGTTGTTATTGTTTGAGAACATGTTGATGGGAGTCGGAGTGTCTAGCTTGGGCAGTGCATATATCTATACCTACTATTAAAAGCACGAAAATTTCTGCCAATTTTTTCACCTCGTTTTTCTTTCACCTCTCCGTCTCTCTTCCGTATTTGTATTGGACTCTAGGAAAGCCCACGCCAAAGAAAAACCGTCAAGGATTGCCTGGGAAAAAACGCAGCCCATAAGCAAAGTCGCGGTCTCGCGGAGGCGTCGGCGTCCCTGAGCCGAGTCGCGATCTTCTTCTCCCCTTGCCACGCTGAGTCGCGGTCTCGTGGAGGCGTCGACGTCCCCGAGCCGCCAGCGTCTCAGCTCAGAGCAGCACCGTAGTAGGACGACCGTGACACGCCAATTCTCCCCGTCCACCGGCGTCGTGCCATCTCTAGGATGCGCCGGCACTGCTGCCACGAGGGTCGAGGGTCTTCGACGGGACGGAAGAGCCACCTCGATGACGGCAAGCGCATCAAGGATGCTGAGCTTGGAACACCTAGGCTGGTCCACACATAGGCCACGCACGTCCTCGACCAGCACTGCGACACCAAGATCTTACTCGACGACCGGCAAAGCCACGGCTGCCTCCGCCCCTGCCATTGACCGTCGAAATCCAATCCCAATCCTGATCCATGCTGCCCCGGCTATAGATGGCTACGCCTTCTGCGAGGTCAGCTGCCTGCAAAGGTATCCGATCCCGTTCTGCATCCCACGGCCAGGAAGGGGGCACTTTTACTTCGTTCGGGGGTTGGAACAGTTGGGGTGTTCCTTGAGCGAGGAGTCCATAATGGCATGTGCCCACTAGGCACTAGCATACGTTTCTGTGAACTCCAATATGTTTTCATTTGTTTATTCATTATGAGATCCGGCTAGCTTTTTTTTTTATAGATCAAAGTCTTAGTGTTTTCAACGGCCGGTTCAATACTTGCCTACAAGTTGTTTGCTGAATTTCCTAGCTAGATTCCTGATGCAAGCAAATTAGGAGGGTTCACTGATTAGATGGAGGTATTGTGCAAACTTGCATTGTTCATGCATTTGGAATCCCTAAACTGCCATTATCTATCTATTCCTATCAGCATCAAGACACATTAGGGCTTCACAATTTGTTATTATAGTATAATAGAGCAGAATTCAGCAGCATATATATATATGATATGAAACACACCTTCTATCTATTTTTTAAGTTGCAACGCACAAGATGTTTCCTAGTAACTCAATAGAGATTAGATTGCAGTACTCCTCGAAAAAAAAAAGATTAGATTGCAGTACAATGCATATATGATTACGGGGACCATCTGGATATGGACATGGAGGGTATATAGACGAAAGACACGATCGATCGAGATACTGATATCGCTGGCCACAGGAATTTATGCGAACTCATGCATATATAGTGCGTGGTCCTTGCTCATGCATGCAAGGATGGATATCCTCACCCCACCATGCACGCGGGGGCGGGTATACGAAAGCAACGCTAGTTACCTCAACTTGGTCTAGCTAATCCCTCAAAGGAAAAGAGAAATCGTCGATCGATACATGCATGTATGTGCTAGTTTTGGAACAAGATCTGAGGATCGACCAGAGCAAGCAACAGATCGAGAGTTGTGGTGTTGGATTTAACTATTTGAGCTTTCACCATTTTAAGTAAATTCAATTAAATAAGTCTCATATTTTTTTTTTAATTACACAATACAACGCAGACGTCCAACACGCATGCACACTCACACCTATGAACACGCAAAAACCCTACCCTTAATTATGAGCACATTTGAAGGATTGAGTTGACAAATCTTGAATTTCACAAAGTCACATACGCAAACTCTACCCCTATGAGCACATTTAAAGGACCTAGTCAACAAATCTAGAAGTTCATGAAGTCACAACCGGCGCATCGTTATCAACGGGGACGTCACTTACTACTTAATGCATAGCGCCGGAAAAATCCTAGAATAAATCCAACACGGACGCGCACTCACCCTATAAACACACATATGCAAATTCTACCCCTACGAGAACCTTTGAATGACCAAGCCGACAATTCTTGAAGTTCACAACAGGCACCTCGCTACCGATTGGGACATCGCCTACCTCTTAATGCATAACGCAACACTGAAAAAATCCTGGAATAAATCCAGGAAAATACAAATACCAATGCCAAGTCGAGGATTTCCTGGTAGGCAGGTTACACCACGAGGAAGCTGATCTATTATTACTATGTGCAACAAAACTCTAGACCAGTACGAGTTGTTTGACTCAATTAATAGAGAGTCTAGGTGTGCACCTCTTTTGAGCATGATGAGCACCGGCCACACGGCATGATGTGGTGATGGGTGGGCTTAATTTTACCACTTGGGTGGCCTCTGAGTCGAACCGACGCCTTGGAAAAGCATGCCTTTAGATCGAACCTACTCCTATCTCCCTTCGGAACCAAACTAACACTTGTTTGCGACACCTGCTCTAGTAGTATAACATTTTTGGGGTTTTCTAGGTTGGACCCCTTATATAGAGGTGGGCCAATTTATAATGCTGACTTTTCTTTTTTACCGTCTCCGTAAATGGATCTCTTGTCTCTGAAAATTGCTGGGGACCATAAGTACGATTTTCCCCTTCCATACAATGTTATAACGTATAATATTTTGTTGTATGTAGGTAGGAGAATTAGCCATTTTACGAAAATTTTCTATGAAAAAATGGTGCTAGTCTTGTGTCGCCCAAATCCGAGACAATCCAAAGTAAAGGGCCCTTAGTGTTGACCTGGATGTTAGTACTGGCACTGACTGCTTGATCATCTAATAATATAGTTTAGGCCTGTAAAGATGACCTGGATACGTGTCACAACATCATTCTGACATAGGTCGTAGCCGTAATCTCTCTTTAGTTTGATTTATGTCAAAACAAAATCTCTCTTTAGTTTGTTTAGCTAAAAGTGACCCAAAAGCAAATATGTGATTCTCTGTGGTCTCAGAGACGAAATATGAGACTTGTTGTGCGAGTGCGGTCAAAAAAGGAAATCATGGAGAGAATAACTTACATGCCTGTACACACACGTGTAACACAGAATTTTGCACATATATATGTGTAGTGTAGGAAAAAAAACCATGCATGGAAAAAGAAGCACAAGCAGGGTGCTCGATCGGTGAAATGCTTCGTGCATGACAAAATTCCCAGCTTTATTTTGGAGGGAGAGAGAGAGAGGTGGGATTCCTATTGCCAATTTTGTCGTACCTTGAGAGAGAGGAAAAACAAGACAGCTGGAGGATGGAAAATTATATACAGAAGTATTGTTCGGTATAGCTGGCCATATAATAATTTAGACTCCGTTTGGAGTGGCTCCGCTTCACACCCCCACGAACAGCTTCACCGGTGAAATTAGGGCTGCTTTGTAAACCCCTGGTACAATAACACCACATATACATTTTCCTAAAACAATCTCACCCAACCAGTAGCGGACCCAATTAAGAAAAAGATTAGAGCCCGGGCAAATGTTAGTACCATGGGTATTAATTTGCTATAGAAACATATATTTTCAGTCCTTGATATAGCATAACAACTTTGCTGCGCGCTGTTCATTAGGACGAGGTGAAATCACTATTTTCGGCTCCATCCTCCACGTAAACTTTGTGAGAGCACGATTTAAGGGGCTCTTGGATGATGCCGTTTGGTTTTATTATGGTTAGCGTAAAATATGTGTATAGAAACAAGGATCCGAGGATGCATGAAAAAAAAAAAAAATAGGTGGCTACATGTTTGTCGTGAGTGAGAGTCACGACGCGGCGCATGAGAGACACAATGGCAGGCAGGCATCTGGAGGAACTCGCAAGTGGAATTTGGCGTCTGCGATGCCTGCTGCCCCGCCACCTTTGCTTGGCATTTCTTTCCATCGCTTCCTCTTGCGATCCATCCATCCATCCATCTCCAGGATAAAATTTCGGATAGGCGATCGAGAAAACGATGGCAAAATGATGTGGTTTCGTCGCTTCTTCCCAAGAGCGCCCATTCCCCGGTCACTTTCGTGGCCATTTTATTCTACCGCTACTGGCCGGTGGCCGGTGGTTATCGTCATCGTCGTCGTCCTACGGCTGCACAAACTTGCAGTTGTGCAATGTACCCCGACATACTTTGATCGACTTATTCCCCCTAGCTTGTTTGTGCCTGTCGATGTGTTGTCGCTCCCTCTCTAGCCAGTGGCGTCAGTGTAATCAATCGTTGTCGATCGAGGTGACGGACCCATGGATTTTATCATAGAATTCATTCAGTCCGGGCCGCTTTGAAACGCGCGCAGGAATTGAATTAATTGTGCAGGAATTTTACAGAAACCAGTTGATTGTTCACATGAAAAACACTGAAACGATCGAGGCCCTCACTTCATTTTCTTATTAGGACAAAAGATATCCGAAGCTTGGGTGTCCTCACTCACCTCACCTTTCAAAGATGCTCTCTAACCAGATGGTACGATGAGTGTTTGTGCGCATAATATGGTAAAGAATTCAATCAACATAACAACAACAAGTGAAGATTGCACTGGTCGGCCGGTTAAATAGTAAGCGATAGGGTTTGGACCACTCTCAGCGCAATTAGTAATCTCATCTTGGTAACTATATCCCAGTGGCAGTAAGTATATGTAATGCAAAGGTTATCTACTGGTTGGGCGCGCGAGTGGATAGATGAGGAAAAAAAATACGTGTGTTGGTAACAGGGGTGGTAGTAGTATGATATGATGTGCAACAAATTGACCATATATGCCTGGCATGGTGGCCTACCTACCCTACCCCGTCCTCCGTTGCCTCCTCTCGCTCTCGCTCCTGCTGAATCGAATCAGCTGCCCAGCCGGTATGGCATTGGCATTGGCATGGCATGGCATGGCATGGCATGGCATGGCATGCAGTGGGCGGCATCCCAGCCCCAGCCCCAGCCCCAGCCCCCAGCCCCAGCGAGCTGATCTGAGGTCCCCCAAATCCAAAAAAACAGAGCAAACGCCAAAATAGAAATACGGGCTACCTGCCTGCTGGACTAGAAATGGTATTACTAGTTGCCAAACCTCACCCATGCATGCATGCTTTTTCTAATAAAACCTACTACTTAATCTGTTTTCATTCCAACCAGTTAGTTATTATCTTATAAACGTCATAATTATATATAATTAGTGTACGTAGTATATATAGATAAACAGACAAGTCGCTCGCAGATGGCATGACGACACGACAAAATTGAAGCCCATCCATCAATAATCAGTCACCAACAAGAGAGGAAGGAAATAAAGGCAAACAGCTTTTTAATTAGGTACTAGTTACTTGCTTTAGTTTCTTGATTAACAATAAATAACTCTACGAGCTAGCTTCTAGTTTGGTTGAAAAAAATCGATCGATCGAGACAGATAGATCAATGGAGCTTAATTTTTCATCAAGACGAACAAAACAGCTTAATTCCAATTCCAATGGTGTGCGTACCTGTGGAGGCATAAAGATGGGATGCATCGATCCATCCTCCTCCTACAATCCTCTTCATTATACTAATTAATTTGTTGATTGGCTCCATGGATCATCACCTTCATTCTTCACTTAGCTAATAACCTACTTCGATCAATTCCCCCAATACAAATACAAACTATATATATATATATATGTTCATCGTCCTTGACGTACGGATCGAACGGGAATTCTACTCCGTGGGAAGCTCAAGCTGGTGTCCCTGGGCGGTGAGCCAGTCGGAGAATGCCTGGAGCGTCCTCATGTCTGACCTGTAGTGCCTCATGGTGAAGTCGAGCAGCGACCGCCACGTGAAGTCCGGGTACGCCCTCGGGTTGGCGTCGTCCACCAGCTCCGGCGGCGGTCGCACCACCTTGTCCATCTCCGGGCACAGGAAGAAGGCGAGCGAGCGGCGCGGCACGCGGCTGTTGACGACGGCGCGGTGCAGGCAGCTCCTGTAGCGGCCGTTGGAGAGCGCCATGAAGGTGTCGCCGATGTTGACGACCAGGGCGCCCGGGTGGGGGCGGATGGAGCGCCAGGCGGCGGCGCCGGCGTCGAAGACCTGGAGGCCCCCACGTCGTCCTGGTGGAGGATGGTGAGCGAGGTGGGGTCGCAATGCGGGCCGGTGCCGAGCGTGTCGTAGGGCCGCTGGCACGGCGGGTAGTAGTTGAGGCGCATGATGGAGTCGTTCCCCTGGAAGAAGCGGCGGAAGTGGCGGCGCCCCACGCCGAGGCTCTCGCCGAGCACCTCCATGAGGTCCAGCGACAGGCGGTTCATCTGGGAGCAGTAGCGGGCGTACACCTCGCCGTGGTGGCGGTAGTCCTCGCCGAGCTTGGCGACGAAGTAGTCGACGACGACGGCGGCGTCGTCGTCGGTGCAGCGGAAGGAGAGCGTCTCCTTCCAGGGCAGCTTGGACGCGAAGCGGCCGGTGAAGCTGCTGGCGTAGCCGCAGCTGTGGCCCTGCGGGCGCTGCGCGCGCTGCTTGTGGGACAGCGGGAGCGTGAAGAAGGCGTCCATGCAGCGGTGCGCCTCCGCCACCAGCGCGGCGTCGATGCCGTGGTTGACCACCTGGAAGAAGCCGTGGAGGTCGCAGGCTCGGCGCACCTGGCGGACCACCTCGGCGGCGTCCCCGGAGAGGTCGATGAGCGGCACGGGCAGCTCGTCGTGGGCGGCGTCCGGGGTGGGGCTCTCGCCGGCGGGCCACAGGAACTGCTGCGGGATGTCGGACAGGCCGCTGAGACGGGCGGCGTCGAACACGAGGGACGGTGGCGGCGGAGGCTGGAGCAGCAGCGGATCACCATGCTGGAGCACCATGATGATGTGGAAGCAGAGTCACTCAAGAGCAGAGCAGGAGAGGAGACTCGAGGATTCCGAGGCTAGCTCTAGCTCGCTCTCAGTTACTCTCGTGTGCTGCTCGCTCTTGCTGGTGTGGTGTTGCCTGCCTGCCTGCCTTTTTATACGGGGACGGGGACGGACGGAGCTAGCCGGGACGGGACGGGGAGGCCAGCCATGCGACTGCCCGTGTCCACCACAGACCACCGTGCGGTGCGGTGCGGCAGGGCAGGGCAGCATGCTATGCTTGTCGCCTTCTCCATCGATCTCACACACTACTCTTGTACGCCGGCCCGCCGCAAACAAAACAAGAAACAAACCTCAGCCCATGTGAGGAATCAACCTTGAAACACTGAGTATCTATCTACAGCTCGCCTCGCTACAAGCTCGTCGTCAGTTTCCCTGCCATTCGACCGTCTTCAAATGCATCACTCACCATGCATACCAGAGTACGTATACGTACGTGAGATCGATGCATGGTAAACAAACATGGATCTCCACTCATTTTTGTCTGCTATATATATATCCTGGAGATTGCATTGCATTGGTGACCCTCATGCTCTAGTAGCCCTACCTAACTACTAAAACTGGTGCCATTGCAGCTGTACCCCACAATCAAGTTCCTGGTTACCAACACAGAGTTTGGATGGTGCATGCAACTAATCCATCTTTCTAGAGGGCCTACCCCCACATGACACCAGACCACTCATCTATCTTCGGTCGCCTAAGGTAGCAACATTATCTATCCCAACTCCAACTTTTCTCACCTCTTGCAAATACCAATTCAGTTTTTCTTTCCTTTTCTGTACTCCTGTATTGAAAATATATATACAACAATATAATGTTGATTCATTGTGCATTGCCACCCTAACGATCATCACCACCTATAGTTCGCCAAATGCGCTACCATGCCCGGCCCGGTACAAGGCTACTGCGGTACAAAGGGCCTCATGACCGTGCCTGGCCTGGACACGTCCAATTATATGGTGGCACATAGGTCATCTAGTATCCCCCTCCTCGGTCGGTGATTTGGATCGGTTGGGGTGGGGGAGTATAAAACTCCCTCGGCCAACCTAACGAAATAATATATCAATTCTCTCTCTCTCTCTCTCTCTCGCGATTATGCACTCACTCCTCTTGACTATCTGTCTCGGCGTATCCCATCCTAGCACCCTCTATCTCCCTTCTTCCCTGACTTCGGTAGCCAGCATCGGCACACGACATGACTCTCTTCCTACTCCCCACCCACCACCATTGATCTGCTAGCCGCACGAAGTTGTCCTCTTTCATCTTGTCATCTCCCCTCTTATCTAGCTAGATCCATGCATGGTTCCTAGACCTTGCTGCCCGCTTTGGGGCTCAATCCAAATTCACTGGTAAGCTCCCACCTCTACATCTATTTTGTGAATTTTTTTCCTTCAGTTAATGACGTTGTCTAGTTTTGTAGGCCTTGGACTAAGGTGAAGCCGTTGAGGTACCAGTGGCCCGATCATCTCAATATTAACCATGGCGGACATCTTCTTTGCCCGCCACAGTTAACACCCCGATTAACCATGGCAGACACTTTTTATTTACAATGGTGGACAATTTTGCTTGTCACAAAAAATCGGTTAACCGTGGCGGGCACCTTAAAAATTCACAACAAGGTTAATATCTATTTTTCATGGTAGGCAATTTTGCCCGTCAAAGAAAATGTAGGCTCGATACTTGAGGCTCGCATGACCTAATATCCCACTCCCAGTATATATATAAGCAAGGCGAAACCCTAAAGACCCACTATCCTCTCTCTCTCTCTCTCTCTTCTTCACAAAGTAGCCCTAGCCGCCGGCCCCTCACTCCCTTCGCGAGAAACAACGAGCGCCCCTCTCTCCCTTTGTGAGAAATACCAAGTGCAGTCGGCCTCTCCTTCTCCCCACGCCGTGTGGCCGACCCCAACTCATCGTCCCTCCCCTTTCCAAGCCCCCCTCCTCTCTTCTTCCCCTCCTGGTGCCTCTCCCTCCCCATCCCACAGCGCCGGTCCTTCTCCACCTCTGTCCGACGAAGATCCTGTGGTGTTTGTGGTCCTCCTGATCCTGGTGGCGTTGATCTAGGCTCCAGCGGCATGGATCCATGGCGTGGTGACCCTCCTGCTTCGTGCGGGGCGGTGCAGGATCTGGATACCCGGTGGCGGTTCCGGCCACCCGGCGTCGGATCCAGGCGGGCAAGGCCCTACGGCGACGGATCAAGGTGTAGTAGGGCTTCCAACAGCGGAACCGGCCACCTAACGGCGGATCTAGGTGGGTAAGGCCCTCCGGCGATGGATCAAGGTGCGACATGGCTTCCAGCGGCGATCCGGCTACTTGGCGGCGACGACGGCGGGCTCGGTGGGCTATCAGCCTAGTGGGCTCCATGTCCAACCGTTTTTTGTTTTTTATATTGATTAATCGTGGTGGGCATATGCTGACCGCCTCGGTTGATACGTGATTTTTCCATGACCTTACTTCCATGATGGGCGCAGTTACCCGCCTTGGAAAATGTTTTTTGACCTCCACGGAAAAACCTTTACGTAATAGTGTTGGTAGATTAGTTCTTCATTCCCAAACCCTAATCATAACCTTCACCCTAGAACTTGTTCTTATTCTCATGCTTGCCTACTTTTTTGCGAGCAAAGAGAGAAGTTATATTAGTTAGACATAGGCAAATTACAATCGGCATGAACGAAAGGAGAAGCGCACGCAGGCTCTTGTCCCGACCATACCGTAAAATGTTTACAACGTCTAGCTAATGAAGCTAAGGCATTTGCCACTTGATTACACTCTCTCTTTACTTGAGAACACTTCCATTCATTCAACAATTGGGTCCAGCTTCTTGCCTCCTCTACAATTTGTCCAATCTCCGATCTGTCTGTCATCTGATTGGCTACTTGTAGCATTCGAGGAACCAGAGGCCGACAATGAATATAATTATGGTTGTTGGGGCATTCTATAGATGACGAGGAGCTCTTCGGTTGTTCCGTTGCTGATCCCATTCCCATCGGCCATACTAAAACAATAGTGCACCATACGGCTCCAGTACCAACCACTACTATAGAAAATCTTTTACCGGCGTTTCCATTTTATTAACCGTGGCGGTTAAGAAATTGTCACAAAAAGTCTATTAACTGTGGCGGTATTTATAAAGAAACCCGTGACCAACTATTAACCATGGCGGTCTGCTTATAAGGCCCGTCACGGTTAATAATCCTGAGGCCCACGAGAAAGCCCACAAAACGTCCATATCGGGTTTATATATAAAGAGGACTTAGGGTTTCAGTTTACTTCTTCTTGACTCCCTTTTTTCCTCAGCCATAGCCCCCCTCTCCTTTCCTTAGCCATGCGACCCCATGACCCCGTGAGCGTGTGACCCCATGAGTGACCCCGAGAGAGCCACACGACCTCGCCCTCTCCAGCAGCAGCGTGCGACCTCACCCTCTCCAGCGGCGGCCCTCCTCGCTTCCTCCTCCCTCGGCAAGGATCCGACAGTGGAGAGCTCTCTCCCCAACCGGCGGATCCTGCTGTCCAGGGGCAGATTCGGCGGTGGCGAGCCGGACCCCGGCGCTTGGAAGCCGGATCCAGCGGTGGAGAGGCAGATCCGGCGGTGGAGGAGGTAGATCCGGCGGCGGTGGTGTGGATCCCGGTCCATTAGGGTTTCGGACGGATTTTTGTTTTTTATTTTGTTTAATTGTGGAGGTATTTGGTGATTTTAAAAACCACCACGGTTAATTCATCAATTAAATGTGGCCTTTTGTTGGTGGCAGTTACAAAAGATGTCATGGTAAATAAAAAACCCACCACGGTTAATATTTTGAATATCAGTGCGAAGACCCCTTGCCCTTCTACCTCTGATGTGTGGACAGACAAGAGAAGGTACGTTCTTCAAGAATCAAGATAGTGAAAGCGTCCACTATAGTAAGCTCTAAGCACTTAAGGAGTACTCTGCTCTTTCTAATGGTGGCACTGGCCATCTCGCCTAGCATAGAGATAAGTATGATAAGAGACATGAGAAATGTCACATGTCTCAGACCATATATGCATGGCAGGGGTAAGGCCAGGATCAACATGGATCCATGTGCGTGGTGCATTCTGCTGCATAAGTGATTACTTAGTTTAATATCGCTAGAGCAGAAGCGACCAATGCAAAATATATCCTCTCTGATCTCTTTTTTGCCAAAAGATTTTGCATATATATAATGAGAGGAGCAAGACCTATATATGTTTAGGCCTGTGTATGCAATGATTTTTTTTTTGTTGTATATATATAGGCGGATGTTTGTCTGGCGATCGCAATTCCTCTCATGGAGTGGCCAAAGGTAAGGCGTGCCAAGACACCGGTGTCGCTGCGTCACAGCGGTCGTCTAGCGGCCAAACCACAGGAGGCCAACGCTACGTTACAGGCACATAAGCTTCTGCTGCGAAAGCTCGGAGTCCTTGTAGATGATGACGTTGTTGTTCCTGGTGACATTGAGATCCAGTTCAATGCGGCTTTCAGGGGGACATGACGGTGCGCAAGAAGCAACGTCTCAACAAGCTGTTGGTGGGAGGCTTTGATGTGACCATGTTGGACCTCAACCTCGCAGGTTTGGAGGAGGATGAAGGGGTATGACCGCTTTCTTCTTCCTCTCAGCATTCCGTTTGTGTCGCTAGTTTGTTATACAATGTAATTCCAGTATTGTAGACCTAGTAGTTGGTAGGTTCTTAGGGTAACCTTGGTTACCTTTTAGGTTGGGTTGTATTCGTAAAAACTCTTTCTTCTTAATGAAAAATACGTTTCGGTATAGTCTAGAAAAAATTTAGTTTGATTCGATCGCCGGCGCCGCCCTGGGTCGTTCGTCGTCCTAGGCTTACATGCAAACACGTCTGTACGTGCAGAAAGTGGTGAGCTATATATATAGGAGATATATAGGGGAATATATGCATGGAGATTCCATCGATGGCGCCATGCATCATGATCCATCTATGCATATAGCCAGCCATATATATTGGACTGCACTTCCAATGCATGTCAGCTGTCACTACTTGTGACGGCACACATATATTACGGCTGCTGCGTTAGTATAATATACTACACCCAGTGAAAGCTGCTCGATCGAAAAGATGGATTTAGATCATGCAAATGTAGTATACTACCGTCTAAATACATAGTAAAAGAAATAGATCTAAAAAAGTCAAAGCGAAGTACAATTTGGAACGGATGGAGTATATATATATACATAGCTTTTGGGGTGCACTTATTATATAGATGCATAGTACAATCTTATATTTGTATCTAAAAAGACAGAACGACTTACAAGTTAGGAAATGTAAAGAGTAGAATATACTAAGTATATAAACCTTGATTTTGGCCTTCCACAGTTGCAAGCAAAAGCACCACCTGCTACCTGCCTCATCTCCAGTTGCTATCTCATATATCTTCATTATAAAGAAAGTTAACTACCTGATCTGTCACAAACGTCTAAATCTACAATACTAGCAACAATCACCCATGGAGTAATTTATATGTATGAAATAAAGAAAAAAAGAGGCAACACGTACGGATAACATTCGGTCGGTTGCATTGCACACTAGAGCACAAGGAACAGGACAAGAAACCAATGCAATTGATAGCTGATCCCCAATCAGCAGTGTATATCAACCACTATAGCAGCTAGTACCACTTAATAAATTGCATGCTTGGTTAATTTAGTAGCCTCTATATATATTTCTCCAACGATGCTGATTGCAAATATCAAGGAAGAGGCTAGACGACTATATATGCTGTGTGTAGTGCGGGAGCTAAACAACTAAGCGAAATTTTTCCTATGGTTAGACAGCTTGCCTCTTTTGCTAATTAAAATTCTCAATTAGGCCTTTGTTTTTGCTTGTACTTTGGCCAACTTACAGAGAAAGTATATAAGAGTACAAAGCAGAGAAAGACCGGCCTGCAGGAGGCAGCTAAGACAATATCATGAGCAAAACGACAACACAAATAGATCGAGGTGTACTACATGAATTTATTCACCAGTTCTTCTTGCTTCGTCTATAGGCATACGTATATATGTATGTATATATATAATATAATGAATAGGCGCAAAAGATAGGAACAGAAAATACGACAACAGGCTTGATCATCATCGATCATGCGGCCGGTCAGTACGTTCCGCATGTTGTTCACAAAATTGGCATGCATGTACTGGATGGAGTTGCTTGGATTATATGTATAGCAGCAGGTGGGTGTGCAGGATCCTAGCTACAATTACAACTAGTAGCTGACATCACGGCAAAAGCTAAGCTAGCTGATCGAGAGCCCCAAGCTTCATTCGGATTTCTCTCCTTTTGCATTGATTTGTCCACTCATCCCATCTATATATATCTAAAGTATTCAAGTAAACACGACGATCATCTTATCACAAACAATATTACCACGATATAAAGATTTGCAGTAATATTTGCTTATATATATGGATGTACGTTTTCTCCTTTTTTTTTGATATATATACATATTATATCGCGCTAGGTATGTAGCTAGACGATAACATATATGTAGGATTCGCTGTAATATTTTCTTATGGACGATGAACATGCATGCATGATACGTTAGCTGACACTAAAGGTTCATATAAAGATTGCCCACTGACCAAAATATATACGGTTGTTGACACGCGAAGCACGCCTTGCATTGTTTATCCATCCAGTATATATATTGAAATTGCTCCCCTTCGACAGACCAACTGAAACATGGTTTCCTTTAGATTTTGAGATCCGCGAGGACAAGTAAAAAGAATTAATACTGCCTCCGTTAAAGAACACAAGGCATGTTTTATTTTGGCAATGTTCAAGTCTGAGTTTGCTCTGGTTATTCTAAGAGCAAAAGCTTCCTACTCTCCACAGATCCAACAATGGAGCCAAGCCTTTGTGTAATTTTGTTAGTTTTCTTTGTTTTTTTTTTGTTTCTTGAGCCGGTTGTATGGACTCCTCTTGCTTTGTTTTTTGTTAATAATAAATGCTCAGTAGGAGCCTTTTGCTCCTCCTGTTTCCCTTAAAAAAAGTGATCGATAGAGGACTGTTACTAATGATTAATCAATAAGTTACACAAATTTTTAATCTTTTTCCCTAGAACAAAATACACTCCTACCTTGCAAAATTTTCAAACAAACGGAAGAAATTTGATACTACAAAATATCGCTAACGAATACGATATTGCTCTTTTTACCTTTTTTTTTTTTTTTTTTTTTTTTTTTTGCGGTGGTGCTTGTTTAATTCATTGTCAAGAAGTACAATGTAGTGGTGTGTAAGCAATACGGGCACAATGGCATATTTCTATTAGGGCTTTAATTGTTGATTGTAGTGACAATTAATCAATAAGACTAACATATGTTGTAACATGAATGAGACCAGTATACATAGGCCCTATGAATGCCAAGAAACAAGATGGCAGAACAAAACATGATCAGAAAGTGGTAGGCGACGATGTACATAATTATTTGTTCTTTGCCTACATGAATTGCTATTAGAAATGTTCAGTTACTCATTCATAGGACCTATGTATACTGGAAGTTACTCATTGCTATAGTTTAACATGAATTGCTATTAGAAATGGTAAGTTACTCATTAAAGAAACATCTTTGCAAAACCTTTGGAATCACATGCTCGTCGCCTACACGCAAGCATATGTGGTTTGCACGGTGGTAGGAATCATGGAAGTTTATTTTGAGCTATTTATACATATAAATAATGGACAAGGCGATGAGTAATTTGGGAGCATATATATTGTGGATACTTTGAGCTATTTTTTTCGTCATAATGGAAGTAGGAAATCTATATCTACAGATTTTGAGCTTACTTTAGGATAATTTAGAGCATTTTATTAGAGCTCTAAACCTTTGATATCTAAACTTTTAACATAAGGTGAGGTAAAGTTTCAAGTTAATTTTTATACCACTATTTACTCAGAAAATAGACCATGCATCTATTTGAAAACTAATTTAGCCATAAGAGTTTACAGCTCTAAAGTTTAGAAGAGGGATTCAAACAGACCTGTAACAGAGTTGTGAACTTGTGTAGTAGTTATATGAGCATTAACAAGCCAAAAAGAGAAAAGATAAAAAGTGTGCCTTGATCGATGAGAGGCAACAAATAAAACAACTCGTCGCTTGCAATATTTGTTCGTTCTTGCTAGATTCTGACCTAACATTCGACAGCCCTAAACTCCAAATCATTTGCTGTCACGCGACAAGCATTGTTAGCATAAATAACCCGTCGTCGTTTCGATGCATGCTATTGATCGAGGGCCACATAATAACGTCAAAAAACGTATATACATCTGTTGGGCTAGCTGTTGTGATCGAGTTTTCTTTATTTGGGTGCTCTCATGTGTAGTTCTTCTGACCATGTCATATTAGATTAAAGGTTGAAGTAGATGACAAATATAATTTAAACTAACGCCATGATGAGTTATGCATGACGACAGATGCTGCTAAAAAAGTGCTCTCTGTGCATATATGACAGATCAACATGAATGGTGCTTCTAGCTCTCTGTGTGTGCGTGTTTTATGCTGGTAATCATCAAGAAGCTAATTGAGTTCCTTTTTTTAAAAAAAAGAAGCTAATTGAGTTAATAATCATCATCATCAAGAATAATATATACTCTTTTTTTTAGAATTACACGGTACAACGCATGCATGCATATTGTTTTTTAGAGACTATAGAAGAAGCTCTAATTTTCATTGTTGTTCCTTGGATTCCTTTTAGCACTAGAAGCTAGCTATAGGATACTAAAACTGTGTGTGGTCTGTATATATATATGGAAAGGAGTCCACCTGCTAATGGGGCAGGGCGAACCGGGGTTTTTAGGGTGGATTCTAATATAGTGTTTACAACGGGTTGGAACGGGTTTCTCTATGCTGCGGCGCGGGGCGAGTTTGTCTATGTTGCGGTGCGGGGCGGGGCGGGCGGAGCGGGGTTGGGGCGAGTTAGGACTTGGGGCATCTCCCGTGGACTGCTCTTGGTTAGAGAAGGAGAAGACGGTTACTTGCCAACCCGCCTCCGTCCGGGCGGGGCAGGGCGGGGTTGGGGCGAGTTAGGACTTGGGGCATCTCCCGTGGATCGCTCTTGGTTAGAGAAGGAGAAGACGGCCACCGCCAACCCGCCTCCGTCGGGCGGGGCGGGCGGGCGAGGTGGGTCGGGTTGAACAGATCATTTTGTTGGACGGGCGGGGCGGGTTGAGAAGATTGTTTTATGGGGCGGGCGGGTGAACTGACTTCTCATTTGCGGGGGGGGGGGCGGGTTTAGGGGGGTTTGCTCCCACTGTCACGCAGAGAAAGGAGTATTTGGGTGCGTTGTACATATACTAGGTAGCTTTGCTAGCGGCAGTACGTTAATCCCAGCAGAAGAGTCGTCGTTGATCAATCAAATGAACAATCACTAGGAGTGGGAGACCGCATGTATCAGCTCACTATTATATATATAGTTTGTCCTAATATATGTATGTACACACATATATTCAAGTACTACAGGTGGACCAGCAGATGATGAGGTATCTAGTTTAAGAC
Source organism: Hyparrhenia diplandra (assembly GCA_015847255.1). Lineage (NCBI taxonomy): Eukaryota > Viridiplantae > Streptophyta > Magnoliopsida > Poales > Poaceae > Hyparrhenia > Hyparrhenia diplandra. Next base: position 240,516 of record JADLZK010009988.1, read on the forward strand.
CCAAGTGGAGGTGGATGGCTTATTAGCTTCCGACAGATCACAGCATGCAATTGAAATAAGCAGCGGCGGTGTGCCAAGGTTACCACATTTAGTAGCTAGGTACTCGCCTAGCAGGCAATACATACCACATTAGCACACCAAGCAAGCTGGCTGATTAGCTTAAATTTTGAACTTGTTCCGATCCTAAGCAGCAGCCTGTCCAGTCGATCGACGTACTAGCTACATTGATCATCAGTACTTGTATATTCATGCAGCACACCTGGTCACATCTCATGCATGCATGTTCCGCACTGGCCTCCACAGTAGTGCCAGTGTAATCCACCAGCGCTATACCTGCTTTATATTGCATTGCATGATCCAGGATTTGTCCATACATATATATTTGTATATGCGTGGCTGTGGCTCTTCGACCTCTTGATGAGAGACCCTGCGATCTTGTTTACTCTCTACACACACCGTACCCTCCCTAGCTTGAGGTAGTGACCGAGCCATGCATGCAAGACAACAACGGATAAGACAAGGGATACTCGAAGGATCCAGTAGCACTTGTTTATCTACCTTAGCATATGAGGCCTAGCAATATAATGGAGTTTGTTTAGATGCATAGAGTTCCATTCCATCTCATCTTCTCTGTTGGATTGCAAATAATTGCAAGGAGAGTACAAACAAAGAGATGCGCATTGGGATGCATGACATCCATCTTATGTTAGGAGCACATGACGCGTACGTAGGGCATTTTGTTTGCTTCTATCTTGCATTGTCCATCCATGTGCTTAGCTGGCATATATATATATATATATATCCCTGGCCTCTCTTCCCTGTCCCTGTAAAAATAAAACAACTAATAACTTGACAGGGACTTTGCATTGAGAGGGAGATCGATTGGGTAGGCAGATATATAGTGATCTCGATATCGGATCAGTTTTGTTTCTTTGCGCCGCAAACTACCGCAATGCGTCAGCTAGCGTGTGGATCGGATGAGTTACCAAGCAACAACACATATATATGAGTCATGGTTACCAGCGAATCAAATGACAAATAATGTGACGTGCAACCACAATCTTGACGTGTCAATCATCGCTCATCATACTTCTGTGGGGATATTGGCGGCAGCCAGCAATGCAAGGCCGTTCAACACCTGGTCGTCGTCGGCAGGCAACAACCGTCTACTATACTGTATTTTTAGTTATGTATCCATCCATCCATGGAAGCTAGAATCGTCATCTAGTTACGTTACGGATAAATAACAACCGATCGAATCAACTGTGTGTGTAAGCAAACAGGGGGTGGGGTGTGTTGGGTGGGGGGGCAAGCTAGGATCAGACCAGATAGAAAACAGCTAGCATCATGGCATTATTCATGCGGTAACTGCAAGCCGTCGCATAATATCTTGCAGATGGCATCATCCAAATAAACTGGCACTTGGCTCATTCATATATGTGGTATATATGCACCCAGCAGCTAGCTCTACCTACCTAAGATCTGCATACCTCAACCACCTGCAAATTGCAAAGGTCCCCGCTGTACGGTACTACATACGTACTGCGCTACACGATAATCTTAGCCCCGGCCTGAAAACACAACAAGTCGTACAACAAAGAGAAGAACTGCTCTATCCATGGCGCCCTGTAGACTCACGTCCATATATGTATTCATACAATGAAGGTTAGAACGATTTGTGACATAGCGGTACGCGTCAAGCGACAGTATGAAGCTCGATTCCAAAACGTATTGGAACATGTGTCATAATCTCTTTGAGTCACATATCATTCAAGTGACCGCGCAATAAGTTGTATATTTCTATTACAATGCGGATGGTTTGCGACGATGCCGCGGACGTCGAGGCGGTCGTGGAGGATGACGACTACCCGCCAGGCTTTGGCCCGAGGAAGGACAATACCGCAGACGTCGAGGTGGCCGCGGTGGACGAGTCACAGCCTCCAGGTGGTCAGCTCGCCGCAGTCAGCGCTGAGGCCGCCACACAAGCCACACCTACCGGCACAGACGCAGTCGCCGTTGCCTCTCCGCCTTCCCTTGGCGAGAGAATAAAGCGGTTCAAAGACAAGGTCCTGCGCAAGGCGTCGCCGCCTTTGTTGCCTTTGCCGGTGCAGGTGTCACCGCCTCGGCCTACGTTGCCGCACCGCAGCAGGAGGATCGCCGCTCAGCCGTTCGCGCATATGCCGATTCGGCGGGGGGGGGGAGATGTTGGTGATGCAGCGAATGGGGTTTATAGATGGACGGACAGTGCCCCTACGGCGGAGCGACAGGCCTACTACAAACGAGTCACGGCGACAACCGCACTCCCTCGCGAAGGAGGCGATGCGTCACATCTTCCCGGACTAGTCCGGTGTAGGACCCAGGGCGGTCGGCGTGGCGCGGGCCGTCGCAACCGATCGGCGTTGTCGACTAGTTGTTTATCTAGT
>JADLZK010009989.1:0-93993 GCA_015847255.1 Hyparrhenia diplandra
ACACAAGACAAAGGTATAACCTAGGGCATTGCATTTTCGCGGTCATGGGAGTTTAGAAGTTTATGACCGGGTTGAGGATAGATGGATGTACTATCAAGAGGGCTTATCTTGTTTGCATATCGGTCATCTAGTGCGGCAATATGCGATCTAACTATGATGTGTTAGGATCGAAGTGACATGGTGAGCTCAAGTGAAAATCCGTTGAAAATGTTTGTGAAAATGCTAACACACATGCACATGGAGATGTACACTTGGTGGTGTTGGCACATTTTGCAAAAGGCGGTGGGTCTTTGCGGGGTTGAGATGTGTTTGGGTACCGCTCACAACGCAGGTGTTGTTCGACACAACGAGGAGTAGTGGGAAGTTGGCAAGCTTGTGTATATATATTGGCGCTTGTGGAGTAGCTCTTGCAATTAGTAGCCTGTGGGAGTATATATATATTGCGCTTGTGCTTGTGGAGTAGCTCTTGCAATTAGTAGCTTGTGTAGCTCTCTAATTGTCTTCTTGCTTGTGTAGCTTGTTTATTTACTTTGCTTAGTTTGTGTAGCTAAGTAATTTGAGCCTTGGGTTAGGCGTGTGTCGCCTTGTCCATTGTGCATCTAGTGAGCTTAGGTTGGCTTTGTGCTTTTGCTCATTTAGAATTGTGTAGGAACTCAATTTTACTTGAAGTACTAGTGCATAGGTTTGGGTGACCTTACACTAGAATTGGTTAGGAGCTCAAGCTAGGCTTGTCACCTCATTTACTTTGTGTAGGATCTTTTGTAAGGTGATATAAAGTCTTATATAGAGGGGTAAAGTCTTGGCTAAGCAAATAGTTTTAATTCCGCACTATATTCGATTAGTCGGCACAATTAGTTTTAGAAAGGACTATTCACCCTCTCTCTAGTCCCCATCTCGACCTTACAAATGGGGAGATCGAGAAAACAACCACTCTAGGGAGGGACGGGCGAGCCCCCGCCGATCCCCGGTGACCCGGCCCGCAAAGGCGTGGCGCTTCGGCGTCCGGCAGACAACGCGAAGCCGCTGGCTCGACACGGCTGGGTGTGTGTAGCGCAGGGCCCACAACTCTCCATGGCGCCTCGAAGCACGCGATTGCCCTCCGCGGAGACGGCGGCCCTAACAGTAATAGGTGCTAGCGGTGGCGCCCAAGCCTTACCTGGTTGAGCATCCGCCACCACCGCTAGCCCTTGGGTCCAGCCGCCCGGGCCCACACCGACCGCCGCGGGCGCGGCTCCTCCCTATCCCGGTGCTGCGGCGGCAGGGACGGGTGTGGAGAAGTGGACGCCGGCGCAGCTACCCCGCAGCGCAAGCAGCAGGGCGGCGAGGCGAAGGAACAAGACGACGGCGCGAGGCGCAGCCAAAGGGCGGAGGAACATGACGACGAGGGTGGTGCGGAGGACCAGGGGCGTGCGTACTCCGGTGTGGTCGTCCCCGGTGAGAAATCCCAGCAAAAGAGAGCGAGAGGGAGAGTAGGCAAAGAAGAATAGAATTCGGTTTCGATCGGGAACAGCACAGGACAGGAAGCCGTTGCGAGCCATTGCGCCAATTTGGATGGGCCAGGGCACATCGCAGCCCACGAACAGAGCGTCCAGAACGTGCAGCACGACGCCCCGATACTAAAAATTACCGTAAAATAAATATATAGAGTATTCTCCTTATTAAAGACGGTGTGATTATCCAATTGGATCAAAAGCCCACAAATCTACTCGGAGCGAGGACATGGAGCGACAGGAATTGTTCGGCGTGATGCTTCAGGGGACAATAAAATGGTATGTGTAACTAAGCTGGTGACCGCCCTGATGTTTTTTAAATGAAAATGAAATTCTTGAGCGCAAAAAAAAAAAAAACATTGCTTTTGTAGAGCCCACTTTATTGCTTTTGTACACCACCGAACAATGGATCAAGGCCGGAGCGCCGCAAACTTAGTTTCTTCTCCGCTGGTAATTGGCTTAGAGCCCACTTTAGGGAGGCCATACTTTATTGTAAATCTTCTCCCAAACACACTCTTTTGTGTGATGTAAAAAATAACTTTTCTACTTAAATAAAATGATGCATAAATCTTTTGCATATTAAAAAAACATGTGCATAATCCGACACATAAATTGTAAATATACCACACACAATGCATGACTGAAGACAACATTTAAAAAATTTCTTTTTTGCATTGTGTAAGATCTCTGTAAGCCTATAAACTTGCACATAATATGGCCTGGGATCCCTAGACGACAGACTCCCAACCATAGTATAGCACAGCCCGTTACAGCAACGTCGTCAAAAGCTACTTACGGAAGCACAAAGGCGAATCTACAGCATCGCCAACGGTGGAGGAGTCCGCCAAGCTCATCTCAAAAGAGCGTTTACCACTTCTACAGAAACACATATATACTAACAATTATGACCCTAACTGTGGACAAGGTCATCCTTTACAATCAAACATAGTAGGATATTGGCACATCGCTAAAGCATATCTGTGCACCTTGGAGCTTCAACATACACGTACGTCAGCACACAGTTCGCCCGTAGCAGACCGAGGAAATATACAGGTTCTTCACCCATTTTTCCTGAATTTTATTTTGTCCCGTGTCAGATTGGTAGATAGACAGAAACAAGGCAGTAGAAAATCTTTTTGCTAAATAAACTGCATGAATAATGGATGCAAATATGGACACATACCTTTTACATGGGTGTTAGGGAAGGCGGAAGTGCGAAGAGTTTCTTGTGTCTCGTCCATGGGCTTCCTCTTTGGGATGCTCAAGATGAAAGCAGCTTGGTCTGGCGTAGCTGCAGACGACGTTATTCTGTAACCAGTCTCCCATCGCCGATGGATACCTTCACTAGGATACATGAAGTCCAGCTCCACAACCTGTATCTTTCAATGCAGAATCAGCTCCGTTGGGAACATATGTTTATAGATTGGGTGATTGGGTGTTTTGCATGCAGCGCTAAAACTAGAAGAGAAGCTTGCTGTCAACCGAATTGCAGTAATGCACCATAGATATATAGTTTTTTTTTTTTTACAACTAACTCCTTCAAATGGATAAGTAACTATTAGAGTGTTGAGCAAGGGGAGCTTTCCATGCAGGATACATTTCTATCAGAATTCAGAGACTAACTTTGGGAGACTTGGGCGTGTAACTGATGAATTGCAGACAGGTTAAAATATAATAATCGAAACAAGAAAGAAAATTTAAAGAAGAAATAGTCCAACAAATGATGAATCGGGGTTTGTAGTTCAAGTTATTCTTACAACCCAGAGAAAAGTACTTCAGTTTATGTAGTTTCATGAGGTGCCTCGAAGGACTCCCAGACAAGGTTAACATAGGGACCAAAAGAAATAATAAGAATACAAAAAGACTCATCAAATTAATTTCCAGAGAAAAAAAAAAAAAAAAGATCAGACGAGAGAAATTGATGTTCAGTCAACTCCAAATATAAATAAAGATGGAAAATACAGCACAAATTATTAATCTACCGGGCACATGAGAAACCACATAATTCATGAAAAACACGATCGCTGTTCCATATGATGAATTGCAAAAAAAAAAGGGAAGAAAGTAACAGTAAATACAGCTTGTATTCTAAAGAAACACTCATAGATACAATACAAGTAGATATGTAACCTGAGTAGAATAGCCTGCATTCCTTGACATGATCACTCCCCAACGATTCCCTGCTGTAGCCATAGATGTCACATGAAAACCTTCTTTCCATTTTTATTAATCCATTTATAAGGAAATGATTCACTGACTTTGTATGACTGCTGTGTATACGGAGTTCCTGTATTGATGAGGCATACCAAGTCAGAACAATACTTTATATGGAAGAAAAGACGTTAACAGTTCACAGGGAGCACACATTACATCGACGTCCTGCCAATGCTCAGCAACAGAAAACTGCTCACGCCATCAACTTATCACTAGTATATCAGAATTATAACCAATAGTAAAACTAACATTAGCAAGTCATTTATCAGAACTATGGCCAATGGCACACTAATGATATTAGCAAGAACAGGTAGATAATATCGGGGCATATTATGTTTCCTGTCATGCTTTATGTGACACAATAATTGGCTGATGATACCATATATGGCATATGGAAATATGGAGTCCGTGCAGTGATTTTAGTGTACCCAAACCTGCATACTTGGAAGAGTCTAGGCCTAAACATCATGGAAAACATGAAAATATATCTGATTATTTGCATTCCAATCTGCATACTGGGCCTATTTTGAAAACTGTTTAGTAGAGAAACAATCTACAGACCTTTAGACATTACAATCAAGGAACTTCCATTGGTTGCTCCAGCAATTGCTGTTATGTAATAATTCTTCTCCCACTGCTCTGTAATCCACTCCTACAAATATACATAACCTAGAATCAGGAGATGGAGTGATGGAGGGAGTGACAGAGGGAAAGAAAGAGATCATAGTGTACCCTGTGCAGAAACACTTGTGAGAGCTCATAAACTTGAGAACAAAACCCACTCCCAGCATCCATGATGAGAGCCCAAAAATTTGCTGAAGAAGCCACAGAACTTATATACAAACCATCTCGATTACCTTTTTTCTATATGCTGGTGCAGCCTTGAATCAGCTACATTATAATGATATCTAAAGACAAAAGAAGCAGTGGATTTTACAGTGAAATTTTTAAATCATACTTAAATAAGGGGAGGCAGCAAAAATATGAATAAATAGCTGAGTAACCAGTGGGACTTCATATATATATATATATTCAAACTAAAACGAAAGCAGACATGCAAGATGTATGACTGCTAGAGTTCACACTAGCACTATCCCAAACAAGACCAAAAAGATATCCTACTTAATTCAGCTACATTTATCCAATGCTTAAGAACGTATTCCATGAATCCCATCATATCCTTGATACCATATAAAGAAGTTCTTTGTATCAGGAATCAAAATGCCAGCTCTTGTTTTATCATGTGTTTATGTTATGTCTAGAAAGCATGTTGATTACAATTTTACAAAGTGAAAAGGGCACAGGGGGCACAAAAAAGCCTCTTTCTCCGAGAAAAAAAGAACCATGGTTGTAACAAAAAATTTTAGTGGCTAAATTTCAATACTTGTGAAACGATAAGAAGCCCCGTGACTTGAGAAGCCAAGTCAAAAGAAATCACATAGAGACAAACAAACAAACAAACAAATCATCATTAAGAATCCTCGTGATAATGTGTGCCACAAGGAAGCACTTAGTCTAGACTCTAGAACATACTGTTTTAAAGAGCAAGGGAAATATGACATCATAGACAATAGAAGATACTGTATTGAGATACAAAAATATAAAAGAGCAATTTATACGACTGGCAAATTTGAATGCATTTACCTCTGCTTCATGGGCCACCTAGCATTATATACTGAAATCCATTGAGTTGCTGGGCTCCCCAATCTAACTTTCTTCTTCAGTTGTTCTTCGACCTCAAGGTTTACGTGTGGTCTTCCACGTTTCTGTCCAACCTATAGTATGTGCAACAGATTGATGACCAAAACTAAAAGAAGCAGAAAAAACTAACGATTGGATTTTTCCAAATGAATAAAATAGTTGGAACTTTGGAAATGGTAATACTATGTTGTGTGCATGGCAGATCAGACCTTCAGAGCTCCATCAATTCTGATGGGTCTTGAAGCTGGCTCTTCAATTAAACCATCAAAAACAGAAATAAGTTTAGGGTAATTTGGCTCTTCATCAAATTTCAAATTGGTGACCATCTCGATAAAATATTTGAATGGAGCTGGACAGAAGCAACAAAGCATCTCTGGAGAAGTGGCCATTTTCTTCTTACAAACAAGAAAACTCTTGTTATCTCCCTATATCATTAAATCATTATTAGCAAAAACAGGTCCAAGACCAAACAGAACATATTACACAGACACAGCTGAGCATGTCTAAGGCTACCTGATAGCCTTGCCAAGGCAATCTTCCTCTTATTAAAAAAATAAGGGTGTATGCCAGTGACTCCAGATCATCCCTCCTACTACCAGTACGACCTAAATGAGCATGGACACTAGCATATGTAATTGTTCCCCTGCAAAATGTAAAGAGGAGACAGTTAATGTTAGGAGGTGACACAATTTTATACAGAGAGAAGCTAGTACAGTAGCACGCACCACAAGATCTAACTAACCTAAATATATCTGGCCTCTGATTATATTCAACATGCTTATCAGATGCTGCTTCTTTCCACCTGGATGCTGCATAATTTTAAAATTCACAGAACAGTGTAGAAAATATCAGTGGGGGCATTGAACATAAGAAGCCAACGCCAACTAGCAAAGGCCATAGTGTCTCAACAATGTGAGACATATAATCTTACTATCGTCACATATAGATTACGTTATTTTGAACAAGATATCTTCACACATAGATTAAGTTATTTTAAACAAGTTACCTAAACCAAGATCAATCAGGAAAAGCTTCTTCTCATCAGGTGAACCAGGCTGACCAAGCAAAAAGTTCTCTGGTTTCACATCGCCATGTACAAAGCTAGCCATGATAGGAAACCATGTGACTGTTAGCATCAAAAGTATACTAAAATTCATGCATCTTACTATAATTATCGAATACTTTTCGATTTACCCTTTCGAAAGTGAAGCTTCTCAAGAATTGATATGGCCTCAACAGCAAAGCAAGCAGCCATATTAGGAGCCATCCTATTGGAGGCACTGATATCAGTAGAGAGTAAGAAAGTATATGGATAAGGTAAACAGTTTGGCAAAGATACTTACGCCTGTCCTACAGAATTCCAAACATCCCAGAGGCTGGAACCAAGCATATCCATTACCTGAAATTTGGAACGCAGGTTTAATAAAATATCTAGTTAAGTTTGGGTACATTTTTTGGCAGTTAATAACTAACTTTAAACTCACAAGAATGTAGTACTCTCCCTGGCGACCCTTGTAGTGGACTGATGGAATGCCATAACAACCATTGAGAGTGCTGGTCAGACAAGATAATGGATCATTATCCACAGAGAATAATTGAAATACAGGAGGAGGATTATGAAGGCTCGTACTGATAAACATGCCACTCGCATGGGGGGCCATAGTTGCATCCCTTACTGCTTCGGTGCTCAAATTTTAGTGCAACCTAGAGGACATTCACCTAGATATTTGAATGGTGTGCCAAATAGAACTTTAGCATTCGATTGAAAGAGATAAAAGAAGAAAACCTCATATGCATCAGGACCCATATGAGAAGATCCACCAGATACTCTTCTTCCAACATAAACCTGGCCAAAGCCACCTTTGCCTAACTTTCTACCAGTTAAATATTCTGGGGAATTACCTACTTGAACCTGCAACAATTGGATAATGTATAGGTGCTTATAATTCATAGCTGCAGAACTATACATATAGGCAATGAGCAAGAAATGGCAAACTAAGATTGTAATAAAAAAGAACAATTAAGACTTTATCTTGCCAAGTGAATGTGTCTTTAGTGCCCATTCCTAAAAAAATGTAAACGCAGTGCACTGAATGTGCCAGCAAATTTTCACAATGTCTGTCCCAAATGGGGAATACAATCTCTCTGCTATCTCTGTTCTCTAAAGATGTTAAACTTGACGGGTGTGAGTGTGCAGTTTCTTGCATGGATAATCTCTCTTTTATCTGTTCTCTAAAGATGTTAAACTTGAGGGGTGTGAGGGGATCTTTTTTGCCATTTCTCGTTTTTATATAAAGGTACGGTGCTCTCCTGCGCGTTTGATAAAAAAAAACACCTACTGTATTCCCTAAGAGACTGCAAAGGCAAGAATGGTTGGAAGGGGTTGTAAGGAATTGTATCACTGAAATATAATAGGCGTACCCAGTGCCGTAGGCTCTCAAGACTGCTTGTGAAAAAAAAATCTGTGAAGATGTTGTTTATTTATTATTTACATTTCTTTGTGTTCATTGTTTTACTATCATTACTTATTTCAGGTTTCAGAAAAACAAAAGTATTGTGATGGTACAATCTAATAATTCAGAACTTAATTTCTCTCATGCAAATAAAGATGCAATCTATCAAGGACACCAAAGCCAACGATTTTGGTCCACTTCACCATTCAGATTGATCATCGCCGTGGTAGGTTCACACTTTGGTTTGGTCTTTGCTTTTATATATCAATATTAGCATGGATACCTAAGACTGCATGCTATATTCTACTTAAAAAAGTAAATAGATAGATACAACACATGTGAAATTTTGAATCTAACTCAAGCACAATTGGGCACATGTGAAATTCACTTAATAACACATGCAACATGATGGAACTACCAAACTAAACTAAACAAAACAAGACAAAACAGCACAAAAACAGCTTTGTAAATTATAATGGATCAGTGGAAAACCCTTAATCGATCAATCTACAAAATTGCACGCCATATAAAGAAATACGTCAGTCAGGGACAGAGAATTCATACCCTCTCTGGCACTGCAAATCTGTCCGTATCACCCAGCATTCTTAAGCTGGCACTGGCAGCACACTCAGGTGCCTTGCTCAAACAAAGGTCCTTGTGGTCTGTGCCAACAACTGTCTCGTCGGCAACAACAGGTTCAGGGAGGTTACTGCAAGGCAGATCAGTCTGCAAATCAATAGCCTCGATCCCCTTTCCTCTGTGTTTCGAAGCTGACCTCCCTCTACCCTTAGCAGCTGCCTTGTAACCTCTACCACTACCAGCCATCGCACCTCCACGCGTTGTAGCCGTGCCCTGTGGAGGTGGCACTGCTGAGCTCCCAACTGCGTCTGCTGCTGCAGCCTTGTTGAACCTCAGACAAGCTCTCCGAGCACCACTCCTCAACTCTGGCATTATCCCTCCATGCAACTCAGGCTGGTGCTACATACTTGGGCGTTCCAATCTCCACATGCAAGAATACCCAGCAGAGAAGAATAAATTCACTGATTAGAGAAAAACCATGAGAGAAACCCAATGAGCAAGCATCGGAATTTCAGCTCAACTGTTGAACAAGTGTCTCTCCCTTGGCTGTACCCGGCGGGCCCGTTGTGACAACTGACAGCAAAAGAAGTAAAGAACGACACCAGTTCAGGTGGACAAAAGCGGGGGGGAGGAATAAAACTGGGGCCTGCCTTCATCGCCATCGCGAACCCCCCCTCCCTTATTAAAGACACGCCCTGCTTCCCAATCACCAAGGTCCTTTTAAGCGGAGGAATCGAATGCCGCCGTCGTCAGTAAAGGCAGCGATGCCGTCTCTATCACCCGATGCCTCCCAGGGGAGGAAAAGCATCCCACCTTTTTAGAGCCAGGCAGATTACCGCCAATCGCGAACTGAATCACCTTCAGTTTAGTCAAAAAAAAGCCCGTCTCAAGGCGCTAATCCCACCCCAGCAGCGTATTTCTCCGGAATCCGCGTTGACGCACCGCGCGAGAGGCATCTTATCATCAACGCCGAAGCATTTCCCGGGCCGAATTCTGGATCGCGCTGACGTACCAGTGGACGCACGACGAACAATCCAATCGTGAGGAACCCGGGAGCCGCCGCCGCCGCCGCCGCCGCCGCCACGCGCGCGGAAACAGGCGGAGAAACAATGGGGGCGCGAATGGAGAGGGAGAGCGCGCGGCATAGCGTTGGAGCAGCAACGAAGAGAGACTTACATTAGTAGTACATCACTAATCGGCCGGCATCGTCTCACCAGCGCGGCGATGGCGACGGTGGCGGTGGAGGTGGCCGTGGCGCGTAGCCTCGGGAGCCGTGCAGCGACCGGGGGCAGAAACCGCGGAGCGGAGCGCCCGCTCGTTCTCTGTGGCGTGGTGGGGTAGAACAGAGCAGAGCAGAGCAGCGCAGCGCTTAGTGTGTGCAAGAGTGTGTGACTGTGTCGCAAGCCGCCGCAGCAACTAAACTCATGCAGGCGGAATACGAACCTGGGGGCGGCTCTTTTTTGGACCAACAGCCGTTTAAAGTACACACACAGCGTTTAGAGAAGGTAACACGGGCAATTCGATACTGCAATACTTGTATCAGGTAGTATGTGAGTGTTTCACCTTATGGTTCTGGAATTCTTACTTCCACAACCAGAAGCACAAGGCAATAGCAGAGAACTCCAGGGTCCACTCAGGGCTTGCAACGTGACTGCAGAAAATAACTGGTCCAGAAATGGGATTGTGGCCTATTGCACAAGAGAACACATTAAACGTGATCTATTCAAACCATAAGCCCTTCAGTAATTTGATTAAACAATTTACAGTTCCCAAAACAAAATATAACTCGATAAGCACTTCAGTAAGCCGAGTAAAGATTAAAGAATGGGAGTTTCATATGATGGAACAGAATGGCGGCAATGTTCCCGCTTCACAGAACCAGATTGACAGGGAGGGAAATCTCATTAAAAAAGAGCACACATGTTTATCAGCAATTTTATTTATCAAACTAGAATCCCAGTGAAAGAGAAAAAACATTGCACGGATTAGGTATGGGCATCACATCTTCTCTCAAAACAACGAGCACCCTTCAAATCTCCTTGGAGGGAGGATAAATAAGATGGTTACTACAACAGAGTATAAGAGGCATTTCTACTTGTATTGCTCTGAAACTATGCGAGTAAACTTGTCCATGAATTGGCATTTCTTGTCAAAACCCCAGCCAGGATTGTTCTGCAATGAACAGAAATAGGGACGGATTTTTAAAAAACAATCATAATGTTATGGCATCAGCAACCTTGCTGAGAAATGAAGAAAAAAGGAGAGCTGCAATAAGTAGGAGGAAACTAAAAGGCACCACTTGAAGATACAACAGAATATCTCTTGCGTTATCAATTGAATGTATCTATCCACACAAGATATGCTCCAGAAAAAGACCCACCAGTATAATGAACATTGTGATGATACCCGTAACAGGCAAAAACATTAAAAATAAAACACCAAGTAAATACTCCCTACGTTCCAAATTGTAAGTCGTTTTGGCATTTTTATATTCAAAGTATTTACTACATAGTTTATTGCAGTTCAACTCTAGTAAGTATTTTTAGTCAAACCAATTTAAACACAAATCATGTTACTCATCACCAAAGGAGATTCAGAAGTTGAATGATTGAAAATGCAAGCATATCAAATCATCCAATGGAACTATGAGGAATGTTCAGAACACAAATTGTCACAAGAAGGCAAACCTTAAGAGAGAGTAGAGTTTTGTCAGTAAATCGCTTTACTGAAGAAGGGATGCTTTCGGGAAGAGTGTTTGCAACTCTTTGCAGCTCCTCTTCTTGTTGTTTTGCAGTCACAACATCAGGTCCACTGCATGTATCTATGAGCTCTTTCATATGGGGCACTCTAGCCATTACATCTTTCACAGATTCCTGATAGTAACACAGTAGAATACATTGAGTCAGTTAAAATACTCCGCCACTAAATATTTTGTATTAAGAGAGCAAGCTAAATACAACCATTAATGTATGCATCTGCTAGTTGCTATAGTAATTTAATGATCTGATGCAAGATGTAATGTGATGTTGTAAGGGCTTCCATAAGTGAAGTAAACGCTGAAATAAAGAACAAGGCATCTAGCCAAATTCATCTGTATTCTGTGTAAAGTTATGTCAGTATATCTGAACATAAAACTACCAATATACCTAAAGACAGCGACGGAGCCAGCGGCCAACGGTCGGCCAAGCCGGGCTCGAGACCTGCCTACGGTTCCCACGTACATGGAGCCCCCTAAGCCCTACCTTACCTTTTTTTTTGTATAATTATATAGATTAGGAGTTAAGTCGCTGTATAGACTTTTGTTCAGCCCGGCCCTAAATTTTTTTCCTGGCTTCGCCGCTGCCTAAAGATAAGAGGCCAATCTGGATAAATTTATGTATAGTAGTCAGCAGAGTTATGGTAGCAGCTTAGCAGGACAAGATGGGCACCAAAATTGTAGACTGTAGACATATGTAGACAAGAGTAAAATCATGATCGCAGCCTATTTTGTTCACATGTTCTAACTGTTCTCAAGACTGGCTAGAGCAGGTAATGATAATCTAATATCCAACCATCAACCCATTTTGTATCATAATTGTAGCTGTACATAAATGGCTTTTTACCACTGGTATGAAGGCTTGGAATTTTCTAATACATACCTAATTCAAGTGACAACAAAAACAGTATATATATGATACAAGAACAAACATTTTCGAGGGTAAACATAAAACTGTGCAACCAATTGAAGAAATCACCTCCCATTCTTCCTGGTTCTGGATGCCCTCATATGCAACTATGAAGGGCTTCACCTTCTGAAGCATCTCCTCCAAGGACATTGGTGGTTTCTCATCAATATCAGGATTACTAAAATTCACATGGTACTGTGGCTCAAATTCGATCTGCATGCACAAACCCACAGCATCAAATAACTTTCAGAAAAAGTCACAAGCACATCCAGATTGGAAAATCCACTGTGGTTCCGTACGCACCATGCAGTTTGTGTGAAAAGCCTCGAGGTAAGCATCTTCGGATGGATCTGGCAGCGCATTATTTGTTGCTTCCATAAACGCCTGCTCCAGAATCTTCATCTTATCCTCGCCGAGCTTCTTCTCTAGCCTATCGCCATCAGCGTTGTCTCCCAAGTAGATCGCTTCCTGGCCGTCTTCCACGTCAACGGATCTGCCGTCGCGGCGCCCGCGCCCACCGAATCGGCCACGGCCACGGCCACGGGAGCCGCGACCCCTGCCACCACGCCCTCCGCCATCTTCGCCGCCACGGTCGCCGCCGCTCAGGAGTCCAATCGCCCGATCCACGGCTTCCTGTTGCGACAACTTCGGTTGCTGCGCAGCAGGAGCCTGTTTCGCCGGCTCGCGGCGCCGGATGAACCGGTTCTCTTCCGGAGGCTTATCCGGCGCAGGCTGCTGCGTCCGGGGGCCCCGCGGCCGGCGCCAGAGAACGGGAGCGTGCGGGGCAGCGGCGGCGCGGAGGAGGCATCGATACTCGGCGGCTCCGGATCAGGGCGCCGAGGGGCGTTGTCGAAGCGCTTAGTGAGGGTCGGCTGCTCGGGGGCGTCCTCGGGGGTGGCGGCGGGGGCAGTGGGGATCCGCGGCCGCGACCGGCACCAGAGAGAACACGGCGAAGGACGGGACGCTGGGGATGAGGGAACCGCGGGCTCTCCGCGGCCGCGGCCGAAGGATGCTGCGGCGGAGAAGGGATCCGCGCCATCTTCGTCGGAAATGGGCCTCCCGGGGGCGCGCGGCTGCCCAGAGCTCGGCAGGCCGCGTCCGCGCCCGTGCCCGAAACCGCCATCACCGCCGCGGCTTCCAGAGGAGGAGGAGAAGGCAGGGGCGCAGGAGTACGTGAGTGGAGTGTGCCGCCTGGCGGCGGCGGCGGCGGCGGCGCCGCCGATACCTCGCATGGTGGCGGTGATGGGTTTAGCGCGGGTGTGCTGCTTAGGGTTGGGCTCAACTTGTCCCGTTGTCCGGCAAAGGGAACGGCGCGCAGGTGTCCGGCCGTTGGATCGGCTTGACGGCACAAGATCTACGGCTGGTGATTTTTTTCTTTTGAGAATACAAATTAATGTCCCGGGAGGTGTCGAGGTGGGCCAATTTTTCACTTCTCATTTTTCACTTCTCATACTTCGTTTTAAAAAAAAAAAAAAATATCGGTGCGTGTCCCTGCACAAGAGATTGAGAGCCGTACGCGCGAATACATTGTACGAACGAACCTAAATCAAATTAAGTAATCCCTCCACTCTAAATTACAAGACATTTTATTCTTTCTAGATATATATTCCTTTACTATGTATTCTCTCAGTTTTAAATTAAGATATTTTATCATGCACTTAGATATACACTATGTCTAGTTTCTTGAGACTAAAGTAATTATCTATAAAAAAAAATGTTGTATAATTTAAAACAGAGGTACTTGATATACATTATTTCTAGATATATTAAAGCTAATATATCTAAAAAAAGTAATT
This sequence comes from Hyparrhenia diplandra, assembly GCA_015847255.1. Lineage (NCBI taxonomy): Eukaryota > Viridiplantae > Streptophyta > Magnoliopsida > Poales > Poaceae > Hyparrhenia > Hyparrhenia diplandra. The sequence goes on from JADLZK010009989.1 coordinate 13,899, forward strand.
TAGAATGGACCAAGCAAAAAAGATAGTGGTTGTTTGACTTTTTCAAGAAGAAAAATATTTTTTTAAAAAAAAAGTATAGTATTTGCTTTTACTTCATCCATTCATCGTATTTGCTTTTGAGAGTCTAGCTATTTGATCTCTTAATAGCTAAATAAAATCCTTACTAAACTCGTTATTTAGGAACTACTAGTTACACTCTAAGTGCCTAAAATCCTAAAAACTACTTAAAAACATTCAGGCATGTGCTCAGTTGTAGTTGTTCGGAAAGGAGTATTTACAGTTCAACATTAACCGGTCAACTATAGTCGACCACAAAGCGTACCTTGTACTTCTCGAGATCTTTTCAAATGATGTGAGGAATGGATTATCACACCAACCCCACTAAAGTTTATTCACTAAAATATTCACCACACTTTAGTTATTTTAGTGACTAAAATGCCAACCCCCACCCCAACCTAAAGTTAGAGTTGGGGTTAATAATGGTGTGTTTGGAACTGCTCTACTCCACGTTTTTTTTTTTAGCCCTCGGACATGCTATATATATAACCAGAGGCTTTGCCTTTCTAAAAAAATAACCAGAAGCCTTTGAGTGGAAATGGTGTCATTTTCATTTTGTAGTATTCTTGGTGCCACAATAGATCTAGCGGTCCACGATAGATTCTTAGCTTGATCCGAGTTCTTAGCAAAGCAACAAATGAACATTTATCATCAAACCATGGTTAGAAATTTTGGTTCTCAAATAAAAAAAAAAAATATGGACATCTAATGTTTTGAATCATTGGCCAAGTAACTTCTAACATGATTCTAAAGAAAAATTGTATGCAATATGCAATCTCATGACCATTCTTTGGGATTTAACTATTGAAAATAAACTGTTGGGTTTATATACACCATTAGAAAAATGATGCCTCTTTACCTTGTACTTCAGATTATTTAAATTCATATGGTTGTTCTTTTTGTCTTCTTTCCGTGTATAGCGTACAAGAAATGGATGGAACTTTTTGAACCAAGCAAAGGAGAGTGATGACTCTCGTGAGGATCCATCTTATCATCCTAAAGAAGGCAATGAAGATGGAGAAAGACCCATCGATGCTAGAAGAACGACGATGGTGGTGACGCACAAAGATGGCGATGATAATGATGATGATGATGATGATGACGCCGATGGCGGTGGACGAGAAAGAGGATTCGGATTATGAAGCGTGATTTTGAACACGATGAAGATGATGATTAGGATTACCTAGCCATCGTAGCGTAACCTCCTAATTCTTTGGGCCCACCTACACCGTCATTGTTCCAAAAGACCTCGGCGCCAGGTGCGTATGCACCCAATAACTTAAGAAGCTCTGTCGAGTGTCATCGAAACCCCGATTACACCACTCATACCGGGATCAACAAAGGAGTAGCTACAACATTACAACATTTGTTGTAAAAATACAAATCGAGTGCGGAAGAATAATAACATTAATTTTACAAAATATGAATAAGTTACATTTGAGTAAACTTAACTTAATTAATTCGCGGAAGCTGAATAGACTAGAAGACAACCGGATCATGCCGTGCCCACCGACATAACCTTGGTCAACAAAGATGAGTCAAAGACTGCAACAAGGGTTAACAAACCTTGAGTATGGGAGTACTCAACAAGACGACTTAACCGTCAAAGAAACGGGGAGAAGACTTAGGAATGCGGGTTTAGGGGAATCAAGGTAAGGCTTAGCAAGAATCAAGAATTCTTTTGCGAGAAAAGCTTACTAAAAGTGAATCCTTACTTTCAATATTTTTAATTCATATTAGTAGCTCATATACTCTAGGTTATTCTACTCTAGAGCAAACATTTCTTTCATAAGCCAACTTTCTTTCCTCAAAACCATATTCCATCAATTACTACGAAGGCGGTGCGAGGATCAAGTCTCCTTTTCTCGTGGAGCAAACGCCGATTCGAACCGCTTAAAACCCGGTGGGGATACCTCACCACACGACATATGTAGAACTTAAACTTGCATATGTCAACCCTCACTCGGACCGTCCAAAAACGGGACCGCGGCCCCACGCCACCCCGAGTACCGTACACCTCCAATCAGGGACTTTAACCCACGAGGGTAACATGTACTCCCGCCATCTCTCCACTCCCGGTCGCGGTTATGCGTTCCGATTTGGCTCACCTCGAGATCTCGGGCTTACTCGTATATGTGGCCGGTATAACAAATTCTTGATCCAAGGGCCAATCAACGAAAGGTCCTTAACCATTACCTGAGCGGGACAAGCACAACCAGCAACCCTATCGGCTTAACCACCAAAGATACAACCCGGGTCCCGTCGGTCTCAAGTTAAACTCTACACCTCATTATTCTTCCAAAAAGGTACCATATTCATAAATTAAACACTTTGATGAAAAAGCTTAACTAAATAAGCGGGGCTAAGCATCACTAAGCATTTTTGAAATAAAACAGGTTAACAAGGATGGTATTGCAATAAACAAGGATGGTAATGCAGCAATTAGGTTATCTCTCAACTCCTAATTACTTAATGCAACATATCATAAACATAAGTTTAAAAGCTTTGTAAAATACAAGGAAGGGTTTAAATGTATCCAGGGGCTTGCCGTGTGTTGCGAGGAAAGTTAGATTCGAAGTTGGACCATCCACGTCACCCTTGACACCAACACATCGGGTGGATGCACCTTCTCCAAAGCTTGGTCATCGTAAACCACATCACTCGCGTTCACTACACGTAATAATGATGCATTGCTTAACATGATGGAATGGTAAACATGATGTTTGATGGATGCATGAAATAATAAACACATGAGTACAACTTTCCTTCACGATAAAGTTGCAACCCAACAAAACCAACTTGTTGAACTACTACTATCACTAAAGGAGTTTTCAATGACCATTTGATTGTGGTATGATCCATGATTCACAAGACAACTCAAAAGTCACACAATTCCTAAGTCATTATTCATTAAACAATTCATTTTAAACACATAAAATAATTTAAACATTTCAAAACGACTCCAAACTTTTTTATACAAGTAGGACACATCATAAAACAGTACCAAATAAATTTTTATGATTTTTGAATAAACATATAATTTTCTAAAAATCATGGAAGATGCATTTTTCAATTAAAATTTGTAATTTTAAAACATGCAAGAACTACTCAAAATATAAGTTTCAAAATTTTTATATGTAAACATACTCATAGGAAGGCTACACAAAAATTTTCAGAATTTTTAAACCAAAACTTGAATTTATACAAAATTTACAAAAGCATGCACTATTTACATACAAAGAAATTGACAAAACAATTTTTAAATGAAAACCGACCATTGGGCCAAAACCGACCCGGTGCGGGCCAATAACCAAACAGGCCGCCCATCGCGGCTTGTTTCAAATAGCAGCCCCGGGCGGTTTTTCATAAAACCCTTGGAGTTTTGTAAAATCACAAACAAGTCTAACACACTATTTTTATGAGTCTTGGTCTTTATATCTAGGCCCTGGACTTTACCCTATTCTTGCTCTTACGGATCCTTGGCCACACCCGACGTTGACCCGACGCTCACGGCGGCGATTGACGGCGCTTTGCTCGTCGACGACTAGCTCTCCTGACGCGGTCTTCACCACTCTACTCCCTCGACCTTGCGCACACGCCGGCACCCAAAACCCGCACCCGGGAGCACGGCGGCACACCCGCCGACGGCCATGGTGGCAACGGCGGCAAGACTTACCGGAGCCATCCCCGGCGAGGACGAGCGCGCAAAGAACCAACCCTCGGGCGACCCTTTCCCTAACTTAATCGCACCAAAATCGAACCCTAGCTAGGGACGCGCAGGCGCGGGCGATGGGGTGAGCTCACCGGGACGACCGGCGTTAGAGACGCCGACGCGACTAAGGGCAAGCGGATTATCGGCCAGCAGCTCACCACGGTGACGATGCTTGCGTTGGTTGCGGCGACGGGATGAATCGGAGGTGGATCGACGATGTTGGCAGCGGCAACGACGGCGGACTCCGGCGACAACGACGACGTTCCGGCTCGTCGGAGCTACGGCTGCCAAAACGGGCAAGAGCATGAGAAAGAGAACGACGGGCGATGCCAAAGCTCCAGGAAGTGCAAGCAAAAGCTCACTGTAACGAGTTGACGACGGCGGCGGAGTTCGCGGCGGCGCGGTTTGCCGTCCGTGAGGAAGAAAACGGCGCTGTGGACGTTTCCGGCAACAAGGCACAACTAGAGCTAGGTCAAACGATGCGCCAAAGGGAGTTGCGGGAGATGGTGGCGCGACCAATTTGAGGAATGGCAACGCGGTGGGCGGCGGCAACGGGCGTGGAGACGATGGTCGGCGGCGGGCGGGCCGAAAAAAAAAGAAAAGAAGAAAACGGCGGCCTCGCCGCCTTAAAAGGAGAAGGAAGAGGACGGGGACGTGGCCGGGATGGTTCGCGGCCGCCCACCGCTCAACGTGAGAAGAGTCGCGGCGCCCACGGCGGGGCGGCCGACCGCAACACGGCATGGCGACGGCACAGGAGAAACAGAGAGAGGGAGAGAGGTGAGGATGACATCACGATCACTGAAGCAGTTCTTCCCCTTTTCTTATTTTCCAAAATACTCCCAAATTTTGAACTGAACTCGAAAAATTTCAAAAAGCAACTATGCTTAACTTTTCTAGATAAACATTTTCTCTTTTGAAACATTTTCAAATTCGGCTTAGATTTTGAAATACAAACTTGGGGCAAAATAAAAGCATTTTGACATTTAAAATTACTTTTAAAATTTGAACAGAACTTGAAAAACTTCAAAAGCAACTTTGCCTAAAATTTCAAGATCTACAATTTTCACAATTGGAAAATTTTCAAATTTTGCCTCCAAATATGACTTTTTGAAATGGGGTCAAAAAGGAAGAAATTTGAATTCAAAATTACTTTTAAAATTACTCAAAAACTTGAAAAACTTTGTACATATCTTTTGTTCATCAAGAAAAGATCTACAAAGAAGCTTTTGGAAGTTTTGTAAAATTTTGCTTAGATTTTGAAATAAAGAAAAGGGGACAAACTAGGGTTTCAAATCGGGGTTTCCGACAAGGGGGTAACTTCCGGATTTCGACTCTTTTCGCGTCTTTTCATCCGACAACGTAACCAACTACAACTAAACTTATTTTTGACCAATCTATTGCTTAAGCGGTAACTAACACTGGGTGTTACACCATCCTTGCTAGTCAGCCTGCTTCACCAGAAGGTGCATTCAACGACCATGGCGTCACCTATGTGGACAATGTTCATGCTTTACCGGGTCTTAATCCCGAAGTAAATATACTTGGATTTGGTCTCATTCTAGATTTGGCACATAGGATTAAGCTTTGGCAGCGAGCCGATAGGCTTGGGTTTGATTTTGAACCCACATAAATGATGCGCTGGGTATGGCATATACAACTACTTCTTCAAGGCAGAAACCCTGGCAATCATGGAAATACTCCCAGTGAACCATCAGTTTTGAATCCTGGTGACTACAGTTCTGAAGGGTGGACAAGCGATGAGGATGTCTAAACATATTGAGGTGTGTGAGTGACTACCAATCTACTTTATGTAATGATCCCTCGTCTCGCACTTGTATGAATGCTAGCACTTGCATTTTCTCCATGTTAACATGAGAACCACTATGGCGCGACTGCCCGAGCCCCGGAGCATCTTCGTCGGCGTGGGCCGCCCCCATGGCGACTGGTTTGTCAAGATCCGGCGTCTTTGTGGTGAGTGGTGGGTGGCGATCAAGTGTCGGGCGGTGGCGACGGCTGCTTGGGCGGCTCCGGGCCGCCCGGCGCTCACCGGGTGGGTGGTATGCGGCGGTGGCGGCCGGTGGATGGTGCGGGAAGCGCGCGACGGTGCTTCACCAGCGACGGTGGTCAGGTGGCCGAGGGCCACCGGGCTCTGTCGGTCCCGCCATGGCGCCGAGAAAGGTAGAGTTGGGGGCGTTTTCACGTCGCGGCAACCGGATTGCAACAAGATAGTCGGTACTCCCCTTCTACTCCTCGACTGCGTTGCTTGTGCGGCTTCGCCATGGTGGTGGGGCCGGGGGCTGGCAGGGGCTTGTTGGAGGTGCCGAGGTGGTGCTTCGGCGGTGTCGGACCTCCTCCGGTGATGGCGTTGTGGCTTCAACCGGGGGGGGGGAGGGGTTGAAAGGTCCTAAATGGCTAGAGAGGGGGTGAATAGCCTAATAAAATTTCTACAAAATCACTAGAGCAACTTGTTAGTAAATAACAAAGCGTAAATGCGTTTTGCTCTAGCTCTACTTGTCTAAGCAAGCCTCCTATTGACAATTCTAGTTGCTATAGTCTCTAATTCACACACAATGGCTAAGTCACTACTTTACCAACTAGGTGAACAAGCTAGATTACTCTAATCAAGACTAAGCAACTAAGCAATTCTACTCAAACTACACTAGCACAATATATATATGAAAGTAATGCAATAGTGTAGAGGTGATATACCACAATGTCGAGGCTAGTCAATCCAATCACCAAGGATAAAACAATATGATAACCAAATTGAAGCCAATCACCGAGAGACAAATGGAGACACGAGATTTAACTCGAAGTTCACTTGAGCACCCTCAAGCTAATCTCCGTTGTGCCAACCTTCTCACGTGTGGATCAAGGTGGAGCTCACTCCAAACCAATTGCCTTTAGGCTTCTTGCACCCAAAGCAAATGAGAGGTACCCAAGACACGAGCAATGAATTACTCACACTTTGTCTTCCCGACGAGGAGTGTGTGATCCTCTCACAAATCACCGGAGGTGGCCAAGAACATACACCTTCTCTTGCCAACGCCTCCACCAATCACCAAGCCGGCTAGGAGTGGTGCTCTCCAAGAGCAACAAGAAAACCACCGGCTCACAACGATCCCCAAGTGCCACTAGATGCAAAGATCAAAGCAAAGTGCACTTGAATCACCTCAACTCACTAGAATGGATGCTCTCAAGCAAAGGAGTGAGGAGGAGGATGAGTGCTCAGCTCTAGAGGTGTTAGGAATGATTTCAAATGACCAAGAGACCTCCAAGAGCCGGCCAAAGGGGTATAAATACCCCCCACCACGAAATGTGGCCGTTGGGGTGCAAATCACGCACAAATCAGCCTGACCGGACGCACTGACCGGACTCACCAGTGAGTCCGGTCGGCGGGTCCGGTCACAACCGACAAACCTCACCTGACCGCTGACCGAGCTGACGAGCGCGTCCGATCGCGCTTCCGATCCATGCTTCCGGTCGGTGCGTCCGGTCGCCCATCGACCACCGATCGAAAAACATGCTTACTGGAATTCTGACCGGACCCGCACACCGGTGCGCCCGGCCGGTTCTTCCGGCTTCCGGGCCGATGAGTCCGGCCACCTTTATGCGAGCCGCGAAAATTCCGTCGTTTTGTTGTCGTTCCTTCGCCTTTGCTCCAAACCAACTTCCGTCACTTGATTCTTGTTGCCGACACGTCGAAGAACACCCCGATACCATGTGTTAGCATTTTGAAAACATTTTCCATCAAGCACGGAGTTAGCTCTCTAGGTTAGAATGCATGCAAATGATTTTGAACCTAGAGGCACATGAGAACCGATATGTACGATAGTTTTCCCCTCTTTATAGTACGGCTTATCGATCCTATAATCACTCACACCCTCTATGGTGTCTTGAGTGTAAAATCAAAATGGCCCTATGATATACCTTTGCCTTGAGCCCATTTTGATCCTCGAAACACGCCAAACTGCGGACTTGATCATCAATTTGGATCACCTCGACCCATCCACCATGACCATCATGCACCGTCCTTGGCTTGACTAATCTCCAACTAAAACAACACTTAGCATAGAGAGATTAGTCCTAAGGATGTCACTAATTATCCAAAACCAATCTAGAGATCTTCAGGGGTGCTACTGGCTTGACCGAGAGCGAGCGACAGGAATGGTGACTTGGGTGAAAGCTTCCACGACCACTTGGTCGGTGGCAATGGTGGCAGCGGCTTTGTGTCGTCGTTCTCCCGGGGCACCATTGAGGGTTGCCATTTCCTTGCAAAGAAGGGTTCTCGGGGTGAAAACCCGGTTGTCTATGGACGTGCGACGACGGCGCCATTGGCGTCGTGCCCTCTTTGGAGGTGTCGCATCTAGAGACCCATCTCGGCTCGTGGGCCGGCGGGGCGAAAGTGTTGCTCTTGGAGCGGTTTCTTATATCTGAGTCCTGGGTAGTAGTTGAGGCTTTGGGTGAGGTGAGGCCCCCAAGCAGAGTTGCTGGGATCAGTGGTTCTCAACGGTGCCACGACGAGATTTTCTGCTGATGCAATGCTGGAGCAGGGGATCGACGATTGTGGGAGTGCAACTTGAGGAGGATAGTCCCATGGTGGGGGAGTCTCAGGTGGCTGCTCGGACTTGCAGCGGGTTGTGGCTCATACGTTGGTGACGACGGTGCGGTTTCGACGGCTCCCTTTTGGCTCCTCTCCCAGGTGGTGGTGGCGTGGTGTCTTCGTGTTGTGAGTGTTGTGTTTTTTCTTTTCTTCTTGGGGTTGTGCCTTTTTCCGTGCTGGCTCGTGTCGACGTCCCAATCCAACCAAGAGGCAGTGATGGAACCTCGTGTTGATGACTCAATCCAACTGAGAGGTGCTTATTGTATATCCTTGTTTTCCATACGGGTTGTTGTCATCAAGTTGTTTTTAGTAGTTCAGTTGTGGATTTGAGTGGGCACTAGTAATGACGCGAGTTGAGTATACTTGGTATCTAGGTGTGCAAATCGGAGTAGGGTACCCTCTACATTTGTATGGTTTTCTAGCTTTGGTTTTCGGTCAAAAACGGGGCCGACACCTTTTTTTTTTATTTGTCTAATAGAAATCGCAAGAAAGCTTTTGTCGCCCTTTAAAAAAAAAAAAAAAAAATTTCTCCAAAGCCTGCAATCTGTAATCTGTTGATGGTTACGTAGTGAAATGGGCTTTGAACCAGTATCCATATTCGATTCTGGCATGTATACATACTGTTCCAATTGCTGCCAGAGACAGGGTTTAGTGCTTTATTTAATGCAAGACGAATAATCAAATTCATTCAGAAGCGCAGCAAAAAGGATATGCCATCGGCCCTTCGAAGCCTGCCTTGCTCGGCCTTTTGTTTTTGTTTTTTTTTTTTCATTTTTATTTCTATTTAGTTTTTTTGTTTTATGTGAGTTTTTAGTTTCCTTTTCATATTTTATCATTCTTTTATTTTTTTTTATTTCTTTGGTTTTTTTTTTTTTCTTTACTTTTCATTTCCTGATTTCCACATCTTTTTCAGTTTTATTTAATTTATTTTTCTTTCTTTTTTCAATGTGTATACTTCTATTTCATTGTTTTAGCTTTTATTGTTTCTTTTAGCTGCGTCCTTTGCATTTCCAAGCGAAGCAAAGTACAAGGTGACAAGGCGGCACACGTATATAATCCTTAACAAAGCATAGAATGATGTTATTATTTGTACAAGAAAGAAGCTATGCAGCTCATTCCAGAATTATTCGAGGCGGGAAGCGAAACCCAGCAATGAGGTCATCGAGCACCTCAGCTCGCTCACACTCGTGCCACACCTTGCGGCGTGGAACAATGTGCAGCGCCCCCAGCTCCTGGTCGTCGTCCCTGACCTCACCGTCGAGCAGGTGCACGTGCCTCAGCAATGGCGACCCCTTCATGATCAGCCTGACAAAGCCTGTTTGCCACCCCAACCCTTCGAAGCCTGCCACAACGAGCTCCTTCAGGCGATGGTTCTGGGACTGTTGCGCATTGGCGTCCAGACTGTCACACAGATCACCTGAGCTTCGGTGCTCCGAGTTGTTGTCAATCTGCGTTAAAAATTTCAGAACAGTTGGGTTTACGGTTAGTATTTCCAACATCCATGCGCACACGATTTCAGTATAAGTTTGGTCAAGAAAAAAACGTACATGGACATGGAACGATTCCAAAGCTGGGCTGCACCAAGCAGTAGGAGAATCCATAGTACGTCCCAGTTCACTGGGACATTTGCGATGAACAGCCTTTTGAGATGACCACCAGGAACAACAAAAGGTTCGATCCACATCTGTATACGTAAATACACGTAAATACACAAAGGGTTTTACATGACACAGCAATGTCAATATACAATTAGTTAAGTATGTATAAGAGATAAGAGATGATTACTCACCCGAGGCCCTTTGAACTGCAGAACAAGGGAATCTAGCGGTGGGATCCTTTTGAAGAATTTGCTCGGTGGATATGTCCTGCTGGTACCAGATTCATCATCAATGTCATTACCTTCGGTTTGTAAGTAGTCCAAGCTCACATGCCTAAGCTGAGGCACCTCACCATAGGATAACTTGGTTGGGCGACCGCGGCAAACAAAAGTTTCAAGACAAGGCAGAGACATCAGATATATTTTCCCAAAGCGGCACCTATCCATTTGCAGGCTCTTTATCTTTGATGTTGGCACAAAGAAACGTAAAGCGGCTTGGCAAACACGAGAAGATGTGATTCTGAAATCCCTTAGCTCTATGCAGTTTCTAAGAATTTGACTGATCATTCCCATGTATGAACTTGCACCTAATGTGAGCTTGGTGAGCCTCTGTACCGTCAGGCAGTTCCATGAACAAACAGGCTGGCAGTTGGATAGCACAAGCCGCTCCAGACGAATGTTCCGGTATCGATCCAGCTGCTTGAGGTCATAGCCCCCACAACCACCATCAATAACAAGCTCAAAGTCCTCAACGCCCCACTTGGCAATGGCTGCAGTGACCCATTCATCAATGGTTTCATGCCGAAGCACAAGCATTTGTAGCCTCAGCTTGTGGACAGGCCGGCGCTGACGCACATCCTTTGGGGCCAGAAGGAATGCGTTCACCTGCTTGACATAGCGCCTCATGGCCCGGCGCTCATAGCGTTCCAGGATGGCTGTGAAAGGCCTGATCTTGGGCATCCAACGCCATGCCGAGCCTTGACGGCATAGATGTCAGTCAGCTTGTGCATGTTCTTCTCTGCCTCGTAGCCTGCCTCAGCCTCCATTTTAAGGCGTTTCAGGCGGTGATAGCGTGGTGGGAGGATGTCATCGACAGCAAGGTTATAGGATGTTGGCAAACACCGAGGAAGATCACGCCATCGCTTTGAAAGGATAGTGGTTGTGATTGTTTGAACGTGCATCCAGCTTGTCAAGGATCATGAGTAGTATGTCTTCAGGTAAGCTACTGATTCTGTCCTCATAAGTGGTGGATTTCTCGCTTGTCCGCAACTAGATTTATTTTGATGAGAAACATGAAAAAAATTGTTGTCAGTGAATGCAAGATACTGTAGAAACTAAGCATGTGTTTGGTTTCAGGCATCACTCAGTAGATGATGTGGTGCATAATAAGTCAGTTTCACAAATTTGATGGAATGACTCAATTCCTCTCGTCTACTAGTACTAATTATTAGTAGAAACGATGGATCAACCCACTCCATTCCCAAAAAAAAAAAAAAAAAAAAAAAAAAAAAAAGTGAGAAGCGAGATTCCTTAAACCAAACACTCTCTATATAAGTGTACAACTATGCAGTACTGTTGATAAAACCCAATTAGCTAAATCTTTGAAGCAATCACAAAGGAGAGAGGACTAATAGTCAAAGTTGAATACTCGCTTGAAAATCACTTGAATCAAGGTCTGATACGATAAATCGTGAAAAAAGATCTAGAATCGAAGAACTGCAGTGCAGAGTGACGAGAGCATACCCGTTTGGTTGGTTTGGAGTGTGGGGAGGTGGCAGAGGGATCGAAGGCCTTCCGAAGCCGGCGATAGCGGCTAGGAGGCATCTCCGAAGCCATCGGTTTCGAAAGGTGATGGTCGCCGGAGGGAACTAGCGAGAGCTACGGCCTAGGGTTATAAAGGACGGCAAAGAGGCTTTCCGATACGGGCAGGGCATGCCGTCGTCGCAATCGAGTAGGATGGAGAATCTATTCGTGGCGACTGAACAGGAGGGGACGTGGCTGCCGCCGCCTTCGTCGGAAAAGGCTCCCGTCGCCATGGACGGCGGCCGTGCTGTGCGGCCGCTCGAGGTAGAGGAAAGAGGCTGAGAGAGGTGATGCGGAGAGAGAACTTGGCCCATCCAGCCCACCGGCCCACCCAGGCCCACAACCTCGTCGTCAGAAACGAAAATTCCAAACGGTACCAACCAAACCCCTCGCCGATTCGATTCACTGCTGCTACAGTACTTAACGCGCCCGCACTCGCTCCACTCGTTCCTTTCACCACGTTTAGATGGCAAAAAAATTTGCAAAAAGTAATCGTTCTAACTCCCAAGCATCCATGTAGAAGATCCTTGTTTGTTTTTGTTTCAGTAAATATTATCCTATCATAACGTAACCTACAGCCAAAAGATTCATCTCTTTGATGTATATCTGCTGGTCCTGGAATTTTGCCCCTGTAATTAGTTCTTTTATTCTTTTTATCTACATTTTCTTACCGACGCCCAACATACGTATATCCGCTTTTGGTTTGTCACGATGTATTTAATGTGATAATGACGGAAAAGAGTGGAAAAAAAAGTAAGAAAAATTTGCCATCTAAACGACGCCTTTGATTCCATTTCTTTTTTTTTTTCCCAAGGTCCGCGGGCGGCTCCACTTGACCACTTCCCCGCTCACACTTACCACCCACCCCCGCTCCGCCTCGTTAGGGTTTCTCTGGGTTTTGGACCGCGCCGCCACGCTCCCCGTGTCCGCCGGATCGACACCATGGCCGCCGTCGCGCCCGCTGCCGTACGTATCCTTGAGAACCTTTTGCAGCTCCACGCTTCCCCTGATTTGGTTGCGTTTTTTGGGCGATTTTCCGAAGGTTTTGGCGATTTTTTTTTGGGACTAGCGAATAGCTTGGTTTCTTAGCCGCAGACGATTTGTTGGTGAAAGCACAGGATTATGAACTTTTTTGTTTGGATTACAAGCGCTGACTATGGAGTGCGTGGTGTTCGAGTTTTTTCTGTGAATTTTGTTCGCCGCTGCTGTTTCATCGATCCTAGTTTTAGCTCCGCGTGGTTTCGAATTCCCTGCTGAATCCGTGATCTTCTGGCCTGTGTATTTGGAAGCTCCTGGATCAGAGTTTTCCCTTGACTTGATTTGCTCCAGATGTTGCGGATTTACTGCAGACGCTGTCCCTGGTGGATCCCAAGAGCGAAGGCGGCAAGGGCCCAGAGACCAAGGAGAAGGTATCATGTTCCGCTTGCTGTTCTGTGCAATTCCAGCGGATAAGGCTGTGGTGATACAGCAGCACTCCAGGGTCTGAGTTTTGAATCCCTTCTGCAGGCGTCGGGAGGGCTGAATGGCGTGTCCAAGGGTGAGGTGGTGTCTCTGAACCCTCCAGCGTCCTCAGCAGAGCCATGGGCGCAGCAGGACTACATGGATGCTGCCATGTACTACGGTGCCTACCCTGGAGCTTACTACTGTGGAGGTTAGACAGTTCCGTTTAGTCTTTTAATATGCCTATTTCTAGTGGATTAGCAGTAGAAGCTTGCTGCTGCAACTACATCTAGATGCCGAACTCAGAACACTTACCCTTGGACTCTGTCTTTGCAGGATGGGGTGATTATTCCGTCTACGTGAGCCAGGATGGAGGGGATGCACTTTCCCCTGTGAGTACTAATCCCTTTGTTCACATCTCATTAAGCTTGTATACACTCTCTCCATAGTTCTATACATTGTCCACCCCATTGAAGTTGGACACAGCAAATGGAAATCACGCTCACAATTTTAGTCTGTACAAAGTGTACTTGGATTAATTGGTCTTTTTTGTTTCTCCTCAGGGTGTTTATGGGGACATGTACTGCTATCCTCATTATGGTATTGCTGATGGTCAGATTTATGGATCACAGCATTACCAGTATCCATCCACATACTACCAGCCAAAGACTACTGCCAGCAAACATGCATACAAGGCTAAAACTGGCAAATCATCTCCTTCGATACAAGAAGATGTTACTACTGCGACTGCTGCTGATCAGCAGTCTGTCTTGTTGATTCCTCCAAAACCACTCTGAAAAGCACTGATGGTGTAAAAGGTCTGAAGAAGGAAACTTTGCCTCTGAAGCCAAATGGCCGTTTTGGTAATTACCAGAATCAAGGCAGCAAAACAGCCAATACATGGTCTGGTGGCCGTACCTCTTCAGAAAAGCATACAAAATTCTCGGTTGGGAGTCCTACATCAACAGTGTCTAATAATAATAAGGTATAGTCAGAATATGAATGTACATGCACTTTGTCATCTGTTATTGAACTTCACAAATTGTGTTACTTACTGAGTAGTGAATACTCATCGTTGATAATGATCCAAGTACCACAGAACTGTATTGTTTGTTGTTACCTGTCAAAGGACATCTTTATTAATTTCTGTTCTGTCTAGACCTAATGATCAGTATCTGGGAAAGAAAGATAGATAAACCAGAACTACAATTTTTAATTTTTTGCGTTATAATCGACTTATTGATAGGTTTTGTATTACTATGGGGCAATGTAAGCTATGTTCAGTTGCATTTTTAAGTGAAATGTACAGACCCTACATACTTTCTTAGTTTGCTGCATGGGCATCAACTGCTTCTGAACATGGGCATTCTTGCAGGGCCTGCATGGGCAGAACTCTTCGACAGGGCTACCATCTGCTGGGTTCATGAGTTCAATGTACTCTGGTAGTGGAATGTACAACACAAACACTTACACACCTAGCTTTTGGTATGGTTCCCATGTCTATGGTCCTGGGCTTTATGGTGGGTGGAATGCGTTTTCGAATGGGAAGTACAGGCCAAGAGGAAAAACCTACGGATCTTTTGGTTTTGGTAAGGAAAACCTGGATGGTTTGGATGAGTTGAAGCGTGGACCAAGAAGTAGTCTGTTTAAAAACCAGCAGGGTTCTGGAGCAGCTGTTGATGCAAAAGGACAGGAGCCTCCCAGTAGTGATGTCTCTAATGCTGTTAAGCAGGATCAGTACAACCTTGCTGATTTTGGTGAGACCTGCTCAGATGCCAAATTCTTTATTATTAAATCATACAGTGAGGATGATGTTCACAAGAGCATTAAGTACAATGTTTGGGCAAGCACCCCTAGTGGAAATAAAAAGTTGGATGCTGCTTATCAAGAGGCTAAGGAAAAATTAAACAGTTGTCCTGTGTTCCTGTTGTTTTCTGTAAGTCTGATCCTTATCCTCTATTATTAAAGTGCATATTTCCCCTTGTGTGAAACCTGTGTGTAAGGTTGGATGTTGATGTTACTTGTCTTCCTTGATTTTTTCAGGTTAACACCAGCGGACAGTTTGTTGGTCTGGCTGAGATGGTGGGTCGGGTTGATTTTAACAAGACCGTTGAATACTGGCAGCAGGACAAGTGGACTGGTTGCTTTCCTGTCAAGTGGCACATTGTGAAGGACATTCCTAACAGCTTGTTGAAGCACATCATTCTTGAGTATAATGAAAACAAACCAGTTACAAACAGCAGAGATACGCAGGAGGTGAGTTAAGTTGCTTTCAGTTTTTTTCTCTTGTTTTATCAGTTCCACTGATTGTTGATTATAACACATTGTAGCAGAAATTCTTGATATGCATGAATCAGGAAGCCGGTATTCTCTTAAGAGAAATGGAAAGTTGCTATGGCTAACTCTTTCAATGTTGCGGTAGCTAAGTTTCCCATACTTTTTCATGGTGTCTGCAGGTTAAGCTTGACCAAGGCCTTCAGGTTTTAAAGATTTTCAAGGATCATGTCTGCAAGACATCCATCTTGGATGACTTTAGCTTTTATGATGACCGTGAAAAGAGAATGCAGGAGAAGAAATCAAAGCGTCAGTATCCAGTTGAGGTGTGTGAGTGACTACCAATCTACTTTGTGTAATGAGCTCCCTATGAAAAGTTAGCTTCTGGTTCCGTAAGATTTCCATTGAACATGTACAAGTTCATAGCCTTGTTGCTGTGGGTTATATGCAGCAATGGAGGTATTGTAGAGTTGGTTTGAGCATTTTTTCATATTATAAACAGATGTGGATTGGCAATTTGGCATTATTCAGCCTGTTTCATGGTATCCATCAGTAGTGTTTACCCTTATTTGGATGTTGATAAAAGTATTTCAAATGCCATTTTACCACTGTGCAGGTCATAAATAGAAAGTCCATTGCCACCAACAATGCTGAAAATCAAGCTACAGATGGGAAGCAGAGTCTGCAGAAACCTGAGGCCATAGCGGAACAAAATGCTGTGGTGGGGAATGGTGCAGTGGCTGTAGCTGCTAATGGTGTTACCCCAAGGGAGCAGACTGCCATGGTGGAAAAGGGTGTGGTGGCTGTAGCTGTTAATGGTGTTGCCCCAGAAGACGTGAACCCAACAACTGAAGAGGCAACCGTTGCAAATGGCTGTTAATTTTCACCTCATGCCATCAGCTATTCGAGCCTGGTCCAAGGAGACCTTTTTGTGGTCTGTCATTCAAGATCCTGCAATGTTTTTTTTTTTTTCTGCTTTTGCTTTGCAATGCTGCTTGGTTGCAGAAGGGTGCAGTCTAAGGCGATTCTGTATCCTGTTGGGCTTCTGGTGTTGGTTTCTGGAATGTAACATTTTCACAGTGGGGTCGATTGCATTGTCATCTAAGGTGGTTAGATAGATAGTAGCTGTTCTTATTCTGTCAAGTTCTGTCATTTCTCTTGTTTGCAGTTGTACCTAGGGTGGGAATTTGAAAGGCGCTGGTCTGTGGGCTCGTGAAATTGGAGAAGATGAATTGAATTGGAGTTCCAATCCAAATCCATGTGGTAATAGAAATGAGGTCCAATTGTTCATTTTGAAGTGAAATGGTTTATCTGAATGTGGAGAACGCATCTTTCCTGTCGTGCCTGTTACAGCGCATTGGCCTTGGCTCAAGTTACTTCCAGTTTTTCTCTATTGCTTTGCTAATTTCCCCATACAATTCATGACACGCCTGAATAAAGAATGTTGGCGGAGTCATGGGATTTAAACCAATATCATATTAGATTTACATACTGTTCCATTTGCTGCCAAACCAGTATTCAGAGATATCACTTCAGGGCTTAGTGAATTTTTATGGCAAGATGAATAATCAAATTCATTCAAAAGCGCAGCAAAAAAGATCCAATTCACATAATATAATTTATATCAGTATATCGCAGTTATACAACAATACAGCAAGCACTACAAGCTGTTGAACAAGTAAGTTACGTTTTACATCCACACAACTGTTGAACGTGGAAGCATGTTGCCGTACAAAAAACGTGGAAGCATGCTACGGAGCATGCACGGAGCACCGGGGGGATGACACTAGTTTATCTGGAAGCAGCTACATCTTGGTGAACCAGGGGAACTTGAGCGCGGCGGCTGCCGTGAGCCGCTTGTCGGGGTTGAGCGTGAGCAGGCCGCTGAGTACTTGGAATCCTTCCTCAGACAGCATCGTCTCTGGGAACACCTCGCGCAGTAGGTTGCGCCGCTTCATCTGTAGCTCCGGCATCATCTGGACCAATCTGGCGAACCACGTGGACGGGAACCATGGCCACGTCGTTTCATCAGGCACGCCGAGGACGTCGAAGATGGCATCGAGCTGGCCTTCTTCATCGCAGGACTCGAACAGTTGGGACCCCTTGAGGAGCTCTGCCATGACGCAGCCGAGCGACCAGGTGTCGACGCGGGCGTCGTAGTCGGGCTTCCCCAGCAGCATCTCGGGCGCCATGTACCACATCGTGCCGGCCATCCCGTGCGGCAGCGACGCGTCCGTGCGCATGGCGAGCCCAAAGTCGCAGATCTTGACGGTGGTGCCTTGGCGGACGAGGATGTTTTCGGGCTTGATGTCCCGGTGGACGACGTGGGCGTCGTGCATCTTCTTGGCTCCCGTGAGCAGCTGCCACATGACGTTGCGCACGATCGCCTCGGGTTGCGGCCGCATCCCAGCGCAGCTATGGAGGCTAGGGCCGACGCACTCCATGACGAGGGAGAGGTGATTGGTGGCCGGATCGCGGGCGAGGCCGTGGAAGCCGACGACGAACGGGTTGTCGCGTGCGCTCGCCTCCAGTAGGCACGCCTCCCGGAGCAGCGCCATCTGATTCTGACTGCAGTTGTCGGCGGCGGCGGGGCGCTTGATGGCGACGGTTTCGCCGGTGAAGCAGTGGCGTGCCTTGACGACGGCGCCGAAGGAGCCCATCCCGAGGCA
This sequence comes from Hyparrhenia diplandra, assembly GCA_015847255.1. NCBI lineage: Eukaryota > Viridiplantae > Streptophyta > Magnoliopsida > Poales > Poaceae > Hyparrhenia > Hyparrhenia diplandra. Next base: position 32,054 of record JADLZK010009989.1, read on the forward strand.
GCAGGTCTCCTCGTAGTCATCGGTGCTGCCGATGAAGATGCACGCAGTGTTGTTGCCGGGGCTGTGGATGGTGGTGGCGGTGGCGGCGGCGTGTACGCAGGCGGCCATTAGGGGCTTGCTGCGCGCAGGCAAGAGGGATGAGATGGGAGCGCAAAGGAAAGGGGCGGCGCGGCGGGCATTATATGCAGCGAAGAAATTTATTGAATTCGACTCGGTTTCGCCTCGTATCCGACTACTGATCCGCGAAGAATTTAGTTTGAATTCGACCAGGTTTGGTATCCCGTATCCGACTTGGCGCGAGCGGGGCACGCGTGGTAGTGGTACGGCGACTCCGACTGGGCTCGCAATCTCTACTTGGGCTGATGACAATGTACGTGGTTTGGATCGCAATGTCTGCTTGGGCTCGATCCAACCCAACGGGGCTCGGCTCCGCCAGCTGCATGGGCTAGGTCCTGGGCTAGTGCCGAGTGATGGGGTGGTTGTGGCCTAGCGTGTTTTGCTTTGCGCGAAAAAAAAACAAACTATCAACGAGTTGCGCAAAGAAAAGAAAAAAAAAAAGAGAAAAACTAACAACGAGACTTGGGAGTCGCTCAACTGTTGCTGTTAAAAAATCCAAGGGAGGGTCGAAAACTGGGAGAAGTTGGTGTCTCCATGTGCACGGCGCATCTGAGAAAAGTGTCCCGTACTGGTTTATTGGTCACTTGTTCACTTCACCGGCGGCGTATGGGAGTCAGGAACGACTCGCAACTTACAGTGCGACGGGAGAAGAAAATGTTGTGCATCATCTACTAGACCATGTGTCTGTCCATGTCATGCTGCCGGTGCTGGATCTCGGCGCCATGTGATGTGCATCTCCTTCCCACCCATCTCGGGCTTCGATTCAGATCATGTGGACGCCACTAGTATTGAGACCAAACAAAGCCTGGATCGCCCTCAGCCTCGCGTCCTAAATGTTCCCATGAACCATGATAGGGACATACTCCGTATGGTCTAGTAGATGTATCTGCTATTGTTGAATTAATATGTCTCTATAATCCTGAATCTGAAGTATAGTACATGTATGTATCTCCAGTACAACACTTTCTACCGCTCAAATTATTTCTCACCAAACAAAGAAAAAAAAAACTAATGGAATGTAGCCAGCCAGCCAAGGCAGTCACCTCAAGTGCACCACCGGTACTATGATATCCAATGCCAACCAAACATCAATGCAGCAGAAGCAGGACCAGCTGGGTCAACAATGTCAGGACGGCCACGGCGACGCCCATCGGCCGGCGGTGGCCCGCCGAGGTGGTGGCGATCTGTATGGTGAAGTTGCAGGTGGGGGTAGACGGGTCTGTCTGCGTGGGCACGGCGAGGCCCTGGAAGCCGCAGGCCTCGTCCTTCTGGTTTTGCACCTGGAAGAAGGCGTTGAAGGCGTAGGACGCGTTGCCGTTGCTGTCCATGCCGCCGCACGTGGACCCGTAGCCCAGCGCGGTGCAGTCGGCGAACGTGCACGCGTAGTTGATGTTGTCGGCGAGCTTCTTCATGGCCTCGCCGTCGGCGTTGGTGTTGACGACGCACCACGTCCGGGGCAGGTACTCCACGCCCTGCGCCGGCACCATCATCGTGTTCTGCCCCTGCCCGCTCAGGTCCATCGGGTACTTGGGCTGCCCGTCGTACCGGAGGATGCCCCAGTGCCGCTCGAAGTTGCCCGGCGCCACGCTCTTGATGTCCTCGTCCAGGAGCCCGAACAGGTACACCTCGATGTACTGGTTCGGCCGCGCGCCGGGTGCCGGCGTTCGCCGCCAGGCGCTTCAGCAGGCCGCTGTAGAAGCGCTGCGCGTACGCGCTGGTGGCGTGCTTGTCGCCGTCGGTGGGCCAGCCCACCTCGCCCACCACGATGGGCATGTCGCCGTGCCCCACCGACTTGAGCGCCGCCACCAGGGTGTCGAAGTTGGCGTCGAACACGTTGGTGTAGGACACGCCGTTGCCGGGGTCCGGCAGCGGCGTCGGGTTGCCGTCGAAGAAGGCGAAGTCCAAGGGGAAGTCGTCGTTGAGGAACAGGCTGATGAACGGGTAGATGTTCACCGTGAAGGGCGCGCTGTTGTTGCTCAGGAACTGCACCATCTGCGTCATCAGCTCCGCGATGTCGGCGCGCCACCGACCCGCCGACGGCACCGGGTTGTCCTTGGGCGACATGTACACGTCGGCGTTCAGCGGGACCGTCGCCTTGATGGTCTCGCCGAGCCCGGCCTCGTTCAGCGCGTTCTGGATGTTCTGCAGCGCCGGGAACGTCACCTTGTCGAACGTGCCGTTGTATGCCGCGAGGAACGGCTCGTTGCCCACGGCAACGTACCTGCACGAACGAAGCAAAGCTTAACGAGGAGCCAGCCAGCACACAAGAAACGCGACAGCAGAAGAGGAAGAAGAGCATCAATCTCACTTGATTGTTGCGCCGCCGTCGAAGTTGTAGCGGGACACGTTATGCCGCACCCACTCCTTGGCGGTGTCGTAATCCGTCATGATATCGAGCATGACGTTGGGGATGGCGACCATGACCTCGATCCCGGTGCCGGCGAGCGCGCTGAGCGTTTCCTGGTCGGCGTCGAACAGCTTCACCTTATTGATGCCGTTGTCCTTGAGGAGCTGCGCCACGATCTTGGGCGGCAGCCGATGCGTGGCCTGCGTGCCCCAGTTCATCCCCAGCGCATCCACCGCCGGCCACGACGCTGACACCGCCGCCATTGCCGCCAGCAAGCAGAGCCACGGGCGCAGCGCCGGCACAAGATTCGCCATCGCCGCCGCCGATCAGAGCCTCGCGAGATCTCGACTGCGGACTTCCAGGACAGGAGCGAATCGATCGCAGCAGCCGAGCCGAGCAGAGCAGAGCAGGCAACGCCGCCGGTGCCTGCTAGATGCAGTGGCTTGTGTCCCGCCCGCCGCAACCCAGACAAGGAAGCTCCAAGGTCGAAAAAAAGGAAAGATTTAGATTTTTGGCGGAGAAGCGAGATCGACTGATTTGAGAAGAAGGCGGGCTTCTCTTGAATTGAAAGAGAGAAGCGGAGGAGAGATGGATGGAGATGCGAAGGAAGGCAGGCTGTAGACGAAACGCGGTTTCGAGGTTCCGTGCCACGCCCACCCGATCCTTGTGACAGAAACACCGAGGCGGAACGGAAGAGGAGGGAGAGGTTTTCACATGCGAGTGACGGAAAATCGCAAGAAGCAAACGAGGAAAGGAAGAGGAGGGATCGAGATCGACGGCTGGACGGACAGCAACCGCAATTAAGACAGGGACGGATCGGAAAAGCGAAGGAGCTTTTGAATGGTAGCAGTTGCAGGGCTCGTAATCCAGAGCAGAGACGAGCTAGGTGGTGGTAGAAGATGCGGACGGCAAGAACTCCGCGGCCGGGACAGCAGGAATGAATATGAGAGCTGCGCTGCGGCCACGGGCGGACGGTGGTGCGCGGATAGCGCCGCCGCCCGGCCCGTATCGCGAAGAAGAGGAGGAGGTGGGGAGTGGAGCGGAGTGGAGTGGAGCGGTGGAAGTGGGCGGCAGGGGCGGTTGGGGGTCATCTCGGCGCGCGAGCGTTTCGGCGACGTGGCACGCGCTTCCCGGGTTGACTACCCACGTGAGGGCGGGTCTCCCGGACCGGACGGGCAGACGATTCGGTCAGGCACCCACGGGGTACGCGCGTCTCCCCCAGAACTAGCGTGAACTAGCGTGCTTGCTATGGTTTCCAAGCACCCCATGGGAAACGGAAACGGGAGGAGACAGGCGTACCAGGTGGCCGGCGACTTGCCGGGGATTCGTGAATCGTGATTCGTCCTTCTCCTCCAGGCTCCGGCTCCGGCCAATTCGTCCGTTGCGTTAGCCGAATGACGGAAACGCCCTCCGATTCAAATCGCGGAGCACGTCCAGACAAAAGAGCGCCACGGTCTCCAGTCCACCGAATGCATGTTGCACGTGCCGCCCACCACGCTGCCAATGCCCGCTGCCGCTGCCGGATCGTGTCATGCTGGCATGCTCCCACACCACACCCCACTGACAGCAAATCCATCGCCGATCCAGGCGTCACTGTAGTCTGTAGCACTGCTGCTCTGTTGCCGATGCCCACTGTGCTTGTGCCGTTGTGCAGCTTCCTGTTGTTGATGATGCGTGGCAGCAGGAGCAGGCAGCGGGTCGCGGCTCCAGGCTCCAGCCCGCCAAGGCCAACGCGGCTACACGCAGGTGGAGTCGTTGGGATCGACGGAGTATTCACTTTCGGCGGATTGATTTGCACTTCACCTCCGTTGCCGTTGCAGATTACCAGGTGGCAGGATCAGATCATCATATTCAACACACGCTCCTGGATTGGAAAATGATGTCTCCGTGTGTCATATCATTTCAACGCGATTGCTTTGCTCAGGCACGCTCCTCCCAAGCCTTTTGCTCCGTCGCGACGTGTGTCTTCATTTTCATAGAAGAAGAGAAGCGGCAAAAACTTTTTGTCCTGTAATACAAACCTGGCCCAATACTCTCCCGTCACGTGATGTGACGGACACCATGGTTTGATTTCGAAATTATCAGGGCCGGCAGCGCGTAGACAAAACTTAAAAATCAAAAAGAGAATAAACATTGCACCAGCCGGGAATCGAACCCGGGTCTGTACCGTGGCAGGGTACTATTCTACCACTAGACCACTGGTGCTTTCATGTCCAAACTGCCATCTATTTTAATCTACCTCGTGTTGGTTTATTTTTGTGACGATCTGTGGTTTATCTTTGTTTTTTTTGTGACATAAGACTATCTGTGGTATTTCAGTTTCATCCTTTAAAAAGAATATTACTGTCCGATCATCGATATTCTCTTCTTTATATTCGATTTCTGCCGACTCATCCATACTTTATATCTCCTCTATCCCAACAACCATTAGTGGGGCCTATTTATAATTTTATCTAAATATATTCATATGACATCTTGTTTTGAAGAATTTGTTGAAACGAATCTAATGGTGTAATCAAAATTTAATTTGGTTTTTAGTTTATAAATTATAACATTTTTTGGTAGTTCAAATAGTAGGGCCCACCATGGGCACATCCCTCCGTGCATGCACAGACTCAATCCGCATCTCCACTCTCTCCCTCCCCCACGTGATGGGCCTGTTGTTGTTGCGTAAAGCGCTCAAAAACAGCACTCACGCACATATTTTACGTTAATTCTGACGGAGTACCATCGTAGAGTACCCGGTGCAGCCAGCCTAAGGGACTCGTTCACACAACTACATCAGTACTCCGTAGAGCGCATCCGGCACCCAACAGAACAAAACAGAGATCGTTTTCGTTTCATGTGCGCGACTTTATGTACAAGTACCCTGATAGTGCAATCTAAACAGGTTTCATATTCGTGTGTGCGTTTGTTTGACGATGGCTCCAAAGCCTCCAACATGCTTCTTCCTACGCTGCTAAGAGCTCCAACTTGATCGAACAGCATTGCCCCTGAAGCTAACCATATGTCATGCCCTGAAGGCAGCATGAAGCTAAGTTTATGGCGTGGCTTGCTAAAAGTATAGCAAGATTGGATCCTTTAGTTGTTAATACTAGTTTTTTTGCGAGAAAAAGAGATTTAGAAATAAGATTACACTCCCAAGCAACAATTTGCTCGATACAAGCCGACATCGAAAAACACCACATGACACTCGATCTTGTAGCTAGTTGTGGTACTTTCATGGGCAACATTGTTACCCTCTCCTCCTGTGTTTGACAAGTAGTACATACTAATATTAGTTAGCTAGCTATTAGCTCATAACTAATATTAGTTAGTAACTATTAATTAGTTGATTAGCTAGTTTTGCTCAACTGCAAAGATAGTTGTTTAGTTGGGTATTAGCTAATAATTATTGGCTAGATTAGTTCAGATCCAAAACAAGTCATTAATAGCAACTAACGATATTGGCTCTATGGATAACAGGGCAAGTTGATGAGGTCCCTTGTGCCAAACCATATTTGACAATTGTTGCTGATCAGCATGAGTGCTTGTATTTATGGCTAGTTATTACTCTCTCTCTCTCTCCACTCTAAACTATAAAATTAAAATATTTTGATTTTTCTAGATATGCAACTTTCAATTATGCAATTGTAAAAGTTGTATCTCAAAAACCAAATCACCTTAAAGTTTGTAACAGGGAGTATTAGTTCCCTAATAGTAGACGATACAGATGGAAATTAAGTGCATAGGACGAGTGTGCTTGTATATTTATACAAGCAAAATCCATAAAGTTACTTCTCTGAACTTTTCAATATATTTTTTTTCGACAACGCCTAGGCGTGTGCACTTTTCAACAATTATTATCAGGTTTTAAAATTAACTTCCACGGGAATGATTTTTTTTTTTTTTTTTTTTTGGTGAGGGAAAAATAGGGTCATGTCATGTATGGGCTTTCTTGTGGAGTTCGAGCATCGGACGAAACCAAGCCCACGGCCCACCTCCCCTTCGTTGCTACAGTTACCGGCCCGGCACCAGAGTTACTGACATGTGGACCACACCTGTCAGAAAAGATAGCCGGGAAGCCCGCAAAAACCCTCGTCTTCCAACTTGTGTTGTGTCTCGCAGCGGCGGAGTGCGCGCCCATCAGTCCCCGAGTTCCCGCCACATTCCTCCGTTCCCCAGTTCCCCTCCCAATCCTGTCCCCAAATCTCTCTGCTCTCTACCGGCGAAGGGAGGCGGGGAAGACGAGCGAGCGGCGAGGATGTTGTGGGTAGACAAGTACCGGCCCAAGACCCTAGACAAGGTCACCGTCCACGACCAGGTCGCGCAGAACCTCAGGAAGCTCGTAAGTGCCCGCGATCTGCGCGTATTGGGTTGATCTAGGGTTTCCCCTATTTTTGGTGCCGTTTTAATGGCCTGTGGTTTTGTTTGGTTAGGTGTCGGAGCAGGATTGCCCGCACCTGCTGTTCTATGGACCGTCGGGGTCTGGGAAGAAAACCCTAATCCTCGCGCTCATCAAGCAGATGTTTGGCGCCGGTGTGGAGAAGGTACATATTTCTTTTTTAAAATTTGTTGGTCTCATAGATTTTTCCTTGTTTAGGTCATGCTTGGGTGTTGACATTTTTCTTGGTGTTTTTTTAATCTCTGTTGCAGGTTAAGCTGGAAAACAAGACATGGAAAATCGATGTAAGTCCAGTTACCTGTCCTCTTCCTTATTAGTGACAGTAGCAAATCCAGATGTTGTTTTGAATACTTGACTTGAAGAAATGCTATTGTACATTAATAGTATTTACTTCAGGGAAGGTACTAGTGTCAGGTAGGATGTAGATGAGAAATGCCCTTTTGTGCAAGCTTGACTGTCACAACACAACAATAGAGAAGTACCCCAGTTTAGATGTTTCTCTCACAGTATGTGGTAGTTGAATTTATATGTTCATACTTACTGTTTCAACATCTTCTGATTTATTGAGTTTCGGTTTGCTATGCATTTCTCTGGAGTCTGGAGCCTTGAGTTGCTAATTTTGCTCTTCAGACTGGAACGAGGACACTTGAGATAGAATTGGCGATGTTGTCAAGTGCTCACCATGTGGAGATGAACCCTAGTGATGCTGGCTTTCAGGACAGGTATGTTGTCCAGGAGGTCATCAAAGAGATGGCGAAGAACAGGCCAATTGACGCCAAAGGCAAGAGAGCATTTAAAGGTTAGTGTGTTATCAGTACCTCGTTTGTGCTCCTATAGGCTACAGTTCGTCGTTAGCTTCTACTACTACTAGTTGAGTGCCCCATCTGTTGTGGCAGCACAGAAACAAATAATTACATGCATTTGCACAGTTCATTCAAGTATGATATCATAGATGGAAGACAAATAGTATGAATGTTGATAATAACTAATGTAAAGGGCTGAGAAGGTTTATGTTCAGTGGTATAGCAAGCTATACGTGTAAAATGATGATGACAGCAGCCACACCATCATCACTAACTAAAATGAGTAGTAGAGATTAACAGAATTGCTGCTACCTTTTTTCTTCCTGATGCTCGATGTTATGGATGATTTGATAAAGCAATGTCTGTATAGTACGGTCGTCTCACATGATGCTAGTATGTTTACTTATTAGGTATCAACTAATAATCCGGCACCTGAGACACGGGCATCACCTTATTTAGGTTGAATGCATACTTCCTGTTTTGAGGAACTTAACAGATTCATCTGATTTTTCAGTCCTTGTGTTAAATGAAGTTGACAAGCTCTCACGAGAAGCCCAGCATTCCCTCCGCAGAACTATGGAAAAGTACAGCTCATCATGCAGGCTGATCCTATGCTGTAACAGCTCCTCAAAAGTGACAGAGGCTGTAAGATCCCGTTGCTTAAATGTGCGAGTAAATGCACCCAGCGAAGATCAGGTTGGTGATTGATGCACCCCAAACTTTCATTTAACATTTGATCATCCTTTGCCTCATTGTCTTGGCTGTTGATTGACACTATGCCATGCCATTTGGGTGTTGAAAAGCATTGTTCACATTTCCTAATGATTTGCTTCCTAAGTCCAAAATATTAATGAGGAATTGGGGACAGACTATGCAAATAGTTTAAGTCTGACACCATTCTTCACTTACCAGATTGTCCAAGTTCTGGAGTTCATTGGGAAGAAAGAAAACCTGCAACTTCCAGCTGGGTTTGCTGCTCGTATCGCAGCACAATCAAACCGTAATCTTAGACGGGCAATACTGTTTTTTGAGACTTGCAAAGTGCAACAGTAAGCTTTTGTGCTTATTTGTTTATTTATTATCCAGAGTTTCACTGATTTGCCACACCTCCACTTACAGTTATGTTAATCTTTACTCCTGCCAACACTGACTACTACTGTCATATTTTTTTTTCTTTGGCTTTCAGATACCCATTTACATCAACTCAAGTGGTGCCTCCTCTTGATTGGGAGCAATATGTGTCTGAAATAGCAACTGATATACTGACAGAACAAAGCCCTAAAAGGTCCATACTCTTTTGGATAAAGTACTTAAGCCTTATAATTCTTGTTGCATGCTTTTCTTCAGTATTTAAACATGGGTCCAGCTTTAGTATTGCTTTTCTTGTACTAGGTTTTCGTATGCCTGCTGAAAACAAAAGATATGTCAATGATTGGAATGCAGTGAGCGCATGCCTAGACCTAGTTGCAGTGCATGTTTCTCAAAACAGATAGGAAAGCTTGAATTATTATTTGTTTTGGCAAATTCTGTTTGGAATTTGTAACTGTATAGTTCATATTATAATTCAGTATCAGTGTCAAAAGCACCTAGCTTTGCTATATTTGTGGATGCTCTTATAGCTCAGTATCATTGTGCTTTTGGTACTGAACTACTGATATATTTTTTTTGGTAAACTGAACTATTGATATAATGACACTTTCCTGAACATCACTTTTTATGCACCGTGCATGCAGTTCTATATGTAATCATTTTTATCTATTTTTCTTTTTTTTTTTTTAAAAAAAGGGATCAAATTAGGAGGAACTAGGTCGAGAAACTAGGCACCCAAATTTGCGTCAGTGAGGACATAACTTGTGTAGTCTAGGCATATATCACACCCTCAACCAACTGAAAAATGCTTAGATGCTTTTTTTTTGGTCTATAGTTCTTTTGAGTTCATTAACTTTCCATGTTTGCTGATTCCTTTCAGTAGTCGTCATGTAGCCTGCAAGGCTGCAACTACAGGGGAGTTGTCTGTTTAAAATCTAAATAATAATAATATGAGATTTCTACCACTGATTGAAAGCAGCTAAACATGTTTTTACTGGTCTTTTATATTCTTATTTTTACAAATATGAATGTCTTGTGACACATAATATAGATTTGTTGAAATAATGGTGCAAATAGGAGCAAGAAATGACTGGTTGAAATAATGGTCTTTTATATTCCTTTTCAATGCGTGAAGCTTCTGCTCTGGATTTCAAGAAGTTTTTTTGCGTATCACGATTATGCAAGCGACTTATTGATTTTCTTTGATTTTTGGCTCTGAACATTTCAGGCTATTTGCTGTACGCCAGAAATTCTATGAATTGCTCGTCAATTGCATCCCACCTGAAAGTATTTTGAAGGTGACTTGATGCTTCTTCAGTGCTTTATTTCATTCCTCCTTTCCCATTCTTACCATGCATGCTGAACTTTCTCTCTTGACTACTGCAGAAATTGTTGGCAGAATTACTGAGGAAGTTAGATGCTGATCTGAAACATGAAATCTGTCACTGGGCTGCACACTATGTGAGTAAACAACTCAAAACACTATTTCACTGTTAATTACTTATAATACCCCCTGGGATTGTCAAATAACAGAACTCACAGGTGCATGTCATATTTAAGAGGATTAAACGTGTGATGCTATTCTTGACATCTCATAGGTCTAACTTGCGAGGCCTTATGTTTTGCAGGAGCACAAGATGCGCCTTGGATCAAAGGCCATTTTTCATCTAGAAGGTACTTTCCCCTTCTCGTTACTGATCCCAGTAATGCTTGTTAGCCTGTATGTGTGCCCTATGCAATCTTATCATTGTAATCAAAGCATGCTTTTATAATATGAATGCCCCATGCTCTGTTACATAACCAAGTATGGATTGGTTTAGTTATGTATGACCTTAGCTTGAGATTGTTCTTGTTTCCTTTTTATGGTATGTGTGCCCGTCTCAGATTTGCCTTGCATGGTCTTAGAGTGATGATTATTAGTACAGAAGCCATACATAACTTATCTGTCCCTTTCCTTCTGCAGCTTTTGTCGCCAAGTTCATGAGCATTTACAAGGAGTTCCTGGTGGCTACATTTGGTTGAGCAAAACCTCACGCATAAGGTTGTCACCCGCGAAGCGAAGAGAGATGCAATCGGCTGTCGCTTTGTATCAGGGTGTATCTTTAGCGGTGTAGTCTTGTACTAAACTCGTGAACGACTGCTTCATTCTGTCTTTAAACCATCGTCAACTTGGGTTACCCGGCTGTTTAAAAAAATGGTTACCCGGCTGTGTGATTACATCGCGCCTGCTTGCACGTGCACGTTGATGACGGCATGATCAGAAGTCGTTCCGACTCTGAAGTTAGAAATAATAGCCTGTGAACACGTGGACGCTGATGACATGACCAGAAATCATTTCTCTAGGTTTTTTTTTACAACAACCACATATTATATTAATTATCACAACAATTGTTTTACATATTATATTAATTATCACAACAATTGTTTTACATACTTGTAAAAAAAAACAATTGTTTTTCATGAAGGCCCAAGACCAAATTACAACATCATAGGCCTGCAACAAGATAAGACAGCTATGTTGACGGCGATGGGGAAGAGGAGTCCGTCGGCGGAGGGTCACAGGTGACGGACGTAAGGACGTATGCACCTGGATGGGTTGACCGTGCAAAACGCTGGTTTGTTGTGGGTCGGTCGAGCCATCGGTGAAGTAATGCGCCGACCACCTTAGGATGTTGAAGCCGTTGCCGGAGTTTGGAGTTTTTTTTTTTTTTTTTTTTTTTTTTTTAACCAGCGGCCAGCACCGGAAGAGGAGCCGCCTATATCTGTAAGAAATAGTAGCAGGAGCGAACGCTGCTGGATGGAGATGGGTGGGCAACGATGGAGACGGGTCAAGCGGGAGCAGATCTTGGTGATGGTGATGGGTGGAACAGGGATGTAGAGGGAGAGATCTGCTAAGGAAGAGTTTATTTTATTCAGACATACGTCAAGGATGAAGACCACCATGGCGACGGACTATAGGGACGCAGAACTGAACTCCACGAAGGGAGGCTCCCATCCGGGCAACCCATCCGGGCAACTCGCATGCACACAAGCACCAGCTACTAGTATATACTGAAATCTAGAAGGGCCTCCCAGCCTGCTCCAGCGAGCTTGCCGGAGGGGGCCGGGTGGATCTCGGTCGGCGCTCTCAGGAAGAAAGCAGACTCGTCGGAAGTTAGAAATAATAGCATGTTAACAGAACAGAAGAATGTATATGAACAGCACGAACATGAGAACCGTAGCAAAGATCACGAAACAAGCAGATACATGTTATTGCAATTTGCAAGCGTGAATTTAAATTAAAATAGCTGTCCCCATTTACACTACAGCTTTTGATTACAATGGTCAGTGTTTGCAGGGTTGGCATCTTACACCCTTGGCCTCACTCTGCGCCCGCTGGTGTCACCGCCATCAGATAGCTGCGCCCACACGCTCTGGCTTTTCACGCCGCTGCTACATGGCTCCTCACACCCTGCAACTGTCCGTAGTATCTCTGACTGCAGAGATAAGCAGTTGTCTTTGAGATAGTCGAACCCCTCGGTCCGGATCACAGCTGCAGATACATAAGGGCATCTGGAATGTTATACAGTTCAACAGATTTATTTGGGAACCACCAAGCAACAAACGGGCCAAAGGTAAAATATGGTACATAATATACTTATCGAGCTAAAATATAGGTAAACTGACTTAGGTAAGTTAAAATAATGGTCCAAACAGAAGGTGGAAGTGTAAGTTAAAATAATGGTCCAAACAGAAGCAAGAAACGACTTAAATTCAGAGAGTTATCACTCATAAATTCATAATCCCATAACCAAAACCATCAGTACTGTTGTGGCACAATACTAGTTATCAAGTCTCACAGCTATGCTAAGAATAACAAAGGAGTCTACCGTATGTGCAATTAACTATGCAATGAGAACGCACTGCAGACATTTCACCAGCATACAAGCCCTTGCCATGCCAAGCCTAGGTAAATCATCCATCAAAGTGGAATTGCCTAATGTCTAAACAACGTCTTGCCAACTTGGCCCATGAAAAAAGTAAAACATACTAAACTGTTTATAGAATAAAAATTATGTCATCCCAGAGCCTTCTCTTTATTTTGTAAAGCTATTATAAATCACAGATCAAAATTATGCCAAAAGATGTCCCAGAGGATACCTACAAATGACATGTAAATGTTACACAGATTTAATGGCAAGTCTTATACTCTTATTACCTGAAAGGTTTTCAGCAGCAAATTTTAGGCAAACAGATTTAAGCTCTGTAGCATGGTGCCGATCAGCCAGGGCTAGAGTAGTTGCCACAGAATTTACAGAAATATGCTTGCACAAGTAAGATTCACACAACAATCTTAGCCTTGGCAACTCATATTTGTCTGCTGCAGCCATTAACTTCCCAGCTAAACTATCAAAGATAGAGCATTCAGAGCTTGATGCAGACAACTCATCATCATTAACAAGATCATCCCGGTACATAAAATGAAGCACAGCCTGCAACATGAAATATTTGCACGGATGAAAATAAAATCCCAAGTTTGTTCAGCAGGGAAGTGGATGATGAGATTGACACCAAAATATAGAGATACCTTGAAAACTACAGGATCCATGTCATCAATGACGATCTCTTTGATTTCATCCTTCGTATCAGTGTCCTTCTCTTCACCCGATTCATGATCGAAAAATTCAGAACTAAAAAATGGAGATCGGGCAGCCAATACCAACTTATGGGCATGAAACTTCTCTCCTGCTACACTAAAAACAACATCTGCACCTTCCTGAGTGTCCAAAAGCGTTCCAAAATGATAGCCTATGTCAGACTCTGGAACCTCTATTGAATGTGGCCTAGAATAATCCATAGTTGATACTACAACACCCACAGTACAGTTTATCTTCAAGCAATCATCTTTAAGAAATTCTGATAGCTCAAGAGCATTACGCCGAAAAAAAGAACCTTTTATAGCCCCTGAAAATTTAATTCAGGACAAACAAATATGGGTACTTTTCAGAAACAAACTTGATCAAATGCAGGAAGGAAAAGTCGAAGTAAAATCAAACAGGCAGGCATATTATATATAGAGTAAATTGCACTGTGGGTACTTAAACTATTGTGTAGTTCCCAGATAGGTACTCCAACTGAAAAACATAACAAATAAGTACTCAATCTATTCATAATGGTCACCAAAGGTACTAACTTGGCCACGCGGCAACTACAGCTTACGTGGACAAGCCACCCTGATGAGATGGCATGGAAGTTTTGCTGAAAACCCCCTGCAAATTCTGTGATCTCTTATCTAATTAATGGGTAAATGAATGGATGCATGCATGGTTGAGCACAAGTCCTCGTTGCATCGATCGGCGCTGGCATGCTGCTGCTGCTAGCAAGGTAAATGCCTGGAGGTTCTAAGTACCATGAATTCAGTGGCTCCAAGATACTTATCTAGAAATTCTAAGTAACGTAGAAACTGAAACTAATCCACTACTTTAAGAGATGTCATTGGTAACACTAGTTAACCATCTGAAGCAAATACAGAAACAGCTAGATATCTCCAAAAAATTTAGTAAGTACTCCCTTGTAACTAGAAACCTGAAAACAGAACTAAATATTCACACTGAATAACTACTATAAGCATGTTCGTGGAGAAGAAATAACAATGTCTGTCAGAAACATTGTGTTGTTTATTCATGGGAACATTAATTTTATTAATACTACCTCTGGTAACATCATTCATTAATGACCGGAGAGAGTATAAGAAAAGAATTCAAACAAATGCCACTCCAAAACGGATTTTGATTGTGCAGTGATGTCACATGACAAATTTTTGGATGACCTCATTAAGCAGTTACAGCACAATGGGTTGAGCACAGGAAATATTAATTATTAATGCGAACAGTGAAGCAACCGAATTATACTGAAATAAATAAACACATCATCACAAGGATCTGCATGATCACAGTTGTAGCACAACAGGAACCACAGGCCCACAGCACAAACTGAATCACAACTAGGTAATTTTTCACACAGTGTTTATTGTCAAATTTACAGGCCGCATAAAAGGTTGGAACAATACAAACAAATCAAAATCAACTAAACACAAATCAGGCACGCACCGGTTTATGATGAAACAACTAAATGCACTATCATGTAGACTAATCACTAAAAATGTCTCCCAACAGCCACCAAGTAGTTTCAAATCAAACTAATTGTGCAGGTACCCTGTAACCAATCTAGCCGCTCGTTGTATAAACCTAAACATAGCTCATTACTCAACGGAATCTGCTTAAGACGGCAAGAGATAAGGAGACAACATTTCTCCTAGGTCATTACCACATGGATCCGCGGTACTTGAGGGTGTAGGGCCCGGACTCTAGGGATCGGTCGAAGTGCGAGTGCACCTTGTGCTTGCCCTTTCCGCTCTGGTCGAGGAGCGTGAGCTCGAAGAGCGCGCGCACGTCGGTGCCGTCGGACGCGAGCGCGATGAAGACGGAGACGTAGTTGGAGTTGTCCTCGGGGTTCTTCCGTCGGGGTAGAAGTAGATCGCCCACTGGTACCCGCCGACGGTGAAGGTCTCGCTGGCGATGTGCTTCCCCACGCCCATGCCCTTGGCGAGCGAGTAGCCCTGGATCACGAAGCGGTGGGACCCGTTCACCGTCTGCGTCACGGAGCGCGAGCTCGTCGGGGACGCCGCCATGTCCCGCTCCCGCGCCCGGTCGCCCGACGCCGCCGCGGCGTGGTGCGGTGGGGAGGCCTCGCCCCCGCCGCCGGGGCCGGCCTCCTCGTCCTCCATGGGGAGCGGAGCGGAGGGGGAGGGGGAGGAGAGGCTAGGGGTTTGGGAACGGGAGGCTCCTCTCCTCGGCGAGGTCGGGACGGGGCTGGGAAGCCGACGGGATTGGGGGTTGTGAGGTGGGTACGGGCTGCTGTATTCTACAGCCGAGAGCCGATGAGGGAGGTGGAACGAAGAGAGGGGGAAACGGAAGACTTGCCAGGGTGGAATGGAATGGAGAGGAGTCGCGGGAGGTGACAAAGACAGTTTGCAATGGTCCCCTTGTGTTTCACACCTGACTGGAGTGAATTGGGAAAATTATTGGTCATAAATTTTGATCAAGTGGCACGTCTGATTCAAAATAAACTTGCCTAGCCAGATTTAAATCCTAGAATTCTTTGTTTCAAAAAAAAATCCTAGACCTAGGCCATGTTTAGTTCCATAATTTTGCCAAAACAATTTAGGTTTTAGCTCACCTTTTTACAAAATGGATCTAAACACCATGGTATAAAACAATTGAAGTTTTGACATTTTGCATTTGAGACTCAAGAGGCCCAAAAGAGAGGAAAAAAATGTACTAGCATGTGTTGTGTATACATAACTAAATTTTTAGCATGTAACTAAACACCAAGGTAAAAAATTTGGCATGCTACAACAAAATATTCAGCATTTGGCATTTTACAGGCGTTTAAACACACCCTTAATTTTCGTGTGATAGGAGGCAAGGCGCTTCTAGTGTCTTCATGGGCATATACAAGACGCTTCTAGCGATTTCGTGCTTGCTTCTGCTGACTTCATGCCCAATCATTTGAAGACGCACATAGAAAGGTAGATTGCGCGTACATGTATGTAACTGGAAATTGTCAGCGTCTGTGCTTGGATTCACAAAAGGCCAAAATGGGCTATCTTAGCACAATTTCATTACACTCACATTAGTGATATCATCATTGCTCACCAAATCCGGAAACTCCACATGCCTTTACAACAGCTCCACTATGGGACGCTACCTTTCAATACAAAATTGAGCTACATCACCGCCTAATTCTATCGGTAAGCACCTTATCTCAGAACGAAGTAACAAGCCCTACACCTAGTTCCTCCGCAAGTTCATCCCACAATGGAATCAGAGTCAAAACGACAAGAAACACTGAAGCTATCAAGGCTGCCCTCCTCCAACTCCCAACATCGCTTACATCGTTCAAGCATGGTTTCTCAGGTGCTCTCTGAGATAAACACGAAGGCACGAATGAAATCATAGCATTTCTGTAAATATTGATAATATAACAGTAAATTTTGTCTTAGTGGATATCTGAAGCGTCCATGTGCTGTCCATTTTACCTGACATATTAGCACGTACAAACCCCAAGGAAGAGACAGTGGTCCTCCAAGCTAGAACAACCCAAGAAGGAAAAAAGAACATTAGAGTTGGATGTAACATTACTGAAGCATGGTCACACGGCAGACCATGGCAAAGGGTGAAAGTGAAGAATCATAGAAAAAAAAAAAAGGGGAAAAAGAATAATACTATTAAGAAAGACTCGACTTTCTATATAAGATATAGCACAATATTTTAGATAAAAGTAGGTATTCATCAACCATATCATCGGAGTTATTATGTGCGTGGCATATTGATGAAAGCACGTCTGAAAAGGTTAGAAACCAAGCTGTCTATGACTGCAATAGAAACATGATGAACAAGATGGAGCAACTTACCACTCCTAGTCCAAGCAACGAGTATGTTGTGAGGCCAAATCCAAACAAAGCATCCTTGCCAAAAGCACCCTGTTGAATAAGTGGACTTGAAACACACTGTTTGATGAAAAAGTTCAATGTTTTGCTGCTAAATACTTATGGAGTTGAGGAGTTATATACAAGCCATGGTTTGGGTTAAAAAGTTCAAGGGAGGATGCAAAAGCTTAATCCTCACACTGAATATATTTTACAAAATGAGATGAGATTTTTGACTGCATACTTGTTCTTATGGAACTACAATCCAAATAACTACCAGAGCCTATCATGACACACGACAGTTGAGTGGCACAGGAAAAGCATCTGCAATACCATAACAGCATACCTTGCTGTAGTCTAAACATGTCCAGACTCCTGGACCATAGTATAATAATGTTTGGTGATAACTAACAATATCCTATGAAAAAATATGTATTCTATAGAAATAGTAATATTTCAGTCATGATTTCTTGTATACAAGCAGTCAAAAAGTTACAAAGCATATTTAGTGAAAGATAAGTATAATTACTTAATCATCAGGCATTAGTCTAAACTTGTATATGGGATCACAATACACAAGGCACGTTACTTAGAAACTTAGCATAACAGGTGAAAGGAAAGCATGTCCAGAAAAACAGTGTTAGGCATTGAGGACCATCTCAAGATCTGGTAGCGTGGTTGTATGATATCCTGACTTTATTAATCAAAACTTAACAGGAATTTTTACCTGCAATGCTCTTCCACCATCAAGACATCCAACAGGAAGCATGTTAAATGCAGTAGTGGTTAAACCACACCTAAAAATTTGCAAGAATTAGAAAAGTAACACATGGATAGTTGCAAATTGCAATGGCTTGAGGGTTTAGGGAACGATACTTTACCAGCCTGCAATCACAAGAGGGTGGATCGAAACTGTAGCAGCATGCATAGCACTGGAAGTAAATATAAGTTCATTAGAAACAACCAAGTAGATTGTTTGAAATCATGCCACAGACCATGGTCAGACTAATGCGCTCAGAATCTATACAAACAGGAGGTGCTATAGAATAAGTGACATTTGTATCTAAGTTGGCGTATAATCCACAATGGTGGTCCATAAGCATAAAAATCCCATAACATATCATTATTCATATGTACAAGTTAAAATGATTGATTGGTTTCCTCTTGAACTGCTCTGGTGAGCACATCGTGACTGGTAAGGGAAGTGGTGAATATATGACAAACAGAACGGGGAAAAAAATAAAGCCTAATGACTAGTACAGATTCGAAATCAACGAGGTCAAAATATCGAGTATCAGATACCTGTATCCAAGTGTTGCTCTACTAATCAGTCCAAGCAACAATGAACCCTGGAACAGTTGGCTAGGTACTTCCACTAAATCACTTGCTCCAACAGGATTTGAAGAGAGTAATAAGCCTACAAAGAACATTGAAAAGGAAAGTGCAGCTCCAGCCACAGGACCAGCCATTGATATGTCAAACATTGTCTTTCGATCCGTAGAATGGACTTGAACTACATGAGTATAAATATAAAAAGTAAGAAAATGTCCAGGAAAAAAAAGTATGCATCATGTATCAGTTTTCTGTTCAATGCACGGCCAGAAATGTGCAGAAACTGGACCTGTTAAGGCCAAAAAAGATTGATCCTATCTTGGCAATGAAACTACAGAGGATACCTCTGACAATTGATGATAGTAATCCTCATTCGAATTATTTAATTGTATCAGGTGACCAATATAAAGTCAACCAGAGACATTTTTGAAAAAAGAGGTATGCTGTTTATGTTGTAGGTTGTATATTCATAGTTTTTAAACCAGCTAATATAGAAGAAAACATTAAAGTACATGGCCTTATCAAGATGCAATTACAGCATGCTACTGATCAATATCTATCAAGAAATATGAACGCAGCAGCAGGTACATTCAGGTCTGGCTGTCCAAGAACCTCCCATAGTCCCATAGATTTGATTTCCTTTAAGAAAATACTAACCTGAGTAATTGCACCAAAAGTTCCAAGGGTGAAGTTCGAATGAAGAAAGGAATGCCTAGTTTCACATTTTTGGGAAATGCTGCCAAAAAGTGTCCAATTTCCTGCATGCATAACGGCGACATATTAGGTAGAATTACAATGTACTAAAGAAGAGGCCACATAAAAAGGCAGTTATAATAGCCATGGAAATTTTTCATATGATTAAAGGATCCTTGGCCAAAGTACAATTTGTTTACATGCAGGTTACTGTTTTTATAGTGTGCTTCAAAATAATCCTTTGTAAGACTATAAGCAATACAAAGTCCATTCGAAGAAAAACACTATCAAATTTGAGTTTACATATATAAAGACTATCTATGAAAGAATGCTTTCAACATTGGAAGTAGTTGAAAAATAATTCAGAATAAGGCAATTCACTAATTCAAGACATATAAAACCTGTAAAGTCTATTTCACTAAAAACATTGTTGATGGCAAATCGAAGCAAAAATGGTACATTGAACTGATAAAAACAGTCTAATGCCTTCACATGGCCTTTTTACAGGTTAAAAATAACTAATAAAAGAATAGAAACTAATGGACAAACAGATGCTCAACATATTTAGGGTACAAATTACATGAAATAGTTGTATAGCCAAGACACCATAAGCCACTGGCAAAGCCGATTCCACAAATGGGAGCAGAAGTTGCATATCGGGAGGGGGTCCGGTAGCATTTGGATCAGTGAAATATGAAACAATTTCTGGTGGAAGACTGCTAATCTGCATAAAACTGAAGTGCATAAGCAATTTGATACTGATGTGTATTAAGATGAAGTAACATGCAATAGACAAAGAGTAAGATAAGCATACCTTTGATGCAATTCCTAGCTCAACACAGGAGAACATAGTGAGAAGGAAAAGTAACAGAGAAATCACATACTGCCATAGGGTAGTAGGTCCAGGTTCAGAAACTTCCTTCCTAAGCAAACCAAAACTAACACGTGGTCCCCCCGTGGGTCATCCCCTTCTGAATTAGGTTCCTCCACCATAAAAAAGATTGTATTTGTCACCAGTAAGTTCACGTAGTTGCCGTTGAAGTTTTGCAAAGATTTCCTCCCTTTTCCCACGGAGATTCCCAATGAAAAGAACTCCTTCACCGAGATCACCAAAGGGTTCTTCTTTTGTCAACCAGAATGTCGTATAACCAAAGAGTTTTTCCTTAATTGCCTTGACATCAACTGGATCAACCTTTTCCGGGCCTAGAAGTTCCAACAATTTAACTGTATCGATATTGTCAACACTAAAACTCAACAGTGGTGGCTCGCTTGATACACCAGGAGTCTGATCAAAGTAAAATGTAGCAGAACAGGTTTAGAGATAAAGAAGTATCCATGTACATAGTATTAACACAAATGTTATCTACAGATTATAAGGAATGTGTAATTTGAAGACAAAACCAAAGAGACAAAGAATTAGCTTAATCATTTCAAAAGAAAAAAAATGAGCTAGGATATGTTTAACTACATAAAAGCACAGTTGGACCTTGCAGCAAGTAAAAGGATAAAACAGGTAGTCATACAGTCACTGTGAGGTAACAGAGAGACACAGCAAGATCAAATGTTTGGGTACAATTTAATACAACCCAACGTGAAGTGCAAGAACTTTTTTCACTAGATACATCAGCACTTTACTGTGATCACTAACCACGGGAACAAGCACATTGTGGTTCCTTCCCACCCATATGTCAAAACTGAATGCTAAACATGCATATCAAGTGAAAACAACAGACCATTGAAATTACAAAGGATGCATTGAAATCCAGCAGCATACTAGGACCCAAAATTAACACAAAACCAACCCATTGAGGGATGGTGCCTGCGTGCAAGACACACCTAGTGACTCAGTTTGGGCCATCACCAGGGGGTTAACTTGGATTAACTATGTCTGGAATGTCACATGTTATGGGCACGTTTGGATGCTGTCGCTTGGCGGAGGAATCGGTTGCGCTTGGGCTAAAAGTTAATGCGGCATGGACATGGGAACCAGGACAAGCCAAATCTCGGATGCCATCCAAATGATACCCTTGCCCATGGTCAACAACCAAAATGAGGCTGGGCTTCCGCAGACAACAATTCAAACGTGCCCTATACTCCATTACTATTATTTACTCTAAATCTCTAACATAGAGCTGACCAGCAACTAATACATACAGTATATAACTATTCCACTGAGCTCAATAAAAAGCTACAACCACACAAAACTCAAGGCATCCGCTCCCCAGCTACTCCCTCACTACATTACCCCATCGACGAAATGAACAATGTCTCCCACTAGAAACAAATTAACAAGCAAACCCTGAGCAAGTGACTATTCCTTCATTGCAAAGGTTGATGAAGCGTGCATGAGTGTTACCCCGGACGACGAGGATGAGGACGAGAAGCTCCCCGACCGGCTCCGCTCGGACGCCAGCTCCTCCGCGGCGCCCGCCTGTGTCTCCGCTGGGGTCGAGGCCGGGGCGGCCGCCGCCGCCGCCGAGGCCTCCTCCTCACCATGCTTCTCCCCATCTTCCCCGCCGCCCCCGTCGGTGGAGAAGCATCGAAGCCGGTCGCACCGCCTCACGGCCCTCCACCCAACCGTCACCCGCCATCCCAGACACACGGCGCCCAAGCAGCCTGGTCCTGGAGCGGAGTTGGACGCGGAGGCCCGGGGCCTGGGGAGGCGGAGGCGGGAGGTGGTTAGGTGAACAAGCGGCGAGCTCGCGAGCGCAGCGGCCATCCCCGACTTGGCGTGCAGCGCCGAGCGGCCCGCCGAGTTTGCCGGTGCGGTGGTCGGAGGCGGGGAGAGGGTGGTGGACTGGTGGGGACTTGGGAGGATAGGGTGCGATGCCAGAGATGCGAGCCGAGAGGCGAGAGCTACTGGATTTGGTTTGAGCCGACGTGGCAGCGATCAGCGATAGCGACTTTGGCGGCGATGGGGCGACGCTTTACAGGCTCCCCGATCCAACGCAGGCAGAAATATCCAGGAAAAAATCCACAATTTCACTGGATTGGATTCTGGCCTTGTGGGAGGCAGCGGACTGTTTTCCGGCCTGGCCCAAGGACTCATATGGGCTTTTGGTGCGGATCAGCTTTCTCAAAACCAAAAAAAAAACCCATCAATGCAGAAATTTTTAATGGAGGTACGCAATCACTGTGAGACATTTCAAGTCGCATATTCATCATGCTTTACTCTATAGTCTATAGTAACTTTTTGGTAGCAAATGTTGTTGCACAAACGTTGAATATATTCTCTATCTAGATGATACACCAAAAAAAAAAAAAAAAAAAGAATGGATGAGAGGAACGTCGCTTTAGAGCATGTCATGTTGTCATATCAAGAGAAGTTGTCATGAATATATGACCAAATACTGTATCCTACAACAAACAAGGTACAGTAAGAGCCACGGTGTGTTGAAGGCTTAAGCATCGGATAGAGTGAGCCAGAGCCTTCTAGCTCAGTTCCATACTTTTTTTTTAGCATTTAAGCATCGGTGGTTTAGCAAATAAAGGAACCTAGCCCGGTGAGGAGTGCTGAGACGGACGTTGGTTTTGTTTTTAGGAATGCTGAGACGTTCGTGAGTCAGAGCCCGTGGCCCAGCTGCGGGCTCCACCACGTATAATTTGCACCGTCCACGTCCAATTTGGGGTACGCAAGCCCACCACGGGCATTGGCCGGCCCGCCTTCACGGCATGGGGGTACAGGGAACCTACTTTTATCCGGAGCAAATACTGTATCCACGGGTGTGTTGAGGCTTAAAAATCATTTCACCTAGCTCAGTAACTCAGTTCCTGCACGGCATGGGGGCCCGGTGAGGGTGCTGGACGTTCGTTTTTTTTAGGAATGCTGACACGTTCGTGAGTAATTAGTTATTTACCTTTTCTCCTAAAGCATCCAATTTGCGGCACGCAACCTAAATATGGTAGGTGGAAAAAAATAGAAATTTTTCTAAACAAGGCCTAAAAAAAAAAAATAGTAGGTGTCATCCTCACTGCCAATTTGGCCCCACATACTGGGGTCCACTGCTCAGAGTCGGAGAAGAGTGGAGTCGCTCGGGCAGGCACGAAAATGGAGAGCGCAGCGCTGATAAGGCGATCCTCTTACCAATGGCAGGACCCACACCATCAGTGACTCAGGAGGCAAGGCGCGCGTGGGCGTAACGCGAGCTCGGCCGCTCGATGGAAAAGGTCGGGGAGGCCACGTCACGTCACGCTGCTCGCGCCGCGTCGGTTATAGCCTGACGACTCCTTTTCGCACCCGGCTCCTCCCTCCCCCACCTGCCCGCCTCTCGCTCCGAAGCTTCTCTCCGCTCGCGTCTCGTACCAGGAGGGAGGGAGACGGGGAGGACCCAGGGAGCGGAGGCGTGCGCTTCGCGCGCGCGTGTGCTGCGGCCCTGCGGGCGCAGGAGATCGGGGCCTGAGCTAGGGTCTGGGTCTGGGAGGCGGAGATGTCGACGCCGGCGAGGAAGCGCCTGATGCGGGACTTCAAGCGGCTGCAGCAGGACCCGCCCGCCGGCATCAGCGGCGCGCCGCACGACAACAACATCATGCTCTGGAACGCCGTCATATTTGGGTAATCATCAGGCCGCCGATTTATTTATTTATTTATGTGTTGTTAGGTTTGCTAGCCCAAGGATCTAGTGAGGTGTGTGAGGCCGCGATACGTTTGGTGGATTTTGGTGCTGACTGTGCTTTTGCTCTTGTTTGTTGCGATTCTGCAGGCCGGATGACACGCCGTGGGATGGAGGTGAGACCCATCCGATTTAGTTTGCCTCGATCTGTAATTGCTCAATAGCTGGCGTCTGCACTTTGGGGACTGCCAATTTCGTTAGTTGGTGATTGGTTGACTGAAATACTAAGTTCTAATTTATGCCGATTGTTCAATAGTTGTGCGTGATAGCTAGGTCCCAAATTTCCTGTTTGATTTGGCATCTCCAAGCATAGATGCAAACAAACCATGGTTTGCGGATATTAACCCCTATGAGCTTAAGAGAACAAGCTGCCTACGGAGGACCTGTGCTTAGTTTGCATGCTTTCCTGATGTAGGAATCTTGTAGCTGTGTCAACTCTTACGTACCGTTTGCCAAAATAGTAAGAACTTGATCTGTAGCGCCTTTTTTGTTTGTTCTTTAATGCTAACGGTTGTCAAAAACTACCAAAGGGAAGGCATGTCTGATTGACATGAAATTTTAGTTGTCAAACTTGAGTATGTCTGTTTTGGCCAAGCATATTGCTATATCTCTGTCTTTCTTATACAGCCAATATAAGAACAAACAACATAGCACTTGGGAAGTTGGATTGCCAATTGAGTTCCTGGTTCCATAAGCTTGTCGTTTTCGACATCAACATGGTCTTCAATAAGTGTGTGCACTAGGTGCCATATGTCTCGCTTGATTTGGAACCTTGAAGTGTAGATGCATATAAATGGAAACAAACTACGGATATTAATACCAAGCTGCCTACTTACGAACCGTGCATTTATTGCATGCTTTTCTGATATAGAAACCTTACAGTTGTCTTATCTCTTGTATACCGTTTACCAAATAAGTAAAGAACCTGATCTGTAACGCCTTCATTTTGTTCTTTAAATAATAATTAAATGTTAATGGTATTCACAAGCTACCAAAGGGAAGCGTGTCTGATTGGCATATTATTTAGTCAACTCTGGATATATGCATTTTACCCAAGCAAATTGGTACATCGCTGTCCTTAATTAAACAGCAATAAAAGATCCAGTGTTATGGCACTTTTTTCCACAACGGTCGAAACTGAATTTCGTTACTAGGGTAAGGAAAAAACATTATAGCACTTGGGAAGTTGGGGTTGTAAATTGAGTCACTGAGCTCCTCTACCTGGTTCCATAGTTCCTGTCGTTTTAGACAATGACATAGTCTTCAGTGTGATAGGTTCCATATTTGAATGTGATAGCATGCAGACAACCAACAAAAGAACAGGCATCGTAGCACTTGGGATTATGTACATCTATCCTTCATTCATTATATAGCCAATAAACAGAGCAAGATTATAGAACGGGGGATTGTAATTTGAATATCTGAGATATTGACTTCCACAATAGCTAATAAGGGCAGCCTACATCCGGCAGCCCTGCACCTACTGTAAATCATTACTAGCTAGTCAATATCAATGAGCCATGGCTTCAAATATTCAGTACCACTGTACCAGATTGTTCAACATTAGTACTGTATTGACATGAATGTGCTAACCTCTATTTGGTTGATTCAACTCTTTAGAATTATGTGATATCACGATGCAAGCACCGTCAGTATAGAAGTTAGAGAAACCATTTGTGATTGATAAATACACAATTATCATTTTCCATGAAAATAAAAGCATCTGTGTGATTCACTTTAAAATAAGAGCATGGGACACTTCCCCAGTGGAAGTGTATTGGTACTAAAAAACATCTGTTAGAAAAATACCGACCTTCCGTCGTCTGAAGGACTAAAACTCAGTTTTTTTCTTATGTGATTTGGATTGTTGTTTTTTCACTACATCAGCATATTCTTTCCATTGTGTACATATACTTTGATTTTGGTTTGTTAATGCCACAGTCGACTAGCTTGGTTCAATCATTTATTTGGGGCTTTTCTATGATAATATCGGTGAACATCAATCATAATGTAGTCTGTAGTATGCTAGAACAGTAGACATGGTTCACCTTGTTTCTTTTATTGGGCAGCAGAACGAACTGGCTGCTTTCTGATTTTAAGTGTCAGTTTGCTAACGTATGTCAAGTGTACACTTGCAGGCACGTTCAAGCTGACTCTGCAATTTTCTGAAGATTACCCCAACAAACCTCCAACTGTTCGGTTTGTTTCGAGGATGTTTCACCCAAACAGTATGTTCTCTTTAGATGTTATTAAGGAACTAAATTGTCCTCATATATTGACACCTGAATACATTGACAATAAGTGGTTTGAATACCCATTTTTTCAGTCTATGCGGATGGAAGCATCTGTTTGGACATCCTACAAAACCAGTGGAGCCCTATATATGATGTTGCAGCAATATTGACGTCTATTCAGGTATTGCTCATTTTGTCACTCAACCCTGTCATGTTGAAATAACCCCATTTTGTTCTATCACTGCCTGTCTATTATATTGCTGTAATGGATATTCTAATGGATTATTGTATCCATTTGAGAGCTCATGCAATTGGTCCCACCTAACTGAATGACACTTATAATTTCAATTACCATATGGTTTTGGAATAAATACTCCAGTTCCATACGGACACTGAAAGAAATAAAATGGTTTCCCCCACTACCTGATGTCACTAGAAAAAAGGTTGGTCATAAGCCATCTACTCCATTCCAAATTCTGACTTTTCTGTGCACATAGCTTTTGCTATGCACCTAGATATATGTCATGTCTAGATACATAGTAAAAAGATATGTATCTAGAAAAGCTAGAATGATTTATAATTTTGGAATGGAGGGGGTATATTTTATTGATTCCGTAATTCAAGTTGTTGATTGACCAAACCACCAGTCCACATGGGCAACATGCCTCCAATAAGTACCCAGCAATATGACCTGCCGACATCATGGTCTGTGTAGGAGGTCTAAGGATTGCTTGCCGTCCTTGATGGTTCGAGACACTGTTTGTAACAAACTACATCCTTTCCTCTTAATGAAACATGTGCTTTAAATTTGCGGAAAAAGGTACCCAGCAATGCAAATCCTTTCCATCCTTCGATCTTAGGACGGAAGTAGGACCACCTATATATTTTATGGCTGTTTTGTGCAATTTATATTTATAGGCTTGGGGACATCGGTACTCTCAACAATCAAAATGCTGGTACTGATTTCTTGTTGCCTTTCCTTTGCAGTCCCTGCTGTGTGACCCAAACCCAAATTCTCCTGCTAACTCTGAAGCAGCCAGAATGTTCAGCGAGAACAAGCGCGAGTACAACCGCAAAGTTCGCGAGGTTGTGGAGCAGAGCTGGACAGCCGACTAAAACTTTATCCGCCTCACCAGATGGTGCAAATAAGCACCTGCCTTTCCTGCTTCGTCAGTCTGTATTAAGCCGGCTTAAACCGTTAAAAATCCTCAGCTACTGTTGTGTTCTTGTGGTTCAGTCCCCTGTTGTACTGTTGCCTGCCGGTTTTCCTAATGTAGTTGTGAACGGTTTCATGAACTCAAATATTGGTGCGTATGTATAAGATATAGCTAAGCCAAGTTGTTGCTAGGTTTGCAGAAACCTCATATGCTTCTTTCTCGCTGCACGAACAGCCTCTCACGAGGTGCTTGCTCCTGTAGAGGCTGTTCCTCCTGTTTGTTCCTGTCCCTAAACCCTATGGTAGCTCTAACAGTAGTCGCGTGATGATCACAAAATTCATATCATAGAAGGCAATGCCTGTTACATCATCATTATTGGGCTACCAATGGAGAAAAATCGACAAAAGGCACACCATTATTGTACTCGTAGATAGGGATATGTATGATGATAAAAGAGAAAAGAGCCAAAAAAAAGGAACTCTACAGTGGTACAAAGAACACTAGTCTGCACCATGGGGAGGGGAGAATTTTCAGTTGAGCGAATCCTGCTGGGGCCTTAAGCATCTCATCAGAGGCCAGCGTTGCCATCTTCAGATCCTGTGACCGCTTTACTGGAGAACCACCTGATCATCTGCTCAATTGTAGCCGGCTGGACCTGGTTGCCCTGGACGACGACGACACCGGGCTTCCTCCGCTGCTGCTCCAGGCATCCCCCTCCCAGTCGTCCTGCACCTGGGCGGCGAACTGCAGGTTCCATAGCACGTCCTCCACCGACGGCCGCTGCGACGCCTCCTTGGCCAGGCACCTCTGGCAGATCTCCATGACCGTCCTCAGTGATTCGTCCGAGCACCCTTTGTTCACCGCGGGGTCTGCGAAGCTCCTCCTTCTTACCTTGTCCTCGTCGGCAATCGCCCATGCAAGCTGCAGTCGGATTGAGGGCTCATTCAGTTGATCCAGTGCAAATGTACATTGTTACTAGCTTACAACATTGTCAGGTAGAGATAGTGATGGTACCAGCTCTTTCAGTATCTCCACTTCATACATTGACGTGATGGCCTTCCCAGACACAACCTCAAGTAGGATCACCCCGAAGTCAAAGATGTCTGCCTTATCGCTCTTCATCCGACTGTAAAAGGAAAATAATCTTGTGATTAGTCACATATCACACGGATTGATTGAAAACCGGGTGGACGATAGTGTTAAGACTGCCATTTGGAGTACTCGTACCTATCAGTCTGAAACTTGTTTCCAGCTCCTCCCTGCTCGGATTTCATGGCCTCTGCTAGGATCGGGATGTTGTAGCTGCCGATCTTAGCGACATGGTTCTGGTCCAGAAGGATGTTGGTGATCCTCAGATCGTTTCCAACTAGGCCAGGTATGATCCCTCCGTGCAGGAACTGGATACCCTTGGCGACACCGATGGCGGCCGATATCCTCTGTGACCAGGTAAGCTTGCACCCTTCAGTTCCCTCTGTTAAAAGAAATTCAGTTCAGAAAGCAACACAGTAGTAGAATTCAGTGACGATTGCACTGTCAATCAGAGCAGCAATCGAAACGAAAGCGAGAGGAAACGGCAGCTTACGCGAGATCCTGCTCCTCAGGTTCCCATTCTGCACGTACTCGAACACGATGTACAGCTGGGTCACAGTGGACTCATTGAGATCGTACTCAAAGCAGTGTCCCAGAGCGCTGACCAGGTTCTGATGCCTGAGCCTGGAGATCGCCTCGATGTGGCGGTTGATGCTCTGGGTAGTCTGGCTCCTCTTCATCTTCAGAGTCCTGATCGTCACTGGCGTGCCATTGCCTAATCTTCCACGGTACATCTGTCAGTAAAAACAAGAGAAGTTTACTGTATGCTTTTATGGTTTTCCAAAAGGAATTTTTTTTGAAAGATCTTCCAAAACAAAACTTAATGATCACGAATTCGATTTAGGTAGCTGATGAACATAACTGGAGCAGGTGACGGTAATCTGCATGCATCAGATGTCCTAGCTCTGAGCTGACAGTGAATTGAGGCACCAAGAAGATGACATCATACCTCGCCGTGCGAGTCTTGTCCCAGCAGGTAAGAGTTTTCAAAGTTATTTGTTGCAGCTTCAAGCTCAACCAAAGAGAATGATCTGTATGACGGGATCCCCAGGGCTCCCAGCTTCACTGTCTGTGATATGTATCCTTTTTGTTTCGAATTACCAGAGTAAAAACTGAAGTTATTAGCGATTGCATTGCAGCATCAGAATGAAATGTTAAATTAAAGAAGCAATTTCAGAAGAACTCGAGAGCATACGTGCATCGGCGAGCAGTTTGGAAGGGTACCCGGTCGAAGAATTTTCCTCCTCCGAAGTTGTGGGAGCCCTCGAGTCCGAACCTTTGATGGCTTGGGCTTGCCTCCTCACAGCGAAGAAGACGATGAGAGCGACGGCCGAAATGGCGACAATGATCGCCATCACAATGCCGGCCACGAAGCCTGCATGGCTTGCGATCTTCTTCTTCTCCTTGCCGGTCACTATCCCCACGGCCAGGGCCTGGTTCTGGCAGAACGGCGACGGGTGTTGCGAACCGTCGCTGTCATCCAGGCAGTTGGTGGACACGAGCACCACCGTGTCCGGCTTCCTGTCCGGTGACCTCAAGCAGGTCGGCACGCTCCCCATGAGGAGGTTCAGCGACAGGTCGACGAACCGGAGGTTGTCGCCGCACGGCGCCTTGTCGGACAGAGTCCCGGTGAACCTGTTGCCGGCGATGTTCAGGTACCGGATGGACGGCAGGGAGAGCAGCGCCGGCGCGAACGGCCCGACGAAGCGGTTCCACGACACGTCCAGATGCTCCAGCAGGTAGAAGGAGCCCAGCTCCGGCGGGAGGCCGCCGCCGAACCTGTTCCTGCTCAGCACCACGGTGACCACCTTCCTCCCGAGCCTGGGGAACGCCGGCCCGAGCGAGTTGCCGCCGACGTCGAGCACCTGGAGGTTGCTCTGCCGGCTCAAGTCCGGCAGGTTCCCGGACAGGTTGTTGGACGCGAGCACGAGCGAGCGCAGCGACGGCGCGCTCCCGAGGGACTCCGGCACGGCGCCCTGGAACGTGTTGTTCCGCAGGCTCAGCACGGCCAGCGACGGCAGCGCGCCGATCCAGGCCGGCACCTCGCCGCCCAGCATGTTGTCGTCGAGGACCAGCGTCTGGAGGGCGACGAGGCGCGACATGCCCCTCGGGACCGCGCCGAAGAGGTAGTTCCCGCTCATGTTGACGATCTCCAGCGAGGCGAGCCTGCCGAGCTTGCCCGGCAACGGGCCCCAGAGGCCGAGCCCGGACAGGGTGAGCACCTTGAGGTCGGGAAGCCTGGACAGCGTCGTGACGACGGCCCCGATGGAGAAGTTCTGGGGCAGAGGCGGCGTGCCCGCGACGCCGGCGATGTGGAGCTGCGTCACCGTGTCCCCGTAGCACAGGACGGCGGCCGTGCCCGTAGGCCCCATGGAGCCGCCGGCGCCGCCGCAGAAGTCGGTGGTGTGGCGCCAGTGGCTGACCATTGGAGGGCTGTTGAGGAGCTGCTGGATCTTGATCAGAGTCCATACCTGCGAAGGCTGGAGCTGCGTGGTCTCCGGGATCAATGCAAGAAACGCCGAGAAGAAGATGAGCAGGAGATGGCTCGGCGTCGCCGCCATTGGAGACGAGTCCTCGATGAAAACACTGTATGGTTACTGCTTCGCTATGCTCTTCATCAAGAAACAGAACACTGCGCTACGCAGTGGAATCTTTGCCTGATCTTGTTTTGGTTTCTCCTGCTGTGACCAAGAACAGCGACAGCATCAGCAGAATGAATAGCCAAACGTGGGTAAATAGGAGGAGAATGAAACATCATCAGGAAGCAAAACTAACGGTAACGAGCTCATCACCCCCCTTGGTCAGCAGCAGTAGAAATGAGGAAGAGGAACTAAAGTTCAGAGGTTTTTAAAGGTAAAGGAGGCAAAGCAAAAGAGAAGCCGGGCAAAGCTAGACAGCAGCAAACAGTGAGCAAAGTGGAGTGATCATCAAATCTCCAAGGACCAGAGCACAACTGACTCGCGAGTAAACAAGCAGTTGGTTCCTCCAAATGTGTACCCCTGCTCTGCTGCTACCCGTTGCAAAGAATCTCTACTCGCTACCACTAGGCGCCCGATCATCAGTATCAGGAGTAGTTTCACAAGAAAACCGTGAAACGAATTGAATGTCATGTCACCCACCTTGGAGTGCAGTCGCCGAAGTAGCTTGCGATGAAGGACGCAACCAGAGATTGAGGGAAACCCAACTTCTTCAGAGCTCAGATCAATGGTGATGGGATCAGAACAACAACGGATAGATGAACCGTTGGAAGAACGTTGGGATTTGTGCCCCCTCCTGTCTAGTATGCTCGCTTGCCTTGCCGGTGTTATTTGCGCTGCTGTAGACTTGTTGCGCTCGCTCTGGAGTGGAGTCGAGAGCTCACTCGGCGAGTGTTGCCTAGTTGAGCTGCGGCGCAGAGCGTCACGGACGGGGGCGTCAGAGGAAGAGGCGCGTGGAGCAACGGACAGGTGGTGTCTCCAAAACCTGAGCTGGACACGGGGGAGCCCGAAAATGCCGGAGCAGGCAACGGACAAGGATGGCAGCATGGGCAGTCCACTCTAGTACACACACAAAGCAGCAGATTGTGTGATGGTTCTCTGCTTTATTGGGATTAGATTCTCTTCTTCCTTAATCTCTGATGCTTTAGTGAGGCTTCATCTAGTATTATTGTACCAAACCTTTTTTTTGCCTTTGACACTGACACTGATGTCGCCCTTTGCCACACATGCTCAGGAGGAATTGCAATGATTTACGTACTGCACGTCTCACAAGTCACAACGTGTGCCCTTTTTACTTACTGATAAACAAATGATGATGATGATAGATAATGCAGCTAGTCCTGGTTCCTGATCACTAAGAAAGAAGTGCGACGGTACTAGTACTAGCCGTTTGGACCGACACGACGCCATTATTGCACGGTAAGATGGACACCATGGTTTCTTTCCTCACCTGTATGATGAGCATAGCTTGTATTTTTCTCGAGCTCTTTTCTACACCAGGAGCCGAGGCTGCCAAGCTGGGGGGGCTGGGGCTGCCCAGCCCTCGCCGCTTTGCCGAAAGCGCCGACACCAGCCAGAACCCTGCGTGCCTGCCCCGTATTCATGCTTGGCTGTGGGGGAATGCAATGCACCCCTGTACCCTGCGTGCACACACGGACACGGTGACACGGACAGGACAGAGTGCATTTTCACGCACCGCACTGAAACATTTGAGATGTTTGTTTCGTGCACTGGAGGTGTGAATATATGTGGAATGAATGCTCGTCATGACAAACAAACTAGTTGGGCCTGCTGTTAGTTGGGACGACGGTGTCCTCCTGTTTGGGCAACAGAGAAACAGGACCAAGTGTAGTGTTGTTGGAACTCAAGAGCTGACGCTGACGACGTGGACGGCAGTTCCGAGCCGACGGCGTCATCCGTACGTGGTCCTTGTGGTGGAGCAACGTGCATGTGCACATGGTAATATACACGGGACAAATCCGAGCGAAAATGGTAATTAGCCCGTAGCAGCGCATTTACCAGCACTTTTTTTATGTTTTTTGGAGCGATCAACTACTGTGCGTTCGTTGAACAAAAAATGCTGAGCTCTTAAGAGTACTATGCGTACATTTTTATCATATCAGTACTTCTCAAAGCGTAATAAAGGAAAGAAAAAGAAATGGGAGCCAGATTGACCAGCTAGTATCTTTTGCAGAGAAACCCGAAACTGCTGGCTTTTGATTGTGTGCCATGCAAGTCTGCCTTTTCCAATTTTAGGAGCACCGAAACCCCAGCACACAAAGCTAGCTAGGATGGCCCACGGCTACAGCTACAACAAGACAGCACATCACGACTTGACTTGACGATGTACAACCACCGGCTGATCCCACTTTAATCTCAAGCATTATTATGCTGATGAATTCTCATCGACCCAACCTGCTAATCACTCTTTATACATATATATTACAGCCTTACAGGAGTACTACATAGAGTTAAAAGAAAAACTACGGCAGACAGCAGAGGAAGAAAACCCAACGAGAAGGAACTAGTCACGGACCAGTGGCCTACAGTAACAGCCCTGCACTGCACTACCACCAAAGTTTGCGATGCAAGCAAAACCAGTGGCCTGTTGTGTGTGAGTGAGTGAAGACTGGTGACGGGGAGTGAATAGTGAGTGAGTGCTGGTTTGTCGGAGTACGTGAGTGCCCGAGCAAGTGAGTCCATCGCCATCGGCCCGTCCGTGCAGTCGGCACACGTACAAGGTACACCGCCATTACTCTCGCTCGCCGCGAGGTTGGTGGCTGTCCGCCCCCACGCCATTACTACTGGATCCGCCGGAGGCCAGGCCAGGCCATGCAATGCATGCCAGCCGGCCGTGAGCTTTCGTAGCATCCAATCCAAGGCGCCGCCGGGCCGTGAACGGCGACGCCGTGGGCATGCCCGTGTGGCCATGTATGAATTCATGGCGTTTCCGGGAGTAGTAGGACGCAACTGCCCTCGTACGCACGCCCGTGCCGCCCCGGCCGACACCGCCATCAATCCTCTCCAGGCCCGGCCCCGTCCCCGACGAGGTGGTGCGGCCGGGCGGCCGACCCCGCCCCCGACGGGCATATCGATCGATGATATTTGGCCGTGTGTTCCGATCCAGATCGCCGGTGTACCGCGGTCACATGGCCTAAGGACGACGTACAGTACCAGGGACTGGCTGGGCGACTCATTGCCTGCGCTGCTGCTAGCGGTGGTTTTTAACTCTGGTATACGTGTCGTACAAAATGTCGTTGGCATATTCAGAGCTCCAACTACACTCTATACGATGCATTGCTAGCTGTTTGGTTCTACCGTTCGAGCATTTTTCAGACCATGAGCTGAATAGCTGATAGCGCTACTTTTTGTTTGTTTCGGCCAGGGCGGACAGTATTGTAATTTGTAAGTTGTAACTTGGTGTCTTGCATGCTTCAAAAATCGATCGATTGCACACAATTCAAGCAGTAAACGATCCGATCGTTTTTATTCGCGCAGTGAAAGAAAAATGCGCATAAGCACTCGCATGTACATATGCTGATTGGAATTATCACAAAGGAGAGACTCCCTCTGCAAGTTGCACCAGAAGTCCAGAACAAATCAAGAAAATTGGTGCATTTACGGCTAGTTTCAGTATGCTGTAAATAAGGGTCTTAAACTTTGGATCAAAATTAAGGCCCCAATACCGCCCTCGTCATTTCCTGACCGGCATTGACACAAATCTACTCCCACGCTCAAAGGGTTAGCACTTAGCAGCATGTCCAAATCAAAGGAACATCGCTCAAGGACCATTTTTGTAGCGATGTCGTTTTGGAAAGCTGGCATGGACAAAACCGTAACCGATTTAGCCAGTTTCTATAGATTCACTGGCAAACCTATCAATGCTCGTCCAAGAGGAACTCTGTGGTGTGGTCTGCGGTGTACGTGATGTGTCAAAGAGGAAACCATATAGGCTCACACATGTGGTGTGCCCTAGACATGCTTACTCTGCATATCACGTCTAGCTGCTCTAGCTCTGTCTATATTAGCGGAGGCAGAATTGGCGACATGGGCTGCTTCCTCTTCTTTCTCCTGCCTCTCCTTTCCTTCTTCTTCCCCTCAAATCTATAGGGGCTTAGGGGCAGGGGGCCACTGTGGGAATCACGGTAGGGGGCTCAAGCCCCCTGCCGCCTCTCACTATAGAGATAACAACATATATGGGGTTGGAGAAGTAAAAAAGATATATGTGTGTTGATAAAGCTAAAACATTTCTTGTGAATCTCGAATAATAATTTTATTATATAGACACAATAATATATTTTATAAAACAAATCACATGTATTTTGAGAAAGAAAATTCTCATTTCAGGCGAAACATTTTTCTTGTGCATTTGGAACATAAAACATGCAATTATTGGGAATATTATTTTAAAATATCAAATATGGATGTGAAATAGCCAAGTTATTAAGTAAAAAATTATGATACATCAATTTTTCTCAATTTATTCCATAAATTAATGACAACATTATTTTCAGTGGCAGAAAACGTTTTGAATGCCATATGTGTTAATTTTGACAATCCCAACATCATTTGGACGACTAAGTTTTTTGGAAGTGCTCATAAGAATATGTTATATGTGCGTGCGTTCATAAATTAAAGGTGATTCTATACATTTATGTGAAATGTTATGATTTGCTAAAGAAAATGTTGCAAGAAATTGTCCATTTAAATTATATAAGAAATTTCAACTTTTCTAGACATATTGTTTTATTGTATATCTAAAATATTGTAAATCTAAACTTCTCATCATACTACAAAATTGAGGAGTATATAATAGGAAATAGTCCAATTTTCTTCCCTCAATTTTTGTGAAAGTCCACTTTTCCTCCTTGAACCTCGAAATCGGGCAAATCACTTCCATCAACTTTTTAAACCGTGTGTTTTACCTCCCCGAGCAGTTTTGTAGGTGGTTTTGTATTTTTTTATTTCATATATGAATCTTTGAAAATCATAGTAAGTCATAAAATAAAAAAAAAATGTTGGACTGCATATGAGTAGATCTACACAATGAATATTGGGTTATTTTGATTCATGCCCTTACAATTTTCGATCTTTGGAAATTTATCCTTACAATTCAAGTAATTGGAGATTTGCCCTTCCTATTCTTTATTCTACTGGACATTTGCCCTATTCTACGTGATACCGCTATTTGGGCCCACTTGCGGGGCATTGTATTTCAGTATAGGTCCGTATTGCCCCCGGGTTTAAGTGTGCCTCACCCGTCTTCTCTCCGTATGCCCCCAACTCCGTCGTCATCGTCTCCAAATCGTCGCCGCTGGTCCGTTCAATGTCGCCCTGCCCCGTCCTCGCCGTCGCGCTTGACCCTTCTTGCGGCGCCATCCGCCGCCCTTTTGCCCGCCCGCCGCCGGCCGCCGTCGGACCGCTGCGCCGTTGGTTCTGGTTTGTGTTCGGTGGCGGTGCACGTGGGGAGATCGGCCGGCTGGTCTGCCGGTGAATGGAAGCGGTGATAGCCATTGTGGTTGTGGAAAGGCATCTTTGATTCCATGAGCGCGAGCCGTTTACCCATGCTAGACTGGCTGGATATGTCAGCATCGTTGCATGCACTTGGATGGATCCTTGCGTAGGATTATTTTCGTTTCGAAACATGCGTGCGCTGTGAAGTGATTTTGATTGGTCCGTCGGTCTCACCTCGTGAGCGAGATCGAGCGAGGCCGTGTCGTTGATTTGTTGTCTTCTTGATGCTATAGCGGTGGTCGCCGTTTATCTCAGACTCCGCAGAACCGTAGACCACACGGACGGTTGAGCGATGGTACGACGCTGGCCGGGCGAGCGTGGCCGCGTGCGGTGCGGCGAAGGCGCGGCGGCATCGGTAAGCGAAGCTTCAGCGGCTGGGCGGACGGCGCCGCAGCGGAAGCAGCGGGCAGATAGCGGAGCGTCCCTTGCCGGACCCGACAGAGCACGGCGGCCGGGCCGAGCGAAGCGCGCCGCCGTGGCGAAGTGCGCTAGGCGGCCGGGAAGCGGCGCCCGGCGGCGCGCTGACGACGAGCACGCACGTATTTTGGTGAAAGCGGTGGTGGTGCTCCACTCCGGCCCGGCGTTGGGCCGCGATTCGTGGGCGTACGGGGGCAATACGGACACTATGTTCATACGAGGGGCCTGCAGGTGGGCCTTGCAACAGGTCAAGCGTATAAAAGGGCAAAGATAGGTGAGAAGCGAGAGTTAGAAGGATAAATTTCCAATTACTTAAATGGCAAGTTTCCAACAACGAAAAATTGCAAGAGCAAGGATCCAAATATCCCATGAATATTAATATGGTATATTATAGTACAAAATACTTATTATATATTTAGATCTATGTTTTTATAATTAATTAGAATAATCTATAATTGCAGTTCTTGGGTCCAATTGTGGTGAAATTTTATTACGAGAAAACAGCAAGAAAGAAAATTGGTTGATTCTTTCCCACCAGCTGGGCTGCCCCATAGCCTCCTGCTGGGCCTAGATGGGCTTGCCGATCTCCTGCTGTCCTGCTGAAGCTGAAGTTGCCAACGGACATAGATCCCCTCAATCACGTTCACGTCACCTCTCCTCCCGTTTACTCCCTCTCGCTCTCTCGTAGCTTCTTCCCTGCGGCGACGGCTGGGCGAGCAGCGCCGCCCTCTTCGTCAGGCCCTTCTACGGCGACGAGCATCCATCCGGTATGCCCTCCCCTTTTCTTCCCTTCCCTTCCCTTCCTGCTGTGCGAAATCGAGCACCTCAAACCCTAACGCAAGGAATTCGTATCTGGATCCGGATCTGACCCGATCAATTGCATATGCGTTATACGCGCCAGCTTCGATTATCTTACATGTAGTCATCGGTTGCACGTAACTACGTATGTACACCACCCATGTCCTATGCTGGATCCGCCACTGATTTCCTAGAGCTGATGGGCTGTAGATCAATCCCTCCCTTCTCTGCATTGCTAGAGACGATGACAGCATGATTGAAGTTAGGTAAATTGCATCCACCGGTATTGGATATATTCGATTATGCACACCGTGTGAATCTCTTAGCTCGGAGGATTACGGATCATGCTGCTGTGTTTGTCATAGGTCAATATGATCTGGGAATGAACTGTTTTGGGTACTACTAAGTGGGGAAAAAGGGGAATTGGTGGTTCTGCGCTTGTAATGTATTGATGTTATTTTTGTTGACATTTTGTCTCTGCGGTGAGAAATAGTTAGGTGGTATTGCTAAGTCTTCTGAGCACTACATATGTAGGTTGCATCTGTGCAGTTTTCTGGTATATCACTATTTTTACAGCGACATTATATGGTAAAAAGGGTTTAGGTTCAAACAATGGGTACTTCTTGTATATGGATTGTTATCTGTGTTATCTGAATAGGCAGTACTGTTTATGAATCTGGGAGCACTTAGGATTATAGTTATGGTGTTTTGCAACAAACACATATTATTTGATGACTGTAGCATCTCTCTTGTAAATGACACAGATTGTTTTTGGTGGTCTCATGTTTTTTATCTGTTGTTATCTTGGCTGATGACACGATATTGCTTAAAAATTGGCATGTGATGTGCAATGGCATAAACAACCAGTTGAAGTGGAACTGATTCTGAGCACCCTTTTATGTTCTTCGTTGCAGCTCTATAGGTTTTTTGTACTATACTTTCTAGCGGTTCTGGCCTTGTTGACACAATGGTGAAGCTGACAATGATAGCTCGTGTCACTGATGGCCTTCCACTGGCAGAAGGGTTGGATGATGGGCGAGATCAGAAGGATGCTGATTTCTACAAGCAGCAAGCCAAACTTATTTTCAAGAACTTGTCAAAAGGGCATCACGAAGCTTCGCGGATGTCAATTGAGACAGGGTCCTACTATTTCCAGTATCCTTTTACCATTTATGGTCCTCTTTTCTATATATTCTGAACTAGGCTTGCTTCTGCATGCCCATGGAAGCCACATGATTTATATATGATGCGTTGATGTTCTGACGAGTGATGACCAATATATCAGCATAAATAGAAATGAAGAACTGACTGCAGTTATATCAGCATAAATTGAAATGAAGAACTGACTGCAGTTAAACAATAATAAAATAAGAACTCATATATCAAAGGGATCTGCATGATACCCTGCAATTGGCTTCAGAAATGGTTATATTAACAAGACTATCTTCGCCACTTTTTCTCTTTAGTGGTTTATTTTATTTTCTGTTTTCATCATTCATTGTTTAAAAACGTAATAGAATCATGCTTGTGGTTTAACCCCTCCTGTTCTTATCATTTTGTGATAGTCTTGTTATGCCTTGATTCAAATGTATAGCTACATCATTGAGGGCCGAGTGTGTTATCTGACTATGTGTGACCGCTCTTATCCAAAGAAACTTGCATTCCAGTACCTAGAAGATCTGAAAAATGAATTTGAGAGGGTCAATGGCAACCAAATTGAAACTGCTGCAAGGCCATATGCTTTTATCAAGTTTGGTATGGTTCCTGACTTCACTTGACAGCATTGTTTTTGTTTATGATTTCAAATTCTACTGCTTTACAAGTTATATATTCCTATTTCTGTTTAGATACCTTCATCCAGAAGACTAAGAAACTGTATTTGGATACAAGAACTCAAAGAAACCTCGCAAAACTGAATGATGAACTATATGAGGTGCATCAAATTATGACTCGCAATGTTCAAGAGGTTCTTGGTGTTGGTGAAAAACTAGACTGTAAGATCTCAAATCATTTTCTGCCAGCGTTTCATTATTTGCATGTTATTAAACTGGTACTCCCTCGGGATGGTATTAGAAGTCGTTTTTTGGACAAGGTTTGGGTCAAACATCGGGAATATAAATTATCAATAACTTTTAAGTTGTTGAGTTTGTAAATGTAAACATTATATGAGTAGATTTGTCTTAAAAAAAATACTTTGATAAAAGCAATGTTTTTAAGGCGGGAAGGCGAGGCGTGGCGAGTGACTACCGCCTTATGTTTAGGCGACTAAAGCGTGAGGCGAGGCGACGCCTTATGAATTTAAGAAAAACTTAAAACAGAAGCTCATAGCAGTTGATGATGAAAAAAAAATTAAAAAAAGAAAGGGAAAGGAGGAGTAATAAGTGGGCTGTCCTAGCCCCACCAGGCGGCCCATGTGCCCCTGCCCCTTCAGGCCTATCCCAAACCTTCCACCGCTGCCCACCGCTGCTCCTCTCGTTCTCCACCATTCATTTTGCACTGTATCCCTCTCCGCGGCTGCGGTATCCCTCTCCGCGGCTCTGCCCCTCTTTCTCCGGCATGGCAGCATGCGCTCCTCTGCTCCCCTCTGTCCAGATGCGCCGCTCTGCTCCCCTCCCTCGCCACTCCCCTTCCAGATCTACAGCTACTGCCGTCCCCTTCTAGATCAAGCACATGGTGGTGGAATCGAGCAGAGGACGGCGAGGAGGCGGCAGAATCGAGCAGAGGATGGCGAGGAGGCGTCGGAATCGAGTGGAATCGATGAGGCGGCGGCGGAATCAAGCGGAATCGATGAGGAGACAATGGAATTGAGGGGCGTCAGCTTGAGCATAAGGCGACAAGGCGCCGCCTTACCCCTAAGGCGAGCCAGGAGCGCCCCTGGCAGCAAAGCGTCGCTTTAGCGGCGCCTGAAAACACTTGGATAAAAGTATACATATATCACATCTCCATAAATATTTTTATAATAATAAGAGGTCAAAGTTGTGTTTTGGAGACCATGTCGCTGTCCCTAAACGACTTCTAATACCATCCCGGAGGGAGTATGCTTGTTTGTGACATGAGTCCAAAGGTTAAATTATTAGTATGACAAAGGTGCTTTTTCTTTAAACTGGCCTTATCTTCTATATTCTTTATAGAAAGTATATTCATCCTATTGCCCTTTTCAAGTTCTCAACTTTTTTTTTGTTTTCTTTGTTAGCCTGAATGCCTGTTGCATTTTGAGCTGCCATTTTCTGGTGGTCCCCACTTATGTTTCATCTTTTCACCACATTGCAACCGTTTGTCTGCATTAATAACATTTTTTTTTTCATTCTATGCATTTATGCAGAGGTCAGTGAAATGTCAAGCAGGTTGACTTCTGATACAAGAATATACGCAGATAAGGCAAAGGACCTCAACCGGCAGGTACCCTCATGCTTAAAATTCATCGTTTATATTTGCCAGATGAGCCAAGTTTAGGATTCTCCCTCAATCTAGATGGAATATCAGATCCATATAGTGCTTGTTGGATAGTATGTATCGTGCTAGCCTTATTTGTAGTTTCATAACTATGGTTTGTTTTATTAGAATCTACCCTTTCAGGTAAATTAAATTCTTTGGTTGAATACTATATTGATGTTGGAATTAAGTTACAAGTTGTGATGTCAGTTATCATTGTTGCCTGCTAAAACTACAAACTTGTGCCTAGAACTACAAGTTTCAGAATATTTTTAATTTGTGAACCGAGGATTTTTATGGATGCATGTCTTGCACCTCCAGGGTTCCCCTGACTGTTCTGACCATATTATTTCGTTGACATGCAAAATTTTCAAATATCAGGCATTGATTCGGAAGTATGCTCCTGTCGCCATTGTCATCGGGGTAGTATTGATGCTCTTTTGGCTCAAGAACAAGATATGGTGAGTGTACAATATGAAGGAAACTGGGCCCTGTTACAACACCGGAGAAGAACAGACGGAGAAAAAAACCAGGTCCATCTGGATTCAAGATGCTTTGGTGACTTGTATCCCGTATCTGCCCATTCAAGCGAGTACATGAGCTGCCCTTTGCTCCCTCCCTATAAGCTAGTATATTAAAGTGAATTCATTGTAGTGCAGACCTTATAAGAAACTCAGATTTTGTGCATCCGTGGAACCCGTAAATACAAGAGCTCTGTAGAGTTGGCTTGACGACATCGGGGTTGCAATTCTTCTGGTGGAAACTCAAATGTAAGAATTCAGGCTGATCTGATGAGTTGACTTCACTCCGGCAAGCTTATTAGCTGCCCAATGTGCCATGATTTACACAAGGGCTCGTACAGTGTGTCTGTGAGCATGAGCTACTAGTTGCTAATGAAGTGTGCTGCGTTTACCCTTTGCGCAACTCAGCAGTCAGCACTGACATCTGCAGATTGTTGTTGGTTTGTCACGATGTTGAAGTCAATAGGCGTAGGCGGTGACGTTTGTGTAAGGTAGATTGTGATGATTTGTGAGTTAGCTGGCGGCGTCACGGATATTCTTTCCTTGCGATTGAGGGCATGTTGCCTTTCAGCATCACCTCGACTACTGTATGCGATTGTTGAACGATGCATGTGCTCCACCATTCTGACTGCTCCGTCCAGCCGCTTTCTTCTTCGAGAGGGATTAGGGGCTACGAAACTTTTAGAGAGAGTGAGGGCTATCTCATCTCCTGACGAATTCAGTCAGCCAACACAGCAGAGAACTGATGTTATCTTAGCATTTAGAATGTTTCTAGAACTAAGCCCCAATCCAATTCAGTCATAGGTCAGAGACCCTCATCTATATACGAGCACTACAGTACATATAGCCTAGATGGCAAGCTAATAAGAAGAGGAAATGGGAAAAAGCGAAGTAGCAGCTGGCACCACCGATCATCCAACGCCAACTCAACTCGCTTGTCCCTGCAGAAGGCAATCGGAAGGTCGCTTGTCCCTGCAGAAGACAATCGGAAGGGGAAAATTAATTTGGTATTAGCCATTACTGTTCGATAATTCAGATGCAAACAGGGAACGAATCGAGAAAAGAACAGGCCCTCAATCATCTTGATTCAGCAAGTCAATTACTGCCAGCAAGCGCATCATATTAACTGAGTAATTCCCAGCGCGTATTGAGCGAGCAAAGCAGCAGGATCGGCGGCAGAGTTAGTTGATCGATCGAGAGCCGCACCGCACGCACCTACGAGGACGAGGACGCCGACGGGGAAGGAGTGCCGCTGCCGGCGGGAGGCTGCTCCTGCTCCTGCTCCTGCTCCTGCTCCCGCTCGCGCTCCCGGTCCTGGTGGTGGTGGCGGAGTCGCGCGCGGATCTCGTGGATCCGGCCCTGGGCCTCCTCCACGAGTCGGCGGCGCTTGCCGTAGGTCTGCTCGAGGCGGCGCTGCAGCTCGGCGGCGCGCGCCCGCGCCCTCTCCAGCTCCGCCAGCGCCTCCGCCAGGCGCGCCCGCGCCGCCGCCAGCTGCGCGTCGGCCGCCGCCTCCCTCCGCCGCAGCTCCGCCGCCGCCAACCACCGCGCCCGGCTCGCGTCCGCCGGCCGCCTCCCCTCGCACATCCCTGACCGCCTGCCTGCCTGCCTTGCCCGCGCGTCGCCTACGCCTGCCTGCGCTGTGCGGGGGCTTAGGGATTTGTTGGGTGGGCGCACGCGCACGCGCACGGGCCCCCGTTTATACGCCCCCGCCGTCTTGATCGCAATCGTAACCGCCCTCGCCCTCACCCTCACCCTCACCGCCTCCTCTCCTCTCCTCTGCTTTTCCTCGATTGAGACGACTCTCCTCGTTGACTCATGTCACTGCGAAACTTTTTGCGCTGCAGGTCACCATGGTCGGGTTCCGGTTTGGGCTTTGGGCCTGGGCTGCTGCCTACTACTAGCCCCAACTCCCCCCCTCAACCCCAAAAAAACAGACACTTCGATTAGTCTTGTGTAATACCTACAGATCGACGTCGTTAGTGGCGTGGGTGATTAGTGAAGCATCATCTCCTACGTATTGCCGGCAATTATTGGTTGATGATACTATCCTATCCTATCTTTTCTTTTCTACCACTGGCATGCAACCCAACCGCCCCTGATTATGCAAATGCAACGCACGCAGCCGGCCTGCATTTTGTCTCTGCCAAACCCCAAGGATTCGGCGGCTGTGAACCCGAGTTCATCTCCGTGGCAACTGGCACTGCCAGCCAAGTCATGTCCAGCGAGCCGTGGTCGTGCTCTCGCGCTGGCGAGTGGCGACCGTGCAGTCACAGGCTCACTTGTCAGTGCTCACAGCCGCGCGCACAGGACTGTGTCAGTGTCACGGTCTAGAGACATCTGGCGATGACACGATACTTATCAGGCGTGCGCTTACCTCGTCACGCAGCCCCGGGACAGAGCGCCATGTCGTAACATATTTGGTGCCATACCGGCACCTCCATCTCCATGGATGGCCTGCTCCAGCTTCAACGCATGCCATGCCCCGCGCTACCGGAGACGGAGACGACCCCTGCCATGCCAATTCCTGCTCCCCGTCTACACATATACACTTGCAGATGCAGCTTTCCTTGTCAGGCCGGAGCCAAAGCGCCAGAACCAGAGCGCAAGCTACCTAGCTCTGCTCAATGGCTTCCAAGCTGATTGTCCTGCTGCTCGCGGCCGTCGCCTTCGTCCCGGCGCTCGACCTCGCCGCTGCCGCCTTCGTCCCGGCGCTCGACCTCGCCGCCGCCGCCTTCGTCCCCGGCGCTCGACCTCGCCGCCGCCACGGAGCACTGGGTGGGCGACGACAAGGGCTGGGCGCTCG
Organism: Hyparrhenia diplandra; assembly: GCA_015847255.1. NCBI lineage: Eukaryota > Viridiplantae > Streptophyta > Magnoliopsida > Poales > Poaceae > Hyparrhenia > Hyparrhenia diplandra. The sequence continues at coordinate 76,341 of JADLZK010009989.1, forward strand.
GCTTCAACTACACCGCGTGGGCCGAAACCAAGCGGTTCGAGGTCGGCGACACCCTGGTGTTCAAGTACAGCCAGCCCAGCCACACGGTGGTGGAGGTCAGCGGCGCCGACTTCGCGACGTGCAGCACGCCGGAGGCCGCCGAGGTGATGGCCTCCGGCCAGGACCGGGTCGCGATCGACGGCCCCGGCCGGCGGTGGTTCGTCTGCGGCGTCGGCGCGCACTGCCTCAACGGCATGAAGGTCAGCATCGACGTCCCCGCCGCCGCTGCTCACATCAGGGGTAGGTCCCTACTCAAGAAGCCTAAGCATGTGTTTCTGGGCAGCCCCAGCCCGGCGGCCAAGGTCCAGGCGCGCCTCGCGCAGGCCGTGCTCGCCCTCGCCGCGGTCGCGGCCGTGCTCGTGCTCTAGGCTGCCTAGCTTATTCTGTTCGTGCTCATGCACGACGCTGCCTTCTTCTCTTCTGCGTCGTCATACACGTGAACCGGACAGTGGCGTGGTGTGTGTTTGGGGCCGGTGGCTGTTGTATGAGCGTCCCGAAGTGTGTAATTCCATTCTATGATTTTCCTGCTCGAGGGAAATTTTCATGGTGTATTTCTTTCCGGTATTCTTTAAAAATTATAACAATGATGTAAATCTACTTTTTGAACGAACAGTGCATATTTTTTTTTGAAACAAACCAAGCGGGGAGAGCTGCCGATTATATTAAAAGAAGATAAGCTCGGGTGAGCACAACAAAACAACTAGAAGACCACAACCACCGACAACAAGGACAACCGAAAAACAGCACGAGACACTTCGACCACCACCAAACTACCGACCACGACAACAAGCGAAACAAACAAAACAACCACCACCACAACAAACCCCTACAACACATTACGAAGAGGCAAGGTAACCTCCGCCACCCGGGTTCGAGAAGGCGGGACCCTTTAAACTCATCAAAGATTTGAGGAGGTGGGCGGCAACAATTCCTTCAAAGCAGTCAACAACTTCTTGCATTGCGTCATCATCGAGCTTGCCATCCGTCCCAACAATGCCCAAATCATTCAGCACACTACGTCGTGAAAGGCGAGCACTTCGGCGAAGTGACGACTTATCGTAGGATTTACGTCGACGTCTTGTAGGTGGTGAAGGGGGGTGTATAGGAGGACATGCCGTGTTCTGCTCCATCTTAGCTGTGATGAGGGCCGAAGAAGATGTAGCCTTTGTTGGTGGATCCTCCGTGCATTTGTGGGGCTCCAACATTGACCTCGGTGGTAGGATGGGTGCCTTCAATGTTGACGAGGAAGATTGGGTCAACTACCACTTGAGAGGCAACTTCCTCATCATTGGATGTGTCCTCCACTAGAACAGAATCCTCAACGAGGGTGACGACATCTAGTTGCTCAATTGTCTTCTCACCAATCATGGAATCTACAATGACTCCACATGTTTCCCCCCGCGAACCAAGGAGTCCGTAGACATGCAAGCCTCTATGAGAGATGGGAGGATCATTCCCTCGGCGACTTTCTCCATGGGCACCTTTTGGCGAGCCTCTACATCAACTACCTCATTACCGGTAGGGTTCAACATTGTGTGAGACTCCAACTCATCGGTGACAGGGGTTTGTTGCGTTCACATATGCCTCCTCGGGCCCCAAGGAGTCGAAGGCGTAGATGCCAAAGGCTGGAGAAGTGGCAACCGATGGTGTTGGCGAGTGACCCCGGAGAACATGGGCGAAGAGCTCGGGCATGTTGGAAAAAGAAGTATGTTCGGCATGTGGCTCCACAAACTCCAAATGGTTGGCCAAACGTGCAGCCACAACTTGATATTAGAAGTCTCCTCCCTAATGGGACGCAACACTTCCTCCAAACACCCTACAACCAATTGTCGAGCTCCGATCGCAAAGACTCTGTCAAAGGCGCAACTATGGGTGAGTCACAACACTCGATGTGTGAAGAGTGACAATCACTTGGCGAAGGCATGGCCACGACGTGAGACCAACTCTTATTTGTTGAGGGGTGGAGCGAAGACTGCGGTGCCGCTCCTTATGTCCGGGCGGCGACGCCGAATGCATCGAAAAGAATCCTTTGCGGGAGCTAACTTGGTGATCTCGTGCGAGGCAGCGATAGCATCTACCTCGAGCCCATCTCTTGAAGGCGATGCGCTCGACTCGAAGCCCGTGGCGATGGCGATGAATGAAGGTCATCACGATGCGAGCAACTCTTTTGATGATCCATGGATTTCTCCACGGAGGCGCTAACCGGCAGCGGTGACACGCGATCATGTCCCTACGAGACGGCATGCAAGTGGCGGGCAGCGGAGTCCTCGTGACGGCGGTGGCGACAACGCCGATTTTTAGCGTGGGCGTCCCAAGCTGCGGCATGCGGGGATGGCCCCACGGCGAGCCTCCCGGGGGCGAGATCGAAGACGGTGGCGCTCACATCGCGGTCGATGTGGGTTCGTTGGTGTACCGGACCAACCACCGGCGGCGCCTTGCCTTCTCTTCCCGGCGCGGCGGGCAGGACTCCCGGCGGATCGGCGAAGCCTCCTCAGCGCGAGCGGGCGAGACCTCTCCGGCGTGGATCCGTGAAGCACCCTTGGCGCAGCGGCTCTCCGTGCTGGCGCTCTCTCTCTGACGAGGTCCCTTCCGGCGCGGCTTCGGCTCTTCTCCCGCCCCGGCGCCGGCAAAGCGAGGTTCACACGGGCCAGGCGGCGGGACCGGAGGGCGGGAGGGTGTCGGGCGACGGGGGCGGCGGTAAGAGCGGGCGAGGGGCGAACTCGATCTCCCTTGTCACTTGTGGAGGAGAGGCGGTCGCGGCTCGTCACGGAGGCCGCGCGGCCCGGAGGACCCGGATCTGCTGGTTGGGGTGGGGGCGGAGCTAGTGGCGGAGCCGGCCAGGCGGCGGGCGGGGGCGGCGGGGAGCGGGGCGACGGGCGTCGCTTTCATCGCGTCAACAGTGCATATTTGTATGACTGCTTGATTGATATTGAAAAAAAAAAAATACAAATGGAAGTCCTGAGAGACTGGCAGCTAGAAACAGAAAGGAAAACCAACGCTAGTCCTGCTTCCTTTTCAAAAAAAAAAAAAAAAAACCCAACGCTAGCTGATGATTTTTTTTAAAAAAGCGACAAAAATGTATAATTGACTCCACCATCATGTTTCTATCATTGAGACAACTAGATGAATAACAAAGCGTTGCTGTAGGGATTACAAGTAATTTAGAAATAAGTTAGACTATTTTTGTCTATAGTTATATGAATGAAACTATCTTAAATTAATTTTGTGAACAACTAAATGCATGTTAGTGGATGAAGAGAAGCTATCATAATTAATGAGCATTACATATGCTTGTTGGATATAATTGCAATTTCTAGTGGATGTTGATGTGGATGTCTTGCAGGTTGAGAGAAATAACTTAGTGGGGTCTATCTTAGGGGGTTTATTTTTATAAGAATAGTAGATTAGAAAATATGTTTGGATTATATCCCATTTAAACCCTGGGCGAAGAAACAACATTTCCGGTGGCATTGATCCAGCCAAACTGGTCTGACCAGTTCGCAGAAAAAGACCGATTTGGACAAGTTCCTCAATGGAAAAATTGGACCGCACCGTTGTGCTCTTCTCATCGAGCTGATCTAACAAGATATATGATTCGCTCCATTTGTAGTCTAGATGAATTAATACTGATTTTCGGAAGGTGTTGTCCTTCAGACATGTAGCAGAACTGATCCTGCCAATTGTCTGCCTTGTGTGTCAGCTCGGCCCTGTGGCAACCGGCCAAGCTGGTTTGGAAACTGTCTAGGCTAGTTTCCCTGCTCTAGTCCGTACCGGACTCTTCAAACTGATCTTAGACATGATTTCGCATAAATAATGTGTAGAACATGATTCAGACTCGTTTCCAACTGACCACCCCTCAATTATATGAAGGGATATATCATTACAGATTGAAGGATTTCAAGAATCCAACACTCAATCATCCTTTTTACACTTATTACCCGACTTCTACCCTTTTGCAGCCCTCTTGTTGTTTGTTGTATCTCTCCACGACATTCATCAGCATTTTAGGCGGCTTTGTTGCTCTTAAAACAACCCTAGGTGTGCTCGTTCCCGATGGGTCCTCACGTGAGGACTCCCCAAGCTTTTGTGGCAAAAGGCGAGCTCTTGATCGGCCTAACAATCTAGATCGGTTTAGTCAATCCCAAGAGTTGCTTGCTGCGTGTGATAGGTTATTTGCAACCTATGGCATGCTAGCCCTTACTGATGTTTGATTTAGATCTCAATCTAACTTGAACACCGGTGGGGTAAATCTATTCCACCTGAATAAGGTACTAGGACTTGGGTTCAAACCCTAGGCGACCAGCTCAACCAATGGAAGCCTTGCCACCTCACTGTCACTACTAATTTGATGTTGTTTAGTTTTTAAGATTGTTCTATCTTGTATATATATGGTGTATCTAATGTGTTTCCATTGTTTGCGCTGCAAGTTCAAGTTTGAACATGGTAAGTCACACAGTTCTACAACCGTAATTGGTGGTACAATTCATGAGTATGTAAAACTTGGTTGGAACTAGATGGTTTCAATCGTGTTTCAGAAAACTATATTGGTGAAACATCTCCTTGGTATTGCGGGCAATTATTGGTTGATGGTCCTATCTTTTCTTTTCTTTTCTATACCCCTGACATGCCCCCCGAACGTCCCTAATTTCAATCATGCAATTATGCAAATGTAACGCACACAGCCGGCCTGCACTTTGTCTCTGCCAAACGCCAAGTATTGGGCGGCTGTGAAGCCGAGTCAATCTCCATGGCAACTAGCAACAAAAGTCCTGTTCATGATTCCATCGAGCGCGGGCGCGGGCGCGGCCAAGTTTTGGGTTGGCCCTGGCCGTGCTCTTGCGCTGTCGAGTGGCGGTCGTGCAGTCACTGGCTCACTGCTCACAGCTCCACGCACGTACAGAACTGTGCCAGTGTCACGGTCGAGAGACTTGGTCTCGGTCTCGATCTCGGCGGCGCCATAAGCGCATAGCATACCTCGTCACGCAGCCTCGAGACAGAGCGTCGAGTCGTAACATATTTGGTGCCATACCGGCAGCTCCATCTCCATGGATATGCCGCCACGGGCCACGGCCACCGGCCTGCACCACTTTATGCAGCATTCCTTGCCAGGCCGGAGTCAAAGAGCCAAGAACCAGAGAACCAGAGCGCAAGCTAGCTAGCTAGTTAGAGCGGCAAGACATTCTGAAAGGTCAAAGCCGACCGAAACACCAACGACCAACTCATGGCTTCCAAGCAGATGTCCTGCTGCTCGCCGCCGTCGCCTCCCTCCCGGCGCTCGACCTCGCCGCTGCCACGGAGCATTGGGTGGGCGACGACAAGGGCTGGGCGCTCGGCTTCAACTACACCGCGTGGGCCGAAACCAAGCGGTTCGAGGTCGGCGACACGCTGGTGTTCGAGTACAGCGAGCCCAGCCATACGGTGGTGGAGGTCAGCGAGGACGACTTCGCCGCATGCAGCACGCCGGAGGCCGCCGAGGTGATGGCCACCGACCAGGACCGGGTCGCCATCGACGGCCCCGGCCGGCGGTGGTTCGTGTGTGACGTCGGCGCGCACTGCCTCAACGGCATGAAGGTCAGCATCGACGTCCCCGCGGCCGCTGCTCACATCAGGGGTAGGTCCCTACGATTCAAGCATCCTAGGGTGCATCCGGACATCAGCCCGGCGGCGAAGGTCCAGGCGCGCCTCGCGCAGGCCATTGTCGCCGCGGTCGCGGCCGTGGTCGTGCTCTAGGCTGCCTGGCTTATTCTCTTCCTGCTCGTGCTCTATGCTGCCTTCTTCTCTGTGTCGTCTACGTACGTGAACCTAGGAGGCTGTGTGTTTGGGGCCGGTGGCTGCTGTATGAGCGCCCTGAACTCCTGATGTAGTTCCATCGTGTGATTTTCCTGCTCGAGGGAGGGAAGATTTCATGGTGTATTTCTTGCCAGTGTTCTTTAAAAATTATGATGTAAATCTACTGTTTTTAACGAACAATGCATATTTCTATCACTTGATTGATACTGAAAAACAAATACAAACTGAAGTCCCGAGAGACTAGCAGCTAAAAAAGAAAGGGAAACCAACACTACTGACGACCCAATAATGTTTTTTTTCTCAAGCCAACCAAAAGTGACTAAAATGTATAATGGACTCCATCATTTCTCCTATCTTTGAGACAACTAGTTAAACGCCCGTGCGTTGCTACGGGATAATACAATTTTATATAAAAAACATAGATCACATGATAAGATAACAATACTATAAAATTAAACAATGATATTAAAGTGACATTATGAACTACATGGGATGAACGTGTTTTCAACCGGTCATTTAGAACCGGAAAGCATTTGTTAACATTTGATCAACCTCACCATTATTCTATCACTCTTATCGACAAAATAAACTGATGCGAACTACAAAGGTTACAAAAAAAACTGAACTTTGGAAAAAAAAATCTTAAAATATATTCAATAAGAGTGTGTCTTAATGTGAAAACTATATCGCAGTGCAAATAATTTGAACGGAAGTTGTAAATCTAATCGACAAAGAAATTTGAGAAAAATATTTTAAGTATATGTGCATTTCTATTATATTTTCAGATTTATTATTCTACGTAAAAACGTCATATTGCATGTACATGATGTCATATGACGTTACCAAGCTAACAAAGGGAAGAACGTGCATCCCATCCATTTGGTGGCGCTTTGCTTCGCTCGGGTCATGGCGCCGCACTATCTATGCGCGTGTGGTGCGCCTGTGCGCACCGGGAGGGTGAGGTATGTGGGGTGGCCACTACAGCTTGCTGGGCTCAACGCCGGAGGCTCGCCGGAGTAGCTGGCGGCGAGGCTGTAGGTAGCGGAGTCTGCCATGGCTTCAAAGGCCTAAACAAACATTGTTTGGCTTTCATTGAGAGATCAGGGAGACTGCAGGGAGGCGGCGGTGCTTACCGTGCAACAAAAGGAATGGATTGGAGGAGTGGTGGAGGTCACCGACCGCAAAGAACGAGGATGATGTCGCGAGGTGATCACAATGACCTCCCTGGTGTCGTCGTCGTGGTCATGTGCGGGCAGGCGACATTGGCCGTCGACTCAGCCAGGTTTGGGTGCAGGGGCTCCGCCGCGGCCAGTCGGCGGGCGGCGCGGAGAAGTATCGGTGCAAGGCGTCGGCTGTGGGCGCGTGCGTCTGCAGCGCGGTGAGTTACGGGCGGTTACGCTGCAGTGCGACGTCACGTCGAGGCGAGGTCTCCCCAGCGTTTGGCCGGGTAGGGGAGGTGTGCGCGTTGTCGACGCGGGATCACAAGATTGGGTGGTTGCCTAATATAAATCGCATGTGTGAGGAGATTGGGTGGTTGCCTAATATTATTGGCATGCTTTCCATGCGGACGCTGATTGGGTCTTGCCAAATATAGATTGCATGTGTGAGGAGATCACGTGGGAAGGGTGTGCGGGATCGCATGGAGGGGTGAAAGGTGAGGCGAAATTTTTACCGCACCAAATGGCAGTCTTCCTTTTGTTCTTTTTATGTTGTAGAGATTACAAAACAAGTTTGGATCATCCAATTTGAAACCTGGACGAAGAAACAACGTTTCTGGCGGCCTTGATCCACCTAGAACTGTCCTGGCCGATTCGCAAAAAGGCCTGTTTGGGCAAGTTCCTCTAAAGGAAAAGTGGACTGCACCATTTTGTTCCTCTCACCGAGCTAATCGAAAAAGATATATTTTTTCGCTTCCGTTTGTTGTCATGATGAATTAATAATGATTTTCGAAAGGTGATTTCCCCTAAACATGTAGCGGAAAGAACCGACCCAGCCGATTTGTCTGCCTTATGTCGCTGCTCAGCCCTGTAGCTGGTTTGGAAACTGGCTAGCTAGGCTAGTTTCCCCGCTCTAGTCCGAACCAGACTCTTTTCAAATTGATCTTCATATGTGATTTTTACGTAAATAACGTGGAGAACACGATTCATACTTGTTTCCAATTGACCACCCCTCTATTATATCAGAGGATCATTGTAGATTGAAGGATTCAAGGATCCAACACTCAATTGTCCTTTTTACACTTATTACCCAAGTTTTACCCTTTTCCAACCCTCTTGTTGTTCGTTGTATCTCTCTGCAAGATTCATCAACGTTTTAGGCGGCTTTGCTGGTCTTAAAACAACCATAAGCGTGCTCCTCCCCGATGGTCCTCCCAGGAGGCGTTCCCAGGCTTTTATGGCGAATGTCGAGCTCTTGATCGGCCTAACAGGACTCTCGATCGGGTTAGTTAGTCCCAAGAGTTGCTTGCTATGTGTGATAGGTTGTTTGCAACCTAGGGCGTGTTATCCCTTAGATCTCAATCTAACGTGAACACCGGGTAGTAAATCCCACCTGAATAAGGTACCCGGACTAGCCTTGCCACCTCACTGCTAATTTGATGTTGTTTAATTTTTGAGATTGTTCTATCTTGTGCACATGTTGTATCATACGTGTTTTCATTGTTTGCGCTGTAAGTGCAAGTTTTAACATGGCAGGTCACACAGTTCTGCAACCGTAATTGTTGATTGGATTCATGAGTTTGTAAAACTTGGTTGGAACTAGATGGTTTCAACCGTGTTTTAGAAAACTAGATGGTTTAAATCTTTTGATTCACACTAAACAATTTTTCTAGTTGTAATTGATGAGAGATGTACAATTGGGCCGTGCGAAACAAGACACTTCTGCAGAAACAGGTTATGTTTGTGCCGATCAGTTTACTTACTGTGATGCCAATCTTTTGTTGCTAGTAGGGACTTAAAAGGAGCATGTACAATCATAAACAACCGCTCGAATGCCAAAACCAGTAGTTCAGTTTTCTTTCTTTTTTTTTATTTATTTAAAACACAGTACCTGCAGTGTCTCTGCTTCTGCTCCTTGCTGCAGGGAGGGGCCCTTGCCTAGGAATAGCATCATAGTACGAGCATGGATTTGCATGTGCTCCGTATCCGTAGTTCAAACTTCAAAGTGATTATTTTCACGTTTGAAAAATAAAGTGATTTTGTTTTGGAGCCGTCAGTGTCCTAGACTAGAATAAAGAGCTTTGGCCAACATATAATGCTGCTGGCAGCCAAATTTGGAGTGAGCCAAAGTTAGGGCGGCATCCAGATTTTGCATATGTTTTTGGCTTGAACGTCGGTGTGCACATGCATATATAGAGGCTCCCAAATTTTGGCAATTAACCAAATAAAAGCTACTCATCACTTGCTCCAAAATGTAAATTTCTCTTTATTTCAACAAATTTGTATACAAAATATACTAACGTCCGATACCAAATAAATTCACTCTTAGCACGGCCAAAGTTGTGTGCGCGTTCGCCACGTGGTCAGTGTGGGCTATTATACTGCCAGTGTCACGTCGGGAGACTCGGTCTCGGCGGCGGCACAAACGCCAACATGTGGCGATTATACTGAAGCTGCTTGTTCACACACAGGCTCAGAAGTGGACAGAGCGTTGTGTCGTAACATTTGGCGCCACACCGGCAGCTCCATGGATGCTGCCACCGGCCTCGGCCTGCTCAAGCTGGAACGCATGGCATGCCCCTGCTCTCTCGGAGACGACGACGGAGAGGACCCTCTGGCCTGGCCAAGCTAATAGTACTGACTGCTTCTTGTTCGGCCCTGCTCCCCGTCTATCTATATATACACTTGCAGATGCAGCTTCTCTTGCCAAGAACCAGAGCGCAAGCTGATAGACAATTAGCGGCATTCTAAGCTCAAAAGTCGAGTGAAAGAGCACGCTTTCTACCTAGCTGCCTGAAGAAACACCGTACCTAATGGCTTCCAAGCAGATGCTCGTGCTCGCCGTCGCCGTCGCGTTCCTCCTGGGCGCTCGCCGCCGCCACGGAGCACACGGTGGGCGACGGAAAGGGCTGGACGCTCGGCTTCAACTACACCGAGTGGGCCGAGGCCAAGCACTTCATGGTCGGCGACACGCTGGTGTTCAAGTACAACCAGCCCAGCCACACGGTGGTGGAGGTCAGCGGCACCGACTTCAAGACGTGCAGCTGGCCGGACAACGCCAATGTGCTGTCCACCGGCCAGGACAAGGTCGTGCTCGACAGCCCTGGCCGCCGGTGGTTCGTCTGCAGCGTCGGCCAGCACTGCGCCAACGGCATGAAGGTCAGGATCGACGTCCTCGCCGACACCGCCATGTCTCCGGTTGCCCGCCGCCGGCTGGCAACGCTCCCAACGTCCAGGCGCGCCTCGCCCAGGCCGTGCTCGCGGTCGCGGTGGTCGTGGCCGTGCTCGTGCTCTAGGCTGCCTTCGTATCTTTCCTTGCATTGTCAGGACGTCACAACTGTGTGTTTGGGTCCGCTCATCCGCTCGTATCTCCTGTAGCGTGTGATTTCATTGTGTACTTTTCTTTAATTTCTCGAGGGAACACTTCATGGTGTATTTAATTTATGTCCATCAATATTCTTTTAAACTATGGCAATGATTTGATTAAACTAAACCCACTTGGGCACTGTAGCTACGTATGTTTAATCTTATATGTGAGTGTTGGTGACTATCAGCTGCTTGATGTTGTTTACTTCTTGAGATGAGATTGTTCCATCTTGTCTTGTATATGTGGTGTACCAATTAACAAATGTGTTTTGCAATTGTTTGTGCTGCAAGCCTGCAAGTATAGTTCAAGTTTCCACGTGGCATGTCACACGGTTCTGCAATCCGTGTAATTGACAGTAACATATAATTCCGTTTGTAAAATTCGGTTGGAAATACGGGTGAATGAGCTCATAAAAAAAGTTGGAAATGCATCGGCCCCTGTTCGGTTTGACACTGTTTATTCTCCCATTTTTTATTTTTCCTTCCTTTTCGTGGATTTTTTTCCTGCTCCAAAAACGCCGCAGATCGTGCTAGTGGTTTTAATAGTGTTTTAAAAATAAACCGCGCTCAAATGCCAAAACTAGTAGCTGCAGCGTCTCTGCTCCTTATTGCCTACGTACGAGCCTGGATGCCACTTCTTTGCATTGCATCTGCTCCGTAGTTCAAAGTGATTATTTTCACGTTTGAAAAAAATAAAGTGATTTTTTCTGGAACTGGTAGCGTCCTAGAGCAAACAGTGCAGGTGAACATATAAGAGGCTTTTACCTATATATCATTATAAAAGTTGGTCATTATCTGCGTGCCATTAAAAAGTTCGGCCAGTATCTATGTACCATTGCGCAAACTTCCTTTTACCCGTATGTCATTCCGTCCACCTGGTGTTATAACTTAACGGATGGAAAGGACCATTATATCCTGACAGGTGGGATCCACATGTGGAAAGGACCATTATGCCCCTGAAACCATCACTACTCTATGTGTGCTTGCCTATTGTGGGGTCCTCCTCCGAACGCCGAACCACGCCCGACGCCACCCTCTGCTCCTCCCCCTAGCCCTAAACAGGGACGGCGCCGCCGGCTTGGAGCTGGCCTTCCTCCACGTCGGCCCGCTCCTCCTCCGTGTGGATCTGCGTCGGCCCTTGGCGGTGCTGCGTGGGAGGAGGCCGTGGAGGGTGCGCGTGAAGGCCCTCGTGCATGCGCCTCCAGGTCGTTGATGCTGTGGCCTCGCCGCCACGGGCCGTAGTTGGCCAGGCTGGGGTCACCCGCGGCCTGTCGCTGCAAGTCCACAATGCCCTCCATGGCCGCTGGCCTCTCCTCCACCGACCGGAATCCTGAGCTCGGTCGTCATTCTCTGTGCTGCATCGACGAGGAAGAAGAAAAGGGCGAAACCAAATTAGAGGCTTTTTGTTGGGTCCAGTTGCAAAATCAGTGACTCATATAAATGGTATACATGTATAACTCTCAACATATAATGTTGGGCAATGAGCTGATCCGGATTTTGCATATGTTTTGATTTCTTTTAAAAAAACAAATCCGCCAATTATATTAGAATCCAGACGGGGTCAAACAACGCAAATATAATAGAACAGTATGACCACAACAATGAGAACAATTATAAATAACCCAGACTACATCATCAACTAGTTGGGTTCAGACATCAACACAACCCACACACAATGAAGCAGCACATTGCCCTCATCGAAACAGTGGCAGCTCCAGGAGGCTAGGGGGGGGGGGTGTTTCAGCCGTGCAGATAATAATCAAACCTAATTACTATAGCAAAAGCAAAATCACCATTAAGGGCTCGTTCGGTTTGGCCCGCAACGACCGAACGGCCTCGGTTCCAGTCGGAACGAAGTGGGCCATTTTGAAATCTAGGCATTGTTCGTTTTGGCCAGCATTTTGAAACAACAAAAAATGGATGAAGCGAATGCAAGCCAAAATAAAGGAAAATGTAACATCAAAGACAGACATATATATATAGTACAATGCAAACTGTATTGAGCAACAGGGGCAATGATAGTCTAATTTCCCAGCTGTTTCTTCATAATCTACAAAAACGCCTAGGAAGGCCTCCCTCTTATGAAATTAAAAAGCAGTCCATCCAAGAGATTCCAATGAGGAGGTAAAAGTAGTCACTGAACTACATTCCAAGCATGTTCGTTCAAACAAAGTGAACTTACTTAATAACATGATATTGACATCTATAATACCAAATAAATGTATTCTTATGACATTTTTTTGAGACAAGGGGCTTCCCCATTTTCATTACCATCAACCGAAATACAGCAGTGTTCACACACAGTTCAGAAAGCATGAAAAAGAAACGTTCAGATAAGTATCTATGGGGGACTGGTTAACCCCAGCAAAAAGAATTCTCCTGAACCAACAACCCTGCGACATTCTAATGCTCCCAGTGAATGGCGATTACTCCTCTTCGTCAACTTCTCCCACATCACCTGTCAGTAGACCAGTTTTGCCCATGTCGGTCTTGTCCCAGCAGGTTGATGGCGAACTGCAACGTAGCTTCAACGGCTTGTGTCCAGACCTCCTTGTTCTCCTCTTTCAGAAGACTTGCCCAATATTTCATTAGCGTGCATGCATGGCTCACAATCTCCGGAGGGTTGTGGAGTTTTTCCCCTCAAAGCAAATTGCATTTTGCTTTTTCCAAATGGCACAGCAGATGGCCGCTAGTCTAATGGCATGAAATTGTTTACCATGAGGGATCCAGTCAAACAAGCAAATTACCATCAACTGTTTTCCTCTTATGACATATTGCATATGGTTGATTGGATAAACTAAGTTGGTGTTTTTTTAGAATAATTAAGTTGGTGTTGAAATTAACATTGATACATTTTTAAATACTTGATCAAAGTTAGAGAAGTCTTAACTAATTAAGAACAAATTATCATCATCTATTTTTCCACCTTGGTAGTCGAAGTTTGAGGGCCTCAAGAACACCATGAACATTTTATCATTCATGTTGAACTTAATGTATAGAGTGAATTAGATTTAGACTTTGTAGTAACTTTAGAGTTACGGTTTTTCTTTGAAGATGTCTGAAGCTGAATTTTAACCATTATCTTAAAATGGTGCAACTTGCATCCCTACGTCTCTCTCTCGTGCTCTTATCTGGGAGCTGGAATACACTTGGCCATAGTTCGAACCGAATAGGCGGCACTGAGACCATGTCAAACAGCACGCCTGTTTTTTTAGATGAGATGCTTCCATTCTTTCACTTTTTGTCATCGGAAATTTCGATGCAAAGTTTCCACTTCACTACAGTTTGAATAGGCCAAGGATAAGGGCATGGAAATGCAATGTACCTAGAGGATATGAACATCTCCAACAAACTAGAAATGCTTGATTTGGCCCGTACGTGACTCCTGCCGGCCTGAGCCTGCTTAGAGCCCGTCGCAGCAGTGCACTGACCGATTCTCCAGCATCCTGGGAACCAAACAAACAAGCACTTTCGATGAACACCTATATAAGCATGCATCAGCTGAATATGTGCTCTGAACTCAGGGCATCGAATACGCACAGCCAAGGGAAAAAAAAGAGTCCGGCAAGGCATCCGTCTCCAATCTATGGCTTCCAAGCAAATGCTGGCTGCACTGGCCGCCTCGATGGCCCTCGTCGTCTTCCTGCCCACGCTCGCCTCCGCCACGGATCACGTCGTCGGCGACGACCATGGCTGGACACTCGGGTTCGACTACGCCGCCTGGGCAGAGAGCAAGCAGTTCATGGTCGGCGATACACTAGGTACTCGCAGCTGGATCACCGATCAGAAGCCTTATACTGTATATATGCAACTTACATTTGCATAGGCCTCGCTCTCTGATCCGCGACACTTTTAACGTGCAGCGTTCAAGTACGCCTCCAGCTCACACAACGTGGCGGAGGTGGACGGGACGGACTTCAAGAAGTGCGAGACGACGGCAAAGCCCACCTCCGCAAGCTTCTGGAACTCCGGCGACGACCAGGTCAGCCTCGACAAGCCGGGCCGCAGGTGGTTCATCTGCACGGTGGGCAGCCACTGCGAGCTTGGCATGAAGCTCAACGTCACCATTCTTCCGGCCACCAAGCCGCCGACCCCGCTAGCGGCACCGGTGCCGGCGCCGGCGCCAGAGCCGTCTCAGCCTCAGTTGTCTCGGCGTGCTCTCTCCAACTGGTGAATTGGTGATACATCCGGAGGAGGCAATAAGCATTCCTCTCCATGCCTGGTCGTCTTATTTTCAATTCTGCCTCGATCGAGCCATTTGTACCAAACTGACGTCGATCCGGACTCTGGAGCTTGTTCCACTGCTATACAGTCGGCATATATCCTGATGGAGTGGCATGTTGTAATGCAATAAAAGTGTTGGATCCGTGCGTGTGTTCAACGCACGAAAATTTCTAGGCTGCTGGTGATCCTATCCGATTCCGCTGAAACACATCTCCGGTGTACAAACGGATGAGCAACCCCTCCCGGTTTTTTTCGAAAAAGAGCTAAAAATTAAAAAATTGCGCGTACGTGCGGGTCTGGCTGATTAGCTTGGCTTCTACGCGCCCGCGGCTTCCGCGAGTCGGATACGTGCGTTGCGTGTACCTAGTCGACTTCAACTCGTCGCTCGATCTCAGTGTATATTAGCCATTGGCCGCCGCGCGCATCCTCACCATCACCACCATCCTCTAGCAGAAGCAGCCTCTCCCGCAATCCTCCCGCAAAGCCCTAATGGCCGCCTGCGTACACGCAGCCGCCACCGCCGTCCACGACCCCAGCCTCGCACCACCGACCCGTGCGCGCATCGCCATCATCGGCACCGCCGATGACTACGAGGAGACCTGCCGCCTCGGGATGGGCGGCTTCGGCGCCGTCGTGAAGGCGCGCCACCGCGCCACCGGCCAGACCGTCGCCATCAAGCGCCTCGCCGCCGCCGACATCTGCAGACAGATGGCGCTGCTCCGGGAGGCGTGCCTACTGGAGGCGAGCGCACGCGACAACCCGTTCGTCGTCGGCTTCCACGGCCTCTCCCGCGACCCGGCCACCATGGAGCTCAGCCTCGTCATGGAGTGCGTCGGCCTGAGCCTCCACGACCTCCTCCACCTGAGCTGCCGCTGCGCTGGGATGCCACCGCCACGCGAACCGGTCGTGCGCGCCATCATGTGGCGGCTGCTCACAGGAGCCAAGAAGATGCACAACGACGCCCACGTTGTCCACCGGGACATCAAGCCCGGAAACATCCTCGTCGGCGGCGAAGGCACCACCGTCAAGATCTGCGACTTTGGGCTCGCCATGCGCATGGACGAACCTCCGCCGTACGAAATGGCCGGCACGCTGTGGTACATGGCGCCCGAGATGCTGCTGAGGAAGCCCGACTACGACGCCCTCGTTGACACCTGGTCGCTCGGATGCGTCATGGCGGAGCTCATCAACGGGTCCCCACTGTTCCAGTCCTGCGATGAAGAAGGCCAGCTCGCCGCGATCTTCAACGTCCTCGGCGCGCCAGACGAAACGACGTGGCCATGGTTCTCGTCCACGCCGTTCGCCAGCTTGGTCCAGATGATGCCAGAGCTAAACACGAAGCGGGGCAACCTGCTGCGCGAGGAGTTCCCGGAGACAAAGCTGTCCGAGGAAGGATTCCAAGTACTCAGCGGCCTGCTCACGTGCAACCCCGACAAGCGGCTCACAGCAGCTGCCGCGCTTAAGCACCCATGGTTCGCCAAGATGAACGGACCGTAGCTGCTGCCAAAGAAACAAGTGTCATCACCGGTGCTCTGTGCATGACTTTGAGTCCTTGAAGTATGCTTCCACCGTTGTGTGCATGTAAAACTACAATTCTTCTCAACACAGGTTGTAATTTGTAATGCCTGCTGTATTGTTGTTGTGAAAAATTACTGATACAAATTGCATTGTTTCAATTGGATCCTTTTTGCTGTTCTTTTGAATGAATTTGATTCTTTGTCTTGCCACAAATAAGGCACTAAACCTTGAACTGATCTTTCTTGCCAAAAATAAATCACTAAACCCTGAAGTGATCTCTCTGAATATTGGTATGTCAGCAAATGGAACAGTATCTATACATGCCAGAATCGAGTCCCCCTACATTCTTTGTCCAGGCGTATAAAAAATTTGACTACAACGTGACGATCAACAGAATGTGGGATATGGAGGAAATTGCAAGTGACCTGTACAACAGAAAAAGATTGGTGTTTCCCAAATTCAGATTGCACCTAACCCAAAAAGATCAAAACCATTACCATTCGCTTCAAAATCCACAACTGGACCTCATTTCTATTTTCCAAATGTATTTTAATTGTAGCTGCAATTCAATTCATCTAATCGAATTCCATGACGAACCAGGGCTTTTCAAATCTCCACGCATAGGTACAACTCCAAACGATAAGACAAAGTACAGAAGTGGACTGAATAAGAACAGCTAATAATATCTATCTAACCACCTTAGATGGCAATGCAGCCAACTACTGCAAAAATGGTACATTCGAAGAAACCAACAGGAGAAACCTAGCAGGATACGCCTTAGACTGCACCCTTCTGCAACCAAGCAGCATTGCAAAAGGAAAAACAGAGGGAAAAACATAGCTGGATTTTGAATGCCTTGAACACCAGAAGGTTTAGCGGCAGAAAAGATGTCCCTTTGGACAGGGCTCAAATAGCTGGTGGCATGCAGTGAAATTAGCAGCCATTTGCAACAGCCGCCGCTTCAGTTGTTGGGTTAACTTCTTTTGGAGTGACACCATTAACAGCTACTGCCACCACACCATTTTCCACCACGGAAATACCACTAGCAGATACTGCCACTGCACCATTCTCCATCACAACATTTTGTTCCCCTATGGCCTCAGGTAGTCAGGTTTCAGCAGACTCTGCTTCCCATAAGTAGCGTGATCGTCAACATTGTTGGTGTCAACCAACATTCTATTCATCATCTGTAGGGTGAAAAAAAATGGCAGTTCAAATAGTTCCTCCACATCCATATGAGGGTAAACACTACTTTTGGATACCATGAAATATGCCAAATTGACAATCCATGTGAGCTTACAATAGAAAAATAAAAGCTCAAACCAATTCTACAGTACCTCTATTGATGCATATTTTTTGAGACCACGCCGTTCTTGCGTTTTTACCTCTGTTGATGCATATAACCCTCAGCAACAAGGCTATGGAACTTGAGAATGTTGAAAGGAAATATTAGGGACAGAAACTAGATTTCCGTAGCTCTCAGGTTAACTAGTGAAACTGCAAGTGGTAACATTCAAAGACGTGCATTGGAAGAGGGCTCATTACATAAAGTAGATCTC